>JBAMJV010001481.1:122500-245520 GCA_037951105.1 Echinarachnius parma | reverse complement strand
GGTTATGATCTGATTAAATTTAAGGTTCACAAGGTCTTACATCAAGGTCACAGGACTCAATATATGTGAAAAAATGCCTTTTTCTCAAAATCTCAAGAACCGGTTGACAGAACATTTTTTAACTTGGTTCAAGTGTACAGATCTGAGTGGGGGTCTTGAGGTTAAATGTCGAGGAGGTCACAGGACACACTATATACACATTTCAAGAATAAAATATCAGATTTGAATCAAACTTGGTACCTGAATGTATCGGGAGACAATGTAACCATCAAAGTTTGGCGTCATATGGTCAATGTCACGGAACATGGAAATCGTGTGATGAAATTGTGTGATAGCAGAGGCATAACTTTTTATTGTGCGCAATCAAAGATCCATATAGTATACAAATAATACACGATCTAGAGTGCGTTGTGTAAATACAACCGCTCGCGAGGATCTGTTGAATGTGCGATGGGCACGAAGGCGTGAGCCGAGTGCGCAACGCACTGTTAACAGATCCGAGAGTACGGTTGCATTTACACGACGCACGATAATCAAGACCGTGAATTATTTGTTTTATAAAACGGCTCCACTATCATAATACGAGCGGTGTAAATTAATTGGGTACAATATTTCTTGTGGTAAACCGTGACACAAACTACCTGCTTTATTTATATGCGCACGCGCCCTGCATAAGCATTGTGACGGCACAATGGGTTGCGCACCATCCGCACGATGGTTACGCGGTATCGGCACGATCGTTCGGGTTGTTGCAAATGTAATCAATGCCCACGTGATCTGTATTAGCCAATTACTTTACTGAATTTACCAGAGCCGTTTTATAATTTACAATATTATCATAAAATTTATGTATGTATTTTGTGTACCATTATTACTAAATGTTGTATATAATTCTGTTGTGTTTTATATTTCATGTTGTATTTTTATTAATTGGAATAAGAGATTGAAATGAAATGAAAAAAGCTGTAATACTAATTTCACATGACTCCTTTATCAAGCTAATGATGAAAGTCGAAGAACAAATCGCAAGAAAATCAGCTATTACATTTTAATATTGCATTATTAAGTCTATTTCTCCATGTAGTAGATCATATCACGGCACAATTCAATAGTGTACGATATAACACGTTAAAAAGGAAAACATTTTTGAACTCTTCGACTACTTGTTATCACTCCGCAATTAAGTAGCTGGAGATATTTAGCTTGCAGAGGTTGACATCTCTGTAAATTAATATGGCGTAAGTTGCTTTCACAAATTTGAGTAAAACCAAAGCTTGTTACACACAATAACCTTGTAGTTCTGATGAGCAATTTAAGGCACATTTGTTTGCATGTGTGTGTAGAGCAGGGCATTATGATTTTAAAACACTTCATTTTAATGTAAAAACTGGTTTTGGGTGATTCAACTAAAACTTTATACACATGATAACATTTGAAGATATGGACATTTTGCTAGAAACTGGTCTAGTTTGTCTCCCATGGGTTTTAAGGAAGAAGTTGATTTGTTGTACTAAGGTGAGTTATGTATATATTTATCTATGTAATATATATATATATATATATATCATTTTGCAATGGTAACCATATGCATGTAATCACAAATATATATTTACTATGATTTGATTGAAATAAAGCTTGCCAGCAAACCAATAACATGTGATATTTCTAGATGTGTCTTTATCAGTCTCTTCTGTTATAATTATCAAATATGAAACCGAACAAGAATATGTTAATGAATTAGTTTTAAAATATTACCAATTACATTATGAAAAATCATTTGATTGTAAAAAGTTTCATTGTATTTTTTTGTTTGCATGGCTGTTTGTTCAATTGTGTATGTGTGTGAGTGGAGTGTTTGTTTATGTGTGTATATAAAATTTGAAAAATGATATTAGATAAATGAACTAATAATAAATCAAAAAATATAAGTAATAATGATAATAATAATAATGATAATTAATAACATATGTTTTCCCATTCATTTTATTACTTTCATCATTCAATTTGATTAATTTGGCATTCATTTTCTATGTCAAATGTAATCAATATTTGTATTAGCAAACCCTATTTCATTTAACACTGATCCCAAAGAGTTATTTTAATCACTCGACTCCACTGGGACTATTTTCTTTTTTTATGAATATACATTTTTGAATATGCAAATTTTTGACGAATTTGTAACAAATTTGGGATTTTCATCTAAAATCAAAAGCAAACTACGGGATATCTTCAGATTTTCTGTAAAAATACTTTCTAAAGATGTTATTCAACATATCCGTGATCCTTATGGTGAACAAATATCACTTATTTGCATCATGGAATATTGATTAATGTGCCCCCCCCCCCCCCTCGTGTGATTAGGGTTAACCCTATCTGGACTGGGCTACTTCGAACCCCTTAAAAATGGGGGGGGGGGGGGGGCTAAAAGGGCCCCCCAAGATCTCGGTAACCGAAAGTCCGATCGACTCCAAATTCGGCGTCGCGATAGAGGTCCATGAGGTCTACAATAATGCATAGTTTAAACAAATATATATTTGAATATGCTAATTAGAGCTAATTAATTATGCGAAAATGTAATGTTTTTGTATTTTTTAGTTTTCTCGATAATACAAACTCGAAATGACTCCAAATTTGGCATGCTGAGAGATGTCCATGAGCCATACAATATTGCATAGTTAATTTTTTTTTTCAATTACAATATGCTAATTAGAGATAATTAATTATGCGAAAATTGCATTTTGTTTGATTTTTTCCATTAAAATTGTTTTTGTCAGGAGTTTTTTGATGGAATACAATGTTAACCATAATTCAACCATTTGTAGGCCCAAATTAAATGATTGCAGTGATCAGAATGAAAAATAATGATGGTTTGAGTCTATTTGAGGTAAAAATTGAATGTCTATAGGATTTGTACACAAATCACAAAATTTTGCGATTTTTGGGCCGACGCCGACCTACGAAAGGTCACGTAACTTTAGAACGGTATACCCGGTAGTCGCAAATTTGGTCTCAAAAGTTGCGGAAGACTTCAATGAAAAAAATCATGATATTGCGCGGCAATACCCGCGCGCGTTGCGAAATTATCGCGAAAATAGTAGACGGGGGGGCTAAATCAGCCCCCCCCCCCCCCCCAGATAGGGTTAAGGACTTACCATAATACCATCTACATAGTCATGACTCAGACAGGCATATAAGTCTATACCATACCTCCCAATAAGGCTGTTAATATGAATTATGACAATTTACAAGAACAGATATTGAAAGACAGGTGAAATTTGAATTATAGTGAAAATACTGGAGAGAACACAAAATCAAAAATGTTATTAGGGCTAGATATACCATGATGGAAATGCATGTAGCCTACTGTCTCATAATAATCAGTATGAGTTGCTCTTATTCGGTGAGCTATTTGTATACATAGTGAGAAAGAGACTCCCCAGAGGGGATGAAAGGGGGATATCACGGTGACCAAAAAAACTAGTAATTAGGTTGTGTGTGTTTTTTTTGTACGATACTCGAGTATCTCTAATAATAGGGTCTGAAAATCACCAAAATCAGGAAAACGGTTTTTTTTTAGGCTGAAAAATTACTCGTTTGGGGTCTCAAAACTTAAATTACTTTCTTAGTGTATCAACAATAGCATATCATTTGCTTTTAATAGGGTTTACAAAACAAAACAGTTGATTTGCTTAGGGTATCAACAATAGTTATCATTTGCTTTTAATAGGGTTTACAAAAAAAAAAAATAATTGACTTGCTTGGGGTATCACATATAGTTATGACTTGCTTAGGGGTTTATCAAAAATTGACTACTTGCTTAGGGTATTAAAATACTAATAACAATATACTCACTTAGGGTGTATTTGTTGCACCACTCAAATACTCGTTCAGGGTGTTTTTAGCAAGTCCTTGGACACATATGATAACCCGATTGTATGAGGGCAGATAGCCCCCCCCCCCCCCCCCCCCCCGGAGAGAAAGATGAATTGTAATTTGTATAGGAACGTCAACGGGAAAGGGAAAGGTAAATAAGTGTAAAATGATGAGCGTTTAATGTCATCATCAATCACTGTGATGTGAGTACATGTTTGTATGTACGAAAAATCTCGCCCCATCCCAATCCAGGATGAAAATTTTTCTAAGACAGTTCTGAGAGCAATAGAAAAATCAGTTTAAGATAAGAAACGCCACTTTGTTCGTCATTATGTAAACGTGTCTTGGGTCATTTAACCCCCGAAATGCAGGAACTCTTTTGAATATGGGGTATAGGGGGTGGGGGTTGACCACATTATAGTTATTAATTTGTGCTTATGTATTTATTTGTTTATTTGTTGTTGTTGTTGTTGTTGTGGTTTTTTTTTTTTTGGGGGGGGGGGGGGGGGGAGGGGGGGAGATGGGGGCAGCCTCCCTGGTTTCTCAAATTCGCAGTCCATGCATGATGAAGACTGAGGTGTAAGGGCCGAGATAGTAATTGCAAAGTGTAAAAGAATACGCCATCTATAGGGCACATAATTATAACTAACAGCTTTAGTTAGTCTAGATATTCAGGTGCTATGCGCGCTTCAGTAACATAACTAAAATGTTCTAAACGGTGAAAAACATAACCACTCGTACATGTAGAAAATAAATAATAAATATTCTAATACAAAACTCATTGTTAGTCATTTTATCAATCATTTTGCGAGATCACCTCGTAAATGAATGACACCATTCGCAAATGAGTAAATTTAAGTGTCTGATTATAAGACTAAACATCTCAAAACTTTTGGCAACTCATGGCGCAGCTATTTTACTGCGCGCGAGTGTGTGTTGTGTGTGTGTGTGTGTGTGTGTGTGTGTGTGTGTGTGTGTGTGTGTGTGTGTGTGTGTGTGTGTGTGTGTGTGTGTGTGTGTGTTGTGTGTGTGTGTGTGTGTGTGTGTGTGTGTGTTGTGTGTACGTGTGAATATCACTTTGGTCGTATTTCGCGTGACGTTTGTGCGTGCGTGGCCAGTACCCGTGTATAGTACCGTGGCCGTGGAATTTGATGTTGGTTTCAAGTTTGAAGCAAAGAGTGTAGCGTATTACACGCGCACTGTATGCAAACATAGACGGCAAGCTAGTTCCTCTACTATCTGACTATAGTATAGTATAGTCACGAGTTCCTGTTTTGAACTGGAACACACGTGCGTGGACAGTCAAATCAATGATCAGACCATGGAAGTATGATCAGATAGCCCAGCTAGCTAGCTAGATCGTATACCGGTGCCGTACCGTAGACATCCTACTTCCACTATCTTTTGCAACTTCAACTAGGCCATATAATGGCTGCACGTCTAACAATGGATACAGTTCCGCCAGTTTCTTCTTCAACAAGTGCTCAGCCTTCAAGTTCAAGTACATTCTTGAGGCACATGACATCCAGCAGCAGCACTGTGTCACATCATGACAGCATGATAAATGCTAGTAAACGGTGAGAATTATAATTTATATGTTAATTAGAAAATATTGCATATTATTATTAATGAATAGGTGTTCTCTACTCTCCAAATCACAGATGTGCCCAAGAGGACTGGTGGCAAGACTTGTCATAGTCATACATGCCTGAAATAACTAATTACTAATTAGGTCATGACTAATAATATGCCGCTATGCACAATAATCATGATAATATGGTCTTATGGATGATTGATAGATTGGTCATGACTCATGTCTGTATATGAATTGAATGAAATATCATTTCATTCCCTTTGATTTTTTATGAATTTTAATTTTATAATTGTCCCAGGCATAGGCCTTCACCAGGCTTCATTCAATTTTCTAATCATACAAATGTGCATAAATGTACATAAATTTGAAACTTCAACTCATCATGGCTTCAAGATGATGTGAATCATGTCATCGGTAAATCAAGATGAAATTTCAGCAGCTAGGCCTAGGACCTAGGTTCACTTTATCTTGGAGTGGACTTGCCCACATCATTTGAATAAGCTCAAATCATTCTATCTTGTAGTTGTATGGGTTATGCCATTGCTTTCATTAAAAACTGATAACCTCTCCTTTTACAAAATATTCGCAGCGATTCTGAGCTTTGTCCAATATGATTAAAGGTTATGCCAAATTAATCACATGGGGGAAGCAGCCTTGCCCTTAGTAAGTTGGATAGATTAGAATCGATGTGAGTAATTTTGTAAAAGGAGGGGTGGTAATCAGTTTGAAATGAAAGCATACCTGTACAGGATTAACTTGGGCTTGTTAATATATGGATAATAATAATATATAAAATATATGTCCAATTTTGTTGATCAAACAAATTTGGATGATCCAATGAATTGATCCGAACATCAAGGTCAGTTACTTTCAGCACTAAATAATTTTCTAGTTCTACTTACCCAAATAGTTGAAAAACAGTTCTTACACCCTGAAACTATTTATAAAGATGAAGGAATTCAATATTGTCATGATTGTTTTCATTATTCTTTTTAGAGACAAAAAGAAACACCTGATGTCACTATGGGATAAGGGGATGCGATGCACAAAGAAAAATGTGTCAAAAGACCTTATCCAGAAAGCCGTCCGGGATACAGGATACGACGTCTGTAAAGTAAAGGTGAGTAAAATGGAATTGACCACATTATACCTTTTCATATTTATATGGTTGATCTCTTGGCCCGGCTATACCTAGATACAGATGGTGCTGAATGGCAAATCTTACCATTGTTATTTGTCTTCTTTAAATTTTGAATATCAATCGTTTTTATCCTTGGTACAATATATATTGAATTTTTATCAGTACATTCACTGATTCACATATTGCATTATGTGATCCAACTGGTAAAAAGTGTCCAATTAGCCAATCAGAGGGGGCATTTCTAAAACTGGTCTTTACCTTTAAAAAGTTAAAATAATTGGACACTTACACACATAGGTTCATTACAATAGCATTGTGTGGAGACCAAACTTTTCCGCCTGCTGCACTATCCAAAACATAAACAATTTTTGTCAGCCGATTTCTTCCTAAAGTTACAAGCAAATGCAAAAAAAACTTTCATTTATGTGATTCCTAAGTCATATACTTTCATAATAATTACCGACTTTGTTGTTTTGAAGATTTCAAAATGTAGAAAAAAAGGATTATTTCCCGTCTGTTTTCATTACCGATGCATCCTAACACATAGCGGTCAGCAGATGAACCGGTACAGTGTGTGAATAGTCAGTACGGTAATCTCCCCTGTATTGCCATATATTGCGTGTAAATGGTCCACCTATGTGGACCATATACTTTGTAGATGTGGACACTTACAAAGGTTTAACAAATTTTCTGGAATGGGGCCCTGGCATTATGATGAATCCGCTAAAATTGGAAAACTGAAACCTGCCTCATGCTTTATACGTAATAAGAAGACAATTGGGTATAATTTGGTAGCTCTCCACACTTCTGAGTAAAATGACACCTTTGATTGTTAGAATCAATGCACTTTTATGGGTAGCACCACCCCCCCCCCCCCCCCCAAAAAAAATAAAAAAATAAAGACAATAAATATATCTTTTCATAAAGAGGCAACATCTTTAGTATTCCATTCTTTAAATAAGTTCACACAAACATTTCCAGAAAAAATATATAGTTGGAAAACGCATATAGATCATTCTCGGCCATGCGGAATGCACTCTGAATGCGCAGACTAGTATTATGCGAGTAGAGTCTGGGCGCAAAGCGAATCATCCTGAATTCTATTTACATACGTGTGAATTGCATTGGCACACTCGCAAATGTCTGGCTCGTGTGGAACCACGAGATAGACGTGGTGCCATAAGTTGTGGAAATTAATTACTCTGATTATGAATGACACAATCCTTTGCAAAATGTTGGGTATAGATTTGATATCACATAACAGTACAAAAACATAAAATAATGTTTTGTCCTTTGCCTGACCACTGGTCAAATGCGGCAAATTACAAAACAAACTGAGATAATCTGTTCACGCGCGTGGAATGTGGAGCTACAAATTACTTTTATTAACGGTCGAATTAACAAGTCTTTGCTCATAAAACTAATGTTCTTTCCCCAATCGTATACAGATACATGGCATCCCCTCACCTTGTGAGCTGGGGGGGATGCATCCCCCTCATCCCCCCCCCCCCCCTGTTTACGCCCCTGTTTGGGATCTAGTAAATTTGTTGACATGTGCAAAAAGTGATGAATGGTTGATGCATTGTATATTTTTGTTACCTTATATATATGTCCACAGAGTATTGTGTGAACATTCAAGGATAGTTGAGTCTTGGTAGGGAGAGTACAGTTTTATTAAAACTGAATTATAGTAACCATAACATGCATTATTAAATTACAAACTAATTAGTGTAGCCCTACAATGCTTGGAAGGAAATTTTTAAACCGATTTTGATCAAGTGAAGTTTATTCTGTCACCAAACTATTATGCTCTTTCAATTTTTTTTTTTCATTTTTCATTATCTCACCAAAATGTTACTATGTGTACTGTGTAGCACCATGTCTACCAAGACTCATCTATCCATATAAAGGGGTAGTATTTTACATGTTCCCAACTGAGCAATATCACAAAAAGTCTTTTTTCTTTATCATATGTTATTCGTAGAACTTCATTAACAATCAACGCAAACGGGCCTTCAAACGGACACAGGCAATATGCAGCACAGAGAGCAAAAGCCCAAGGTTGATCGACATTTTCAGGTCAAGGGAGTTAAGGGACATTGGTAAGATGAAATTACTGCTGTAATGTAAGTGTGAGATGGCATGCATGTGAAATGATTTGCCAGATTGAAATTTCATGTTCCAACTATGTTAGTATTTCAGTTGTTTCAATTCATACAGTTATGTACCATAAATTGGCCCCAGAAGAATGTACGCATTGTTTATGTATCTTGATATTCATGCATTGATGAGGTTGAGCAGTGTAATTATGATTTTATCATGCAAATTTTGATTCATTTTAAATATTATGAGAGTAAATCACTGATTTTTTTATTTTCGTTCTGATAAATGAAGTAGAGCCACGACATGCACCCGTGACCATGATGTTACTGTTAGAAAAAATGTATGAATTTTCTGAATAAAGTGATACTAATTAAGACCTAGTATAATAAAATAGAATATAAGGAGTATAATACTTTCCCGCAAAAATGCACAGGAGGTTTTAGTTATCCTACTACTATCAGCTTTAATTTATGAAAAGGCCATACTTAATACTTGACTGAGCTTGTTTGACAACCAACCCACCTCTTGTTCACACACACTTTTTTCAGCCCTTAATCATGATTACTCAATCAGCAGCTGACTAGCGAATCAGCTTCCCATTAAAATTTGTTGTGTCTGAACGCTTACTAACGAAACGACGTATCGCTACACAGCTCTAGCGAAACGCTGGTTTTATCACCGTTTCGTATGGAAGCTCACTAGAATCAGTGTGGATTCGTGTGTGAACGACCGTCACTAAAGAATCATAACTAACTGGGCGTGGCTTAGCGAGCGTTCGCGCGGTTAGCGAGAACTGACCGCTCACAGATATGAAGAAAAAAAACAGGGACAACGAGGGATGCGCAGTAGCAAACTGCGCAATTATGATGATTTTGTCTTCATGCAACACCTGTTCACCAGCTTTTGTCCGATTTGCTCTATTTGTGTGTGAACGCTGATTGAGTAATCCTGATTGAGTAATCATGATTAAAGGGCTGAAAATGTTTGTGTGTGAACACAGGGCCAGTAATCCTCTTATCTCTCCCATCCATGGAACTGTACTACCTGCAGCTTTAATTTATGAAAAGGCAATACTTGATTCTTGACTGCTTGTTTGACAACCAACCCAGTAATCCTCTTTTATCTCTCCCATCTACAGTACAAGGAACTGTACTCCAAGCAGCTTTAATTTATGAAAAGGCAATACTCGATTCTTGACTGCTTGTTTGACAACCAACCCAGTAATCCTCTTTTATCTCTCCCTTCCGCTCCCTCTTGTAAAAACTCTAGTAACTTTGTTGACATGTGCAAAAGTGATGAATGGTTGATATAATATAATGTACATTGGTGTTATCTAGTATTACTGCGCCAACAGGGTATTTTTTAAAAATTTCTAGTCAAATGGACATTGCATGGCCAAGTAATAAGCGAAAATGCAATGTGATATGTACACTAACTCCCTGCAATCATTTTGTACACAGCTACAAAACTGCAGGAGAGTTTGAGAGTTGTGATGAGGATGTGGATGGGATCTGGATTAGGGGGATACAGAGGATGGATGAGGGCGGTTTCTTTATACCCTATTGTATTCGTATTAACAATAAAATTACAGGACAGATTTTGGTTTTTTAAATTTCCCTTCCGTTACAAAGATATGTACAATCGAAGTATTCAGCTATGAAAAACTCTGGGTGAGTTTTTTTTTATCCCTGTACAAAGTGAATGCAGTGAGTCAGTGAATATCACTTTGCATTTTCACTCCTAACTTGGCCTTTTCAACCATTTTTATACTAAATTATACGTGTAACGTTTGATTTATATCATGATTAGATAGAGAGATCATCAACAACTATTTTAAAACGCTTCAGATAATTTTTGAAAAAGTTCAAGCATTTTTGTTTGTTTAAAAAAAAATATAATTATTTGGGCCCCAAACTGGCAAACAGTTATTTGCTCAGATACATTTAGTGTTATTTCTGCCGTTTCTGGAGCGATTTTGACCAAATAAAGTTTGTTCTGCCATTAAAATGACATGTTCTCTCAAATTTGACACTCAGTTTTTCATTACCCCACAAAATATTGTGATGTGCATTGTGCAGCACCCTCGATACCAAAAATAAACTACCCCTTTAAAAAAGAATGAGGAAAAAAAAATTCAGTTATCTGAAACTGTTTTTGCCATAGATGCGAGTATACCGACCGTCTGTTAACTGTTTCACTACAGGCCTATTACATACAGTATGTCCATATCCAATACCGGTGTGCAAAATTCTTTTTCCTCACAAAGAAATGAATAGCATTTAAAACAGCAATTTCTTGAAGGAACTACAGCGTCTAGATGGCCTAATATTCACACTTTGCCTCTCTACTTGTCTTTTTTTCTGGCAGTTATTTCTCATAAAATCATTTAATTGTGAGTTAAGTAGTAATTATTTGACTAACCTCCTGGAAACACCCCCTTTAAATCGCGCTTTAATGACGGTCATCTACAGAACAAACTATGATATACCTTCTGTAAATTGCAAGTCACGATGTAAGCCAATGAATTGTCAATTGCATGTCAATCACGCTGCCGATTCTGGTCCCTAAATTTGGGTGGGATGTAAGTTTGCTGCTAAGTGAGATTTGTTATCAGAATATTGGTCTTAAAGGGACTTAGTACCATTGTCCAAATCCTCAAAATAATATTTTAATTCTAGCGGTTTCTTTATACCCTATTGTATTCGTATTAACAATAAAATTACAGGACAGATTTTGGTTTTTTAAATTTCCCTTCCGTTACAAAGATATGTACAATCGAAGTATTCAGCTATGAAAAACTCTGGGTGAGTTTTTTTTTATCCCTGTACAAAGTGAATGCAGTGAGTCAGTGAATATCACTTTGCATTTTCACTCCTAACTTGGCCATGCAATGTCAGTTTGACTTGAAATTTTCACAAAATACCCTATGGATATATAGAATAACAAAAATATACATTGCATAAACCATTCATCACTTTTTGCACATGTAGACAAAGTTACTAGATCCCTTTAAGTTTAAATCATTAGTACTGTGTTACATGAATGTTTTTCTGCAGACACATTTCATGAATCATCAAATATGGAATAAGTGTCAGAAGTATTCTTTAGGTCCTTAAATCATAGCTATCAGTATATTTTGTCAAATTTGGTCTGTGTTTGATTAAATTTGTTTTTTTAGATGATGAAAGCATGAGTGCCAAGGAGAGGCTAATTCAGGTAAACGCTGAATGGAAGATGAAGAAGCAGGATCCAGAGTTCGTTGCAGAGCTGAAGGCAATTCAGCAAAAAAGGATTGCTGAATCTCCTGGCCCATTCACCACGCCCAGCTTTGATGATGGGAAAAAAATGATGAGGGCAGAGGCCAAGAGAATAGAAAAAAAGGTGATTCAATATTATTGCACTGAAATTCAGAGTCATATGCTGCATGCAATGCTCCCTCAAAGATTACTTGCCTCTGGACAGAGCTCAAGGCCTTTGACCTTTTTTTGCATAACAAGCAAATTGACCCTGATTTAATAGTGTACATACATTATGTCAATGAAGAAGTATGTTAGCTCATGGGTGGTGTGTGTGTGTGTGTGTGTGTGTGTGTGTGTGTGTGTGTGTGTGTGTGTGTGTGTGTGTGTGTGTGTTTGTTTGTGTGTGAGTGTGTGTTTGTTTGTGTGAGTGTGTGTGTGTGTGTGTGTGTGTGTGTGTGTGTGTGTGTGTGTGTGAGTGTTGGTGTGCACATATACAGTTCAATATGATGTGCACATTCCTGTTGAGTGCTCATTATGTTGGAACTGATTCTATATACATTGGACCTTGCTTGCAACAGAGAGGTGCACCATGATCTGCTTGCAACAAACAGTGAAATGTGGTTGTTGTGTAGCTAAATGAATGTTATTACAGAAATATATGTGAGTGTGTGTGTGTGTATGTGTGTGTGTGTGTGTGTACATGCATGTGTGTGTATAAGATCAGACAAATTGAGGGGGGGGGGGGAGAAGCACTATATAGATAATAATAATGATTTTTTTTTTAACTCATAATTCATGAATTGTTTTGGTTTGAATAATAAATATTTTTCACCAAGTAGGATACACTATATGAATGGGATATAGAGTATATAGCCTTAACATAATTAGCCATAAAAGTGTGTGATAAGCTTTAATTTGATACCAGATGTGTAGTCTTAAACCATTTTGTTTGGTTAATACTACAGTTTTACCAATAATGCACAAAATTATTTGATATGTGACTTCGACTTACACAGAGTTGACTGTATGTATGTGCTATGGTTCAACCATTTTCAAGCACAAACAAAGACTTGTGTGATGTAATGTTGTGTTGGGATCAGATATGTTAAAGGGATTAGTAACTTTGTTGACATGTGTAAAAAGTGATCTAGGGTTAATGATGCAATGTATAGTGTTGTAATCTCATTTGTCCACAGGGTATTGTGTGAAAATTTCAAGTCAAATGGGCACTGCTTGGCCAAGTTATGAACGAAAATGAAAAGTGATATTGGGTGATATTCACTCATTCACTGCATTGACTTTGTACAGGGATGAAAAACTCATCCGGAGTTTATATCTGAATACGTCAATCATACATATCTTTATATAACAAACAACTGCCCTGTGATTTTATTGTATTTACGAATACAACAAACTATGAGGGAACCACTAGATCAACAAATTTATTTTGAGGATTTAGACAATGTTACTTTGTCCCTTTAAAGCCCAAGATCAGTTTCGGGAAAGTAGCCAAATACATCTGTATTGATCATTATTGTTTAAAGAGAGTAGCACACTTTAATAAAATTGTTCACAAAAAATCAAAATGCTTCAAACTTGGTACAGATCTGTATAATACATGTACTATGCTGTGTATAAAATTTCAAAGCCATAGTTGCCATCATCATTGCGATTACTGCTGTTAAGCTGATCTCCTTCATTGTGCTAATCACTGTGGTTGGTGGCGCTATCTATTATTGGTGATGGGAATCACATCACCAATCTCAATTCATCCCATTCATAAACACATACAACACATACACAGCGAACGTAGAGGGAGCTATTAAAATTATCGTGAGTTTCGGATAATAAATCATCCTCCAGCGTTTTATTAAATTTGATCTAAAAACGAAAATCATAAAATCAGTAACTCTGCCAAAATACATCGTCAAGTCATAATCTTTTCAGAATAAATTTTAAAAATCATAATCTTTAATATTTTAAATTAATATGGCAACTTATATTGTTGGGCATGCAAAAGTGTGTTATTCCCTTTAATATGTATTGAAATAGAGCTTGTGTGGTAAAATCTGACAACAATCATCGTTGGATACAGAAATATCGGAAGAATACCGCTGTTAGTAATGCACTTGGTGTATAGGCAACATATTTGTCCCATTGGGACATATATATATATATATACAATTTTGCAAATATATCAGTTAGCAGGCGGTTTCTTGGAAAAATTTTGATGATCATATATTAGTTTTATAATATTCTGTCACATAAATGGTAATAAGAGCGTCCATTTCATTTTTTTTGAGAGGGGGCGTTTCCAAAACTCGTCTTTACATTTAAAGGCATATATATGCATGGGTTATTATGGATAAACAGCAAATTCTAACTCGTCTCAACCTTAATCTCTCAAGGTAAACTCATGATGTGTGTTGGTTCGATTAAAGAGCGGTACCTCTTATGAAATTTCATGCAGAAAACATGTGTATCATATCGACAGAGTTTCTCATGCTGTCGCACAAGGCTTCTCAGTCCGCATTTTTCGCATGGTTGAGAATGGTGATGTGTTTTCCAATTATATATTTTTGTCTGAAAGCATATTTTTGTGAACTTGTTGAAGAAATGTAATACTAAAGAGTAAAGATTGTACCTTTATATAATATGAATATTATTTTTGAGTGCTGGTACTCTTTAATGGAAAGGGGGGGGGGGGAGTCAGGTTTATTTATAAACAAGATAAAAACAGAACCAAGGGGCTTTTGAAAGGAAGTGAATCTTACAAGATTTGGAGATAACATATTGATTATAAAACAACAGTGGGTAGGATTCAGAGGGTCTATTGAGTAAAGATATTATCATAATAGTGCATGTGAGGGCGTTTGATACCACCACTACATTACAGTAAATTATGTGTACATCATCTTTTACTCTTAAAAACTCTTTACAAAAGAAAAAATGCATTAAGTATTAATACATAAGTATGTCTTTAAACCAATATTACACTCATCAATAGTATCAACATCCATTGTCTTTGATGTTGGAATTTTTTTTTTTATAATTCATATTCAACTTTGTTTTGATTTCTATATCCTAGTGTAAAGAGCTAAGCAGGCTAGGGTATGTCTGCCTTTTCATGGCAGTCCACAAGTCAGAGGAGGACACCATCCAGGCAGGTAGCGACGAGGGGCTTATCATAGCTGAGGAAAAAAGGCTCGCCCTCAGCTTCATGGCCGGAGTAAATCCAGGTGGTGAGTAACATTTAATGTAACATTGAAATTAACATCTGTATGTATGCATACATTCTCATTGTCCTGAATACACACTGTGAGCCAAATATATCAGTACATTTTCACCAATCAGGATGAATATACCGACTTCATCAAATGAAATACCCCAATTATTTTGTTTGTAAATGTTTATATCCTTGGATTTCATTTTCAGAACCCAAGACACTCGATTCCTTGACAGATGAAGTCCTTCGGAGTAAGGTCCAGACCATGTTTAACAACCAGTACAGTGAGTATTCCAGTAATTTTGGTCCTTTAGTTACCACTGTTTTGTATTTTGTTGAAAGGGCTTCTAGCAGGTCTTACTGTGTTTAACTGAAATCAACCAAAACCATTCGCAGTAGCTGGTAGAAAACAGGGCCATCTACAAAGTATGTACTTAAAGGGTGACTAGTTTAAAAAATAAAAACGCTTTGGTTGATCTATGATAATGTATTCATCACATATCATACATTTTTGTCATATTTTTAATATTAATTTTTCAATTTATGTTTTTCTACCTGCTCAGTTTCACCCCTGAAAAAACCAACCAGAAGCTTTTGTCTTGACTTTTCTGACCTCACAATACCATTCCATCAGTCAGCTAAATGAACAAAAGACATTGGTGACCACCAGTTTTATGCTGTTTACAGTACTATTGTAAGCTTTATTCAATGCCCACTCACCATGAAAAGAAGGTTTCAATGAAATGTACTCAGAGGGTGAGAACATATCTTTTGTAAATGTTTTAGCTGATTGCTGGTTGAATGGTATTGTGATGTCAGAAAAGTAAATTGTGTAGGGTTTTTTTAGGGGTAGATTTTAGCAGGTAGAATAAAAATCATAGAAAAAATAATAGAAAAAATATGACAGAAATGTACATCAAATAGTCAAGAGATATGTGATGTATACATTATCATAGATCAACCAAAGCGTTTTTATTTTTTAAACTAGTCACCCTTTAAGGGGTAGTTGAGTTCTGGTAAAGAGAGTACAGTTTTTGTAAAACTGAATTTTAGTAACCAAAACCTGCACCACTACATTACAATTTAATAAAATATAACTCTACCTAGCTTAAAATAAATTCAAAATTACAAACGACTTAGCAGACGAGTAAAAGGTTTGTGCACTAAGTACTGATTGCTTGTGCTTGCAAGCAAAAGCTTGCAAAAGCTTTTGCTTGCAAGCAATTGCTTATTTTTATGCATACCGATTGTTCCTGTCATATTTCCTTATACCTGCATGCAAGCAAGTCAGGAAGTATCTTTGAATATATCTCCAGAATCTCCAGATCAGGTATTAACACTTCACATGGCATAAAAACCGAACATGTTTTTTTTTTCTTCTTTTTTTTTCAGTGAAGTCACTGGGGCAGCGACGGGTTGAATACGGAAGGATCAGCTCGGGAAGAGTCAAGGTCACTGGCTTGCCCCCTGGCATGTCCTTCAAGAACCCTGCGGCATATGGGAGAAGTCAGAAGCTGCAGATCCTGAAGGACATGCCATGCCTGAAGTTTGAAGGTAATTGATATGTTGTTAAGCTAAATAGGGCTTGTTTGATATCTATAACGTATTGTAAATGATCCTGGTAGATCCATTTACTGCACATATTAGAACCAACTATGGGCAGTAATTTTAATTTACACACTCTTAGAAAATCCACTATTTCAGGACTCGTGCGTTTGCATGAAGATCGAGAAATATGTAAGAAATTTGAAGGGTACCGCCAGGCATGATACGACCATCCTTAGTTGTTTTGGTACTAAAAATTAATACCAATTATACTTAGATGGGATCTGATATGTTTCTGTCATTTGAGAACAATTAATTACTAAGATTTACGGAACCACAGCTATATATTGGTGGCGCACAAGACTTTTTATGCACTTTCGCTCAATCAATACGCGTACGTTATATGGCAGTATGTGCGATTTATCACACAGCCGGACATTGTTACTATTGTTAAGCTTGCCAACGGGAAGTTTGACGTAATACGCATAATATTTGCATAAATTACAGAAGCGATATATTTTGTCTAAGGTAAGAAACTGTGCCTTACTCATTGCTTATCTCCAGTTGCCATTTCGCTACAAAGATATATGTATGATTGAAGTATTCAGATAAGAAAAAGTTTTTTTTCTTTCTTCTAAATACAAAGTGAGTGCAGTGAATTACTGAATATCCCTTTGCATTGCCTCCACTCCCTCATCCATTTGACCGTCTGTTTTAGCATGTAACCCTCCTGGCCCCAACATTCCTTCCCCGGACGTTCCAGCCCCGGACGTTCCTGCCCCCGACGTTCCTGCCCCCGACGTTCCTGCCCCCGACGTTCCTGCCCCCGACGTTCCTGCCCACGACGTTCCTGCCCACGACGTTCCTGCCCCGGACGTTCCTGCCCCCGACGTTCCTGCCCGCGACGTTCCTGCCCGCGACGTTCCTGCCCGCGACGTTCCTGCCCGCGACGTTCCTGCCCGCGACGTTCCTGCCCGCGACTTTCCTGCCCGCGACGTTCCTGCCCGCGACGTTCCTGCCCGCGACGTTCCTGCCCCAGACGTTCCTGCCCCCGACGTTCACGCCCCAGAGGTTCACGCCCCAGACGTTCCTGCCCCAGACGTTCCTGCCCCAAACGTTCCTGATACTCATGGAGGCATTGATGGTATGTATTGTCTTTTCTTTCCATGGTATTGGTAATTAGAATTTCCCCCCCCCCCCCCCAAAAAAAAAAAAAAAAAAAAATGAAAACAAAATTAATAAATAAATAAAAAATAAATAAATGAAAATATATATATATATGTATAAATTAATAAAAAAAATTACTAAATAAAAAAAAAAGTACTCAAAATTGAACGATTTGTTGATTACACGAAAACACGTTTATTTAAGTAACAAATGTTGAGTGTATTTATGACAGTAAATCAACTACTTCAATACAGCAAATTCAGTACAGAGAACAGTAATGTAATATTTACCCATTTATTGCCCAGCAACGATGTACAATTAATTGATGACTCCAGATGCAATTTCATTTCATTTTTTTCGTTATGCATCTAGACCCCTTGAAATTTCGCCTTCAAACTTCATGACTATTTTTTCTCCCGCATAGTCTCCTGCATATTTTGATATATAATTCACCCCAAATCTAACCTGTAGAACTGATTTTAGTAGGATTAGTATTCGAATAATGCTAGCTGAGGTCAATTACTGAGTGTAGAAAGATCATTTTTCTGAATGTCATGTGACCTGCATTCATCCAATCACAATACAAGAACATTCTAAGTCGTTATATAAGGTTGATAATTGCATGCTGTCACAAAAAATGTAATTTTTGTACAGGTTTCTATGTAATTCCTATATATGATGTTGTAAACTCCAGATCTGTTATAGTTGTTGCTTTTAATTATAATTTGGATTATTTCCAAACTCTTTACAGATAAATTCTTCTTACAAAAAAACAACAACAAAAAAACATAAACAAAAATAAGAATGAAAACAATGTGGATAAATCAGGAATAATAATTTGCATATTGATGCAAATTAGTGATATATTTTGCCACCATAAAAACATGGATATATGATGAATTACATCTGTGCAGAGCAAATAAATCATCCAAGATCCTATTGACGTAGCCTATGCGCGAACCAGAAAGTAGCCGTGGTTCTGTAAGCGATGGAAATCATTTGCTTTGTTAATTAATTTACACAACCCTTTGCAAAGAATTGGGTATCTATTTGATATCACAAAACAGTACCCAAACATATAATGTGTTGTTCTTTGCCTGGTGGTCCCATTCAAGATGACAATCCCATTTTTTTGCCCCAAATCGTCAAAAATTTGCATATTTAGATTTTAATTAATAAAAAAAGAAAAGAAATAATGGTCCAATTTTTATGTTTTCAAATTCTTATTCTACGTGACGTATTTTACGAGTGTGCCAATTTTCTGGTCGATCGTTCCATTCATTGCAAAGTTTTGAGGAGGCCCAAATAGCCCCCCCCCCCCCCCCCCCACAGAGGACCTAAGTGATGAAAATAACCCAGTGGGATTAGGGTTAACCCTAAAAAGACTGGGCTATTTTGAACCTTGAAAAAACTGGGGGGGGGGGGGGGGCTAAAAGGGCCCCCCCCCTAAGATCTCGGCCGCGAAGCGGCCGTTCGCCTCAAAATTTGGCGTCGCGATAGATGTCCATGAGCTCTACAATATTGCGTAGTTGAAACAAAATTGAAAATTCGAATATGCTAATTAGAGCTAATTAATTATGCGAAAATTGATTTTTTGGGTCATTTTCGTCGTTTTCTCGGCAATCGAAACGCCAATCAACTCCAAATTTGGCATGGTAATAGATGGTCATGAGCCATACAATATTGCATAGTTAAATTTTTTGTTCCAATTATAATATGCTAATTAGAGGTCATTAATTATGCAAAAATTGCATTCCTTATGTATTTCTTTGTTTTTTCGACTTATGTTTTTTATTGTTTTTTCAATGAAAATAATTATTGACCAATATTCAACAATTTTTAGCACCAAATTCAATGATTGCAGTGATAAGAATGAAAAATAATGAAGATTTTGTCTCTTCTAGGGAAAAAATCAATTTCCATAGGATTTGTACACAAATCACAAAATTTCGCGATTTTCGGCCTGACGCTCACTTACAAAAGGTCACGTGACTTTTGAACGGTATACCCAGTTGTCGCAAATTTGGTCTCAAAAGTTGCGCAAGACTTTAATGATAAAACTCGTGAAGTCGCGCGGCAAGATCTGCGCGCGTTGCGGAATTATCGCGAAAATAGAGGAGGGGGGGGGGGCTTAATCAGCCCCCCCCCCAGTCTTATTAGGGTTAAGCTTCTCAACTGAACACAAAAAGTTACATCACCCCTACAAAATTTCCTATAATTGTGGAACCCTGCAGAAAAATATCCACCAAAATAAAAAATTATCTGTTTTTTTTTTTTGTCAGGCAAGCAAACTGTGCTGTATTAATGGAATGTTTGCGTAACATGATTTTGACTTCTTAATATTAAAAAATATTACATTTCATTGTTTAATATTCTTGTATCAAATTTACAGGACTGCCGAAAGAGAAAGGAAAGAAAAAGAAAGGTATGAAATATTGATCACACTACAAATATTTACCTCCAAAATTCATATTAATTACCAATACAGATGAACTTTCATAGTAATAAAAAGAAAGGTAGTATGTTTATTCCTTAGATATGTGAAAGCATGTGAATTATTTGGTCATAATGTAGGGCTTAACACGCACAGGCTTGGGCCAGTAAAATTGCTCTAGGCCAGCAAAAGTCATAAGTTGGCTCGAACTGGCAAGCAGTTTTTCGTTGGACGTGGATACAACAAACAAAACACAAATTTTGTTTTACCCATGTCATGCTTAATGCTAGTATGATCAGAAAAAAATAATTTTTGAATAAGAAACAGCTTACTCTTGAAATAACATTTTCACCCCAGTAATTGCGTTTCTTTCGGGCCACCATAAAAAGGATACTTCTAAGGCCTGACAACTGACAAATACACTCAACAAAAAAAGAAAGTGAACACTTTTTCTAGTCCAGAAGTTTCAAATAAAACATTAATAAAAATCAATAAATTACATATCACATTGAAGGAAATTTAATTGTCTTTCAACCTGTCTGATGAACGCAGTTTGAAACTTCACGCATGAGTGAACACCTTTGTTTATCTCTTCCAATGTGCAAAAGTAAAAATTGCAAAAATGGACAGTCTGTCATTGATGTGTAAATGCCCTTCCACGAAAGAAAACAGAAACAAAAGATTACACAATACAGTGGCAAATCCAGAGTGGGGGGGGGGGGAGTAAGGGAGTTTAACCCCCACCCCCCCCCCCCCCCCCTGGGGCTACCAAGTGAAAATGTATCAGTGAAAAAAGTGGGGGAAAAAGAACTTACAGGTATTCAAAGTAGCAATAACAAAAATCGTTGAGAGAGGAACACCCCCTCGGACTCGCCCCCACTCGCCGCTAAGCAGCGGCTCAGGTCAACCCCTCCCCCCCCCCCCCCCCCCCCAAAAAAAAAAAAAAAAAAATTGCAAAAAGCTAGATCCGCCCCTGCAATTGCTATATCTTTGAATGAGAGACAAATGTGATTTACACTGTGGTTAACAGTTATGGTGGCCAAACAAGATATTGACTTTAAAGAAAGAAATAAACACTGCAAACAAACAAAGATACTGACTATAAACAAACAAACAAAAATTACTCTTTCTAATAATGTTCTTTTCAAGTGCAATGCACCATGCAAACCTTTGTCGTGTTCTGTTTAACTTTTCTGTGCAATATGACTTTTTATATGTTTTGTTCAATTTTGCAATATTTACTTTTGCAACTTGGAACAAACAAATGATTGTGTTTACTCATGCGTAAAGTTTCAATTTGTATTTACGAGACAGGTTGAAGGACAATTAAATATCCTTTAATTTGATATATGATTAATTTGGTTTTTATAAAATCTTATTTGGAAAATATGAACTTGAAAAAGTGTTTACTTTCTTTTTTTGCTTAGTGTATATGACAAATATAAATGTGGAACGTGCAGAAAAGTATCTACCAAAATTAAGAACTATGTGTTGTTGTTTTTTAGGCAAGCAAAAAGTGCTATAGTAAATAGAATTTGTGCGTAACATGTTTTTGACTTTTTAATGTTAAAAAATATTACATTTCATTTTTTAATATTCTTGTATCAAATTTACAGGACTGCCGAAAGAGAAGGGAAAGAAAAAGAAAGGTATGAAATCCATTTTAAACTTTTGATCACAATACAAATATTCACCTCCAAAATTCATATTAATTACCAATACAGATGAACTTTCATAGTAATAAAAAGAAAGGTAGTATGTTTATTCCTTAGATATGTGAAAGCATGTGAATTATTTGGTCATAATGTAGGGCTTAACACGCACAGGCTTGGGCCAGTAAAATTGCTCTAGGCCAGCAAAAGTCATAAGTTGGCTCGAACTGGCAAGCAGTTTTTCGTTTGATGTGGATACAACAAACAAACACAAATTTTGTTTTACCCATGTCATGCTTATTATTAGTACAATCAGAAAAAAATAATATTTGAATAAGAAACAGCTTACTCTTGAAATAACATTTTCACCCCAGTAATTGCGTTTCTTTCGGGCCACCATAAAAAGGATACTTCTAAGCCCTGACAACTGACAAATATATCACAAATATAAATGTGGAACCCTGCGGAAAAGTATCCACCAAAATTAAGAACTATGTGTTGTTGTTTTTTTGAAGGTAAGAAATATGTGCTGTATTTTCAAAAATAGAATGTTTGCGTAACATGTTTTTGACTTCTAATATTTAAAAATATTAAAATTCATTATTTAATATTCTTGTATCAAATTTACAGGGCTGCTGAAAGATCAAGGAAAGAAAAAGAAAAGTGGTATGTTTATTCCTTAGACATGTGAAAGCACGTGGAAATGTATAATAGTTATTGCAAATATGAATAAACAAACACAAAAATCTTCAGAAAATAGCTTTCTGACATGTATAGATGACATAACTTCAACAACCATACAGCTTGTCCCCCAAAAAATTACAACAGTGCTTTACGCAACAATAACTTTAAATATATTAAATTAATCAGAATGATATTTCAGGGTATGAAACTACTTATAACCTTGATCTTGCAAAAAAACCCTATTCGATTTGCCTCAGTGGTCCTGGAGAAGGAGGATCTTTTGTTAATCATGTCCGATGTCCCTTCCCTCCAGAGTTTGTAAGGAGTCGTGTTGTCCATCGTGTTCACGCCTTATGATCGAGATTGTTTAATGTGTTCTCGCATATGTTATGAAAGTGACGGCATGTTTCTTTTCATTCATATCTGACAAAATAAATAATGAACTAAATGAAGTAAAAGAAAATAATATTTCAGAGGTTTGCAAACATTGGTTAGGTGTGGAAATAAAAAGTAATAATATTATGCACAGAAATTGAATTCCCACCATAAAATGCTTGCCAAGCAGTGCTAACGTGTTAGGAAACAAATGCAAAATGGCAACTGAGAGTTCAATACACCTTTCAACAACAGCAACACCAACAACAACTCAATCGAATAAACACTATTGATATAAAGGTATGCACAGAATGAGAATTCCTTTGTTAGGTGCCCTGACAGTTGGAAGTTAAATATTTCCATTCATTTCGGTGCCAAGAGCACACAAGTGTCAGATTTGGAAGAAATGAACACCTGACATGACTGACAAAAGATCCCCATTCTCCATGACCACTGAAGCAAATCAAATAGGGTTTTGCAAGATGTAGGTAATAAGTTGTAGTTTCATACCATGAAAAATAATTCTGATTAATTTAATATCTAGTAATTTTGGAAAGCACCGTTGTAATTTTTATTGGGACAAGCTGTACACATGATAAGGATAAAACTATGAATAGTTTAATGGATAATTGAATGATTTATAAATTGTGTATTAATTATGAGGGATTCCAGTTTCCAAAACCTGAATTTCAGGTTTAATTTGTTCAATTTTACACAAAAACAAGGTACCAATACAAAATGTCCAGGCTCTTAACTTGCACGACACTGTTCCTGTGTACAAGACCTTGAATTTATGCTTGTTATACTATATACATCAAAATTAAATGTTCAATTGCAAATAGTATATGTAACATAGTATGTGTATAATGAAAGTACAGTGATAGACTATACATATGAAATGCTTGAATTCACAATTTTTTGCATTTTTATTTTTGTTATATTGGGCGTTATAAATATGTATATTACTTTGAATTGCCTAAATCTCATTAGAGGGAACACGTAAAACAAAAGTTAATGGTTAAAGATGAAGACCTGTTTTGGAACGCATCCTCTCAAAAAATTAAATGGAAGCTCTTATTACCAATAATGTGAACGAATATTATTATACTAATATAGGATCATCCAAATTTTGCAAAATTGTATATCTGTGCCGATGGGACAGATATGTGGCCCATACGGTGTGTTACGACCAGCGGTTTTCTTCCAATATTTGTGTTTTCAATGATGATTATTGTCGGATTTTATGACACAAGCCCTATTTCAATACATATTCAACAATAATGATCTATATAGATGTATTCGGCTACTTTCCTGAAACTTATCTTGGGCTTTAAAGATACACTCTAATTGGCTATTATTTTGGGGAAATAATTGAAGGAAACGCACAACCGCTCATGCCCGCCACCGGTACAAATATACACAAAGTTTGTAATGCTACTTTTCTTAATTTATTTGTTTTCACATTTCATTTAGCTGAGAAATATTACGTCGAAGAGAAATATTACGTCGAAGAGATATTGGAGAAGCGAGCAGCCCATGACGAGGATGACGAGGCTCAGTACCTCATCAAATGGAAAAGATGGCCACTAAAGGATGCAACCTGGGAGCCGAAATCCAACATTCCCTATCACCTTATTAAACAATTTGAGAAATTACAATAGACATGTCCGGGGGGGGGTCTGTCCTCATTGAAAGGGTGGCATCAACGCATGACCAAGAAAACTAGTATTATTTGTGTGTGTTTTTTTTTTACAGGTGAGACACTTGATTATCTCAAATAGGGCTCAAATTCACACAAAATCAAGAAAAGGGTATCTTTTTTTAGGCTGATGAATTACTCGTTAACCCTATGTAGCCCGGGCTTATTAAGCCCCCCCCCCCCCCCCCTCTACATTTTCCGCGATCATTTTTCAACGCGAAAAAAATTTGCGGTGAAATTTTCATGACTTTTTTCTATTGGGTCTTGCGCATCTTTTGACATAAAGTTTTTGAAAATCGGACATACCGTTGCGAAGTCACGTGACCTTTTGTCTATGCATGTCAGCCCGAAAATCGCTCAATTTTGTGATTTGTGTACAAAACATTCGGAAATATCAGTTTTCATAAAAAGAGATATATCATTGGTTATTTGGTCCTTGTTAACATTGTAGGTGTTTGTTTTGGGGTTCATAGTAGTTGGTTTATCATTAGAAATAAAATAAACGACAAAAACAATAAAATACATAAGCTAAAAAACAAAGAAATACATAAGAAATTATCAAAACAATAGAAAACATAAGGAATAACCTCGCTCTTCCAAATTTTTATTTAATTATTGTTCCAAATGGTCCAAAGAACATATGTAGTGAAAATCAATGTTCAATTATGAAGATTATATGATTTATGGCTAAAAATATGAATTTCATGAAAATACTGGCATAAATTACCATAATTATGCAAATTGATGCATTTTTCAAAAATGTTGAAATTACCATAGTATCCTGTACCATTCCATTGATATGTGTGCAAATTTTCGCAGCGAACGGCAGCTTCGCGGCCGAGATCTTAGGGGGGGGGGGGGCCAAATAAGCCCCCCCCCCCCCCCCCTCCCCCCCCCCCGGGCTATGCATTTTCAAAATAGCCCGGGCTATATAGGGTTACGGTCTCAAAAAGATAATTACTTGTTTAGGGTCTCAAAAACTCACCTTCTTGCTAAGGGTATGAACAATAGGGGTTTAAAAAATGGTATCAATTATAGTTATGACTTCCTTAGAGGTTTACCTAAAATGTATCACTTGCTTAGGGTATCAAAAATAGCTATTACTTGCTTAGGGTATCAAAAATAGCTATATCTTGCTTAAAGGAACTTGTGTATTGTTGTTATATCATAATATTATGTCCACAGGGTATTGTGTGAACATTTCAACTCAAATGGACGTTGCATTGCCAAGTTATGAACAAAAATGCAAAGTGATATTTGGTGATATTCACTCACTCAGTGCATTCACTTTGTACAGGGATGAGATCTCGCCCAGAGATTTTCTTACCTGAAAACTTAAAATGTTAATACATGTATCTCTGTAACGAAAGGGAAATTTGAAAAACCATTAACTGTCCAATGATTTTATTGTTAATACGAATATAATAAGTTTTGTGGGAACCGCTAGATTGAACATTTATTTTCAGGATTTGGACACTGTTACCGAGTCCTTTTAAGGGTTTACCCCAAAAATTGATTGCTTGTTTAGGGTATCAAATTACTGATAATCGTACTTCCTTAGGGTGTATTTTTTGCACCCACGCAAGTCAGACTCGTCATATCATGATATCTCAAGAACATGTTGATTAATTTTCACCAATCCTAGTTACATGCATGTATCAGAAGGAGTCAATGAGCTGGTTAGATTATGGGATCATGAGGTCAATGGCTCATTATACATGTATCAAATAGTGAATTCAATAAATAATACCGCTGTGTTATTGAGAGATATTTTAAAGACGCTAATAGAAAGGGCAATTGGCAATCATTTCTTTGTACGAAGTAGACAAGTGATTGCTTGCATTACATCAATTATTAGAATGTTTGTCACAGGAGTAAGGGTGCAATTGACAAAGCTGGATACTTGGGAATTCTAGCTGATAGCATTATAGATTCATCCAAATTGGGTGGTCTGTTTGAAAATCGATCAAAGCAATGTTAATGAACCAGGATGATTGCTTCTAGAATATGCGGATAAACATTTACCATCCCAGAAGTGGGTCAGACTTGAGTGGTACAGTGGAACCTTGTTACATGGTCCTTAGGACCATGAAAGTTTCATTGTTATATCAGGTTTATCATTATATCAGGGTAAAAAAGGTCAAAAATACAAAGAGGCGGGACCTGTAAAATAACCTAACTATAACATGATTTTGTTACATTCGACCTCAGTATAACGAGGTTCCACTCAGCATATTATGCAGCATAATTATGCTGCATATGATGGCAATTTTGTATACTACATGATGTTCAAATAGGTTTAAGTTATTTCTTGTCTGAATTATGCTGCATATGACGGCAATTTTGTATACTACATGATGTTCAAATAGGTTTAAGTTATTTCTTGTCTGAATTATGCTGCATATAACGGCAATTTTGTATACTACATGATGTTCAAATAGGTTTAAGTTATTTCTTGTCTGAATTATGATGCATATGACGGCAATTTTGGATACTACATGATGTTCAAATAGGTTATAGTTATTTCTTGTCTGATTTTGATCAAATTATCTCAAATCATTCATCTTTTTCTGCTTATTCAAATAACGAATAGTTTTATCAACCCTGGACTTCCCCTTTAACCTTATCTGGACTGGGGGGGGGGGGGGGGGGCTGATTTACCCCCCCCCCCCCCCCCCCTCCACTATTTTCACAATAATTTTGCAACGCGCGTAGTTATTGCCGGCCTTTTGTAAGTTGGCGTAGGCCCTAAAATTGCAAATTTTTGTGATTTGTATACAAATCCTAATTTAGAGTCGATTGGACTTTCTGTTGCCGAGATCTTGGGGGGGGAGGGCCCTTTTAGCCCTTTTAGCCCCCCCCCCCCCCCCCAGTTTTTATAAGGGTTTGAAATAGCCCAGTCCAGATAGGGTAAGGGACCAATCATAAATGTGTGAAGCTTTACATTATCTTGATTGATTTGGAATTCTATATTCCAGATTCCAGTTTACTCCTATATATTAGTATATGTAATATAAATATATAATATTGCTTGTTCTATTCTATTATAATCAACAGCTAAAAACTGTTGGCTACAGCAATTTTGCACCAGACCTGAATGTGTATAGCTATCATGTATATAATGATCATTACTCATTACTTCAATTGCCAAAAGACATATAATCCGCAGTATGCCACATTATATTTAAAAAAATGTACCAGTACTACTGGTACATTTTACTGAGTAATTAATACTGCATTGTGAAATATAACTGCACCAAGTACTTTTTGTTCAATTTCTAGAAATTTAATGTTGTTTTGTCCATTTACTAATATTTCAAAGGAAACTTAGTCAATGACCTGCTACTACGATTATAGCTAGTGTTGTTGCAGATACCTTTTACATATTTTCTGCCTTTTTTTTGGGGGGGGGGGGGGTTTAAACACATTCAAGATAAATACTTTTATGAAAGTGTCAAATAAATGCAAACCACCTTTAAACAAATCAGCCAAAGGTGCTCAGTCAGATAATTGTACACTAGTCAGGTGCTCTTTTTATTAGGTTTAATGTACAGAATCTTGCATGTTGACTGTACATGTCTTTTCTTTGGAATAAATTATAATGTTCACATATAAAATATTAAAGATATGCCTGAATTTGTTTTCTGTTAATTTATACATGTCAGAAAAGTGTGTATGTTTTATATGCACATGTATGACCGCCTTGAGCAAACTCCTCTACTTGTCTTCACAAGGAACGTGTGCTATGTAAGTAGCCACCATTATTATTATTTACCAATTCATAAAAACAAAGCATCAAAAGCAAGATTTATAATGGTATGAAAAACTACATTTGTTTTGATGTATTCAGACAAGTGCAGGGTTTTGCTATGGTTGATCACATGTGTGCATTTGATCACTGTAATAATTTCTCTGATTTACTTGGAGCTTCCTTGGTTCTCCTGCTGTGTTGTTTAGCTTATGGTAAGAGAATAATAAAATAGTCCCAGCATGAAGTTAATTATCATTTCAAAACAGTGTTTCAAAAGCGTTAGCCAACCCTTTTTTATAGTCAAAATAGCGATGCAGTTGAACACACCCAGCAGAGGCCGGTGGTGCACCCTGCATTATTTGATGATAAAATATGAACCCCGTTTGCTTCACAAAGTATACAGTGGACGTTTTCTTTCAAACTTTCACAAATCTTCTCATTAATTTTTTTAACGATATTGATATATGATTGAAGTCTTAAATGTCATTTGTGCAATATCTGACACTTCACATGGATCTAAAGGGACTTCAGAACATTGTCCCAATCCTCAAAATATTTTTTATTCTATTGGTTCTCTCATACCTTGTATTCGAATCAACAATAACACGTTTTCCCTTTCATTTTCTTTACAAAGATATGTATGATCGACGTATTCAGATAAGCAAAACTCTGGATGAGTTTTTCATCCATGTACAAAGTGAGTGCAGTGAATATCACCCAATATTACTTTGCATTTTCGTTCATTACTCATCAACCATCCACCACTTATCGCACATGTCGACAGTTACTAGTTACCTTTAAAGGGCACCTTCTAACCAAATACATGTTCATTTGTAATTATTTTTATTTTATTTTCAGAGCAACGCTCACTAAAATTCATAGCATCAAATCGATTCATATTTACACACAGATAAGCTATCACAGCTATCATTCTCCTTATTAATCTTATTATCTTAAAAAATCAACGCTGCTTTTAAAAAAAATAAGAAAAATGCAATGAAATCATTATTACATGTCACTTTTAAAAAATCACAGTAACTGCTCACTGCGAACCTCCACGAAAGGCGGTCTATTCAGACTCCCTAATAACTATTCATTCAACTTCAGTTATGGTGATTTTGATTAAATTATCTCTTCAGATTTCATCTTATTTTATGCTTTCTAGACTAAGGCTCTAATCTACGTGCAAATATGATTCATTGGTTTGCTTTGGATCCTAATGGGCATTTCTTTTGGAACCCAGTTAAGTAAAACGTGTAATGAACAAAATTTAAACAACTCATTAATACCTATACTGGAAGCTACACAATAAATTTGTCGACTTCTGTTCAGCTGTATTAGTGTACACATTCAATATTTGTAAACGATTTGACCTTGTATATACCTTGTTTTGTAAAGTTTTAAACAATTCATAATTTATTTTTCTTGATGTTGCTAAGCCCCACCTCCCAAAAAACCCTCAAAAGTAAATTCTATTGTTGACCTGTTGTGACATCATCTGTCAATCACTGGTCAGCTATCACAAGATTAACAAAATATGAAAGTACAAAAAGAACATCCACCCAAAAGCATGCCCTGCATACCTCCATACAATAGCATAGACTGTGCTTTTCTTCCGACAAAGCAACAGCTATTGAAATTGAAGGTGTTCGAGTTGGTATTCTCTTCAACCATGTGATGCTATTGTGATTAGGCACTCTGCTTGGGTGAAGGTAACTTCTTTGTGAGTAGTGAATGGCTGATAATGTCACAACAGGTCAACAAAAGAATTTTACTCTGAAGAGCTTTTCAGAAGTGGGGATATGGATACAAAAATAATGGTTTGAAATAAACAAAATAGGTTTCGTTCATATGGTTAACTAATAGAGATGAACAGAAGATTTAGAACATGCATTTAGATTGCCTTTTAATGTGAAGACATGACTTCAGAGAAATTGAGAGACCTTAAGATTTGATCAAATGCATAGAGAAACATCTAAAATATCAGTAAAAGATTGCTATGATTGAATGTTAAAAAGGTGACCATAGACTTGTGAAGGGCGGTCAATAAGTTATTGGCCCAACCTGCAAGGAGTAAAGGACAGGTGTTCTTTCATCCATATAATACTGATGTCCAGCAAAGAACTTTTCTGTGTTTCCTCCCCGAGGGCCTCCATGAAGATGTAGATGTCTCAAAAACCTACATATTGGCAGATTATGTCTCTGTACCCCCTAAAAATCACAATCTTGGGATTGTTTCTTCAAATGTCATGAGATACAACAATGCCATGCTTTGGGGATAAGAAGGAATTATCAACAAACCAATCCCATAGTTATAAACTTTTCATCTGGATCTGGTGAGTAGGAACATTGTTCCTAAGCAGCATTTCTCTCATCAACTTGCATTGCTCCATTTTCCACCATTTTCAAAGAGACTTTCAATGAACAATGCATCAATAAAGCCTGTCTAGATCAGAAACAGAATAACTGGCTTTGCACAACTGACCATGTGAAGGATGCAACATTGCATACACAACATTAGGTAACCCAACTTCCTGCTCTTTCATGGTTGGGCTTTGAACTTATTGAATGCCCCTCGTACATCACACAAAAAATCAAAAAGTCAAGAAAAGAAGTTATATAACCTGTAAAATGGTGTATAATAAGATGCTTGTTAATAGTCATGAATGATCTCTTTATTCAATCATTATTTTAACAATATATCACAATCACAATTTTCTCACTGAAAAAAAAAATGTATGTGTATGTAAGGGCTGCTTTTTTTTTTTTTTGATAACAGGTTTTTTCTTTTACTTTCAAGGGAATGCACCAGGGAATTTTGTTCTCCTCAGATAGTGGGAAACTGTATGCAAGGTTGTTATATGTAAAATTAAATGTCTTGCCTGCTCAAAAATAAGAGGTTAAAAGCTCTTTTTGTGGTCTACTGAAAAACAAACAAAAACATGACTGTCACCATTTTTAAATTGCAGGTGAGACATTTTGCACATGGATTCCAGAGAGTACAACATCGCTGTGCGTGATAACTTTGTGACACGCGCACAGATTAACGGCGTTATTGAAAAATATCAAAACCTCACTTAAACCATAGAAATACTACGCATGGACAGTCATTGCCTTTTAAAATATTTATTTACCTGTTGAATACAAAGATATCACCACAGCACCCATTCTTGCTCAATACCATCGATCTTATCATCGTCACCGCCGTAAAGAATGAGTCAAGTTTTAAAACAATTTTGATGAAAATTACATTTTTAGAAGAACTTCAGCAAGCCGGATCTTCAAAGTGACTTGCTATCTATATATTTATATTCATACTGTATATATGGTCAGTTTCTGTCGCCAACTCAGCGGCAGTGTTCCCCTAACTCCTCCCTGAGTTTTCAAGCAAAGATCACCAAATTTGTCAGGTTGGCTCATCTCATGCTAATGCACACTCAACACTAAATGGATGTAGGATTAATTGGTAATTAAAAGGCAAACTGATATGTATTTTCACTTACCACAGGCCAAGGGTGGGAATCGCTATATCAGTGGCAGTGCATGAGCACGTATTACATGAGCACGTTGTATGTACACTATGTATGGAAAGATTATGCTCGCATTATTTATATAAATTATCTATATGATTAAATTTTATTTAAGATTTATTTTGTTGTTAAATTGCCTTACAAATCTGTGAACCTAATTTACACGATTTGAATTTTATCCAAGATATATATTTGTGTGTGTAATTTGACTTATTAATTTGTAAACAAAACATATTTCAGTACCCCAACTGCATTGTTTTGTATTTAACATGTATGTGTTTTCATTAATAAACTGAATTATATCCCTCATGAAAATGTTCTAGCCATGTGATTGGTCGAAACGCCGTCACGTGTTCAAATATAATTTCTCCAATCAAATCCCAATCTCATATAGTTCCTTTTGTACAGTTCTATTTTTTGTCGAGGACAACAAACTTTTGGGGCACTGGACGAGAGTTATAGTAAATTGCTGATACGCATGTGAGCTCATAGGACACGTGGTTAACAACCTCTAAATGTGGAATCAGCGAACGTTTCCAACAGAGTTGTTTCGTTCCCATGACAATCCAGAGCGCATCGGCACCCAATGCCAATGCTTATGGGTGCGCATTGCGCACTGCGCAAGTAAACGTGCGGGCGTTATTGCGCAGAAAGGCAGCGCGCTGGTGTGCAAAGTTTATGCGCGGCTACACTTGACGTAACAATGTAATAAGCGTCTTAGCCTTTTTAATCATAAATCTTATTCATGTGCAGGATATACAAAATGAAAATAAAAGACAATCAATTGCTCAATATTCCAAACTTTTGAGCCCTTTTTGTTAGTTATATTGATAAAATTAGATGAGGGATATAAAACAAATAACCAAATCTCCTCACTAGCACATTTCCAGCTTTGCGCATGCACTGATCAAGCATAAACTCTACAGGCAATCGTACCGCATAACTTTCGTCAATTTGAACTCGGAACTCAAACTAGCTTCACTGTTCACCAACCCACTCAAAAAGCATGAAGATACATCATAAAACCTTGGGTAATGCAAAAAAAAAAAAAAACTGCTGGCGTAGCCACGTGGGCCTCTTGTGAAAAAATTGTTGCTGGTTGTTTGGTATGAATATCCGTTACAAAACAAACCTACTAAAAGAAATATGATCACACTTCTTTAAATTTATCGCCTATTGTAATTAACGGCGTCAAAAAATTGATTTTCAAGGTTCCCGCACTTTTCTCCAGAAAACTATTGACACGTGTATAAAGATTGACAAGTCTTCTTTTTGGTCAATCGGGTGCTGTAAGTATTGCTTACCCCGACATTAGTAACATAAAGCAATTACGACTCAACGAGGCAGGAATCAGCATAAAACACTCAGCTATGAGGAATTCTTTAGTCAAGTCTTAGTGAACTCATTATCCGATGGAATTAAGTTATTTGTCCTTACACCAGATATGAGAACTATCTAATGACTGAAGATCAAACTCAGTTGTTGGGATAAGTTGAGTTTGATTCTGTCCAAAGATAGCAACTGCTGGATGATACCCTCAGTCGGAGGTCAGTCCTGGGCTTGGTAGTTGCTTATGGCTGTAGTCGGGCAAGCTGGGTCAACACAAATCCAGGGTGGTGTAGAAGCTGGCCGAAAAAAAGTCTGACCTAGTGACCTATGAATAGATAAGAAGGTTTGAAAATAGCAAGTTACAACATTTTATGACAAAATAGCAAAAACAAGATTTTGGCTGCCTGTCGTCAATATAAGTACTCCTCCGTAGAGGTTTGGGGAAGATGAAAATTAGGTATATAACCTAATTATGCTTCTAAAATGTTATGCATTGTCAAAGGTTGCAAAGGTGGACAAATCAGTAATATTCATGAATATAGTCAATAGAGGCAGCCATTTGAAGAATTTAGGGTGTCCCCCAGTGTAAATGAGCACCCAAAATGGGTGCATTGACGCCAGGCAACAGAGCATGAATGGTGCGTTTTTTTTTTTTTTTTTTTTTTTTTGGTGAAAGGAACTAAATCACAGGCTGCTTTAACAATGAACACGATTACTTCCCTAATCAGAAAAAAAAAATCATGCTTGGTTTCCTGGCAGAAGAGCAGCACTTTGTGCATTGTTCTAAATGACAAAACACCTCACTGCCTTTTCTTTCTTTATTTACTGTCTTGTTCACCTGGATGTTTCTCTACTTCATCTTTGCTCTCTCTATATCATGAAATATTTTGTATACTACAGCTGTACAATTTTGGCACATATTTGCATATTTTGTTAGTGCCCAGCCTGGGTACGAATCATTTAGTAAATTAAATGTTCTGAACTTATTTATAATTATGCCACTGAGATCTCAGTTCAGACATTAATTAAATTGTACTGCTTTTTATATTTCCTAATTTTTCTTTCCTTTTGTTTTTCAGTTTTGCCTTTCCTTACTTATTATTTCTTCCCCCTTTTTCTTTTAGTATATCTTTCTCTCTAACATTACCTAGAAATAATCTGCAATATCATTATTATTGAAATATGCATAACTGATGCCCATTATAAATATTTTGTTTCGATCACTGTGTACATGCAATTAGTGATGCAGTGAAGTCTCTGATACAAGCACCTTCGTCTTTTGCCCTCATTGGGGAGCTGCTTGGCATTAAGGTTGTCTGCTATGTGGAGTACAGCTCTGTGTATGGAGGCTTCACTGCACATGCATGTACTGTACTATTTTATTTAATTCTTGATCATTCTTTATTCTTTTCCATCATTATACAGATATTTAATGTTTTGTAAATTAAATAATCAGTTTTTGAGATTTGCATATATATATATACAGTACAATGAGCCCTGTAACATTTTACCTCATAACCCCAAAATCTAATCAGATCATTGGCTCCCTAAAATACATGTACATATACCAATTTTGGTGAGAATCCGTCTATTTTTTCTTGAGATAACACGATCACAAGAACAGGACATAGGACAGACAACCCAAAAACATTACTATAAAATGATGACTCGACTATCACACATTTGTTTATCAAGCCTAAATAAATGTGCATTGAATGAATAATGCGTATTCAATTTTGATGGATATTCATCACCAAGACCTTGAGATATCGCAATGACGAGCTATTTTGGCTTATATGACCCCTGACTTCATTACTTCAAAATATGTAAAATAGTTTTAAGCCCTACATACATGTATTGATCATGGTGAATATTTTTGGACACTTTGGCTACATTTAATGATTTTAATTGTTCAGGTAACTTTTGTTTTATATATTCACCCCCTTTACCATCTACTATGTAATAATTCCAACCCTTTTTCTGCAGTTTTAAGCACTTGCAAATTAATTGGAGAGCACTGCGGTTGACAAACATCGCATTTCAGCAGGGTTCTGCATTCTAATTGTCTGATTGTAATATGAATAATGAATTATATATATTTGGAAAGGTAAATCTGATTAAGAACATGATACATACCTTAATGATATGCTCCTGAATGCTCAGCAAGTCCCGTTTTAGCTGAAAGGTCTGCAACAACAGCAGAATTGAAGCTCTTCAAGCCAACAGTACATCGTCCCTCCCATACTGCCATGATGTTTGGATCCCTCGTGTGCTGCATCTGCATATAATATAAGAATATTATGTACAAAGTAGCCCTGTAGTGAAATAGTTAACTGACGGTTAACCGACCAACTTTGCAAAAGCTTTTTACCTTTGGTTTCGCTTATCCGAAGAAATTTTTATAAAAAATCCATCCTCCATTACTCATCCAGACTCTATTTCACCGTCATTAAAGTGAATAACCATCCTTTGTGCACATCATCTCATGTGATTTTTTACAAAATGCGCAAAAAAAAATATTACGCAATCGGCTCAGCAAAGTGGCTTTGTGCGGAGCTCTAGCTCCGAACGGCGATATACCTGCAAATGTTCATAGCGTAGATACAGTTCTACTCTCTCAAGATGCTTGGATATTGCCTAAAATAATAAATATCTGACACACAGTTGACTTCTCATTTCCTGAAACATATCCTAATGTCAATATTCATGTCATCATTGGCATTGAAAAGTGTCAATCTCTGTAAAATAACTGTTTACAACTCACCATTTTGACAAATTGTTGTTCACATATCATGGAGATGGAAAACAAATCTAGTTTATAGGGAAAATTTACCTAGTAGGATCATGTTCCGAGCTAGAATTACCAATATTATAACAATACTTGAAGGGTAAAGAAACTCTGAATTTCTGCAATCATTATCGTTTTGAGGGTGATCAGACATTTTATTTGATACATAACTCGGCAATTTTGGCCCCTTAGATCCCATGAACTCCTTACGTGAACACACACACCTTTCACTAATTTTTACGGCGGACAAAGATGATGTGCGCGGCCATCTTATTGAAATTGCCCGACATGCTTTGCAAACTCTGACGTTTGTACGGACGGCCTAACAAAAAGCTTTTCACTGCTCTGCTGACTCGTCAAAGCATCTACAAGTCTTCGGACAATTGTTTGAATAGGTGCTATTGAAATGCATTAGTGCATATCACGGACCTTACCCCTATCTGGACTGGGCTATTTTCAAACCCTTATAAAACTGGGGGGGGGGGGGGGGGGGGAGGGGGCTAAAAAGGCCCCCCCCCCCAAGATCTCGGTAACCGAACGTCCGATCAACTCCAAATTCGACGTCGCGATAGAGGTCCATGAGCTCTACAATATTGCACAGTTAATTTTTAAAAATAATAATTGAATATGCTAATTAGAGCTAATTAATTATGCACAAATTTAATATTTTTGTATTTCATTTCATTCTTTTCGGCAATTGAAACTACAAACCACTCCAAATTTGGCATGGTGATAGATGTCCATGAGCCAAACAATATTGCATAGTTAAAATTTTTGTTTTAATTACAATATGCTAATTAGAGCTAATTAATTATGCGAAAATTTCATTTTTTTTTCATATTTTTTTCAATTAAAATTTTTGTTATTAGGAATTTTTTGATGGAATACAATGTTAACCATCATTCAACCATTTGTAGACCCAAATTAATTGATTGCATTGGTCAGAATGAAAAATAATAAGGGTTTTTGTCTATTTGAGGAAAAAAATGAATTTCCATAGGATTTGTACACAAATCACAAAATTTTGCGATTTTCAGGCAGACGCCGACTTACAAAAGGTCACGTAACTTTAGAACGGTATACCAGGTCGTCGCAAATTTGGTCTCAAAAGTTGCGCAAGTCTTCAATAAAAAAACTCACAAAATCGCGCGGCAATACCTAGTAGGCTATAATGCGGCTTTTAGCATGGGGCTAGCTAGGCAGTTCTGCCAACGTTCGTCGCGGATGAATCGTAACAACACGAGCAGCAGTTCACCTGGAGCTGGAGATCGCAAATTCACTTGACTTTTCAACTAGTAATGAATATGATAGATCGAATAAAGTCGATAAATATTCTTCGTTTTTTTCTCTTCTAATTTCATTTAATTCATCTATGATTATTACCTGTGTTTTTTCCACAAGGGAAGTAGTACCGTAGGGGGTGTAGAACTTGGCCAGTCACAAACGGTCACAAACAGCACAGCGCGCCATAGGCTTTGTACACACAAGTGCGCGGTGGCCAAGTTCTAGTGCATTGCAATAAATTGAACCTTCCGACGTAAAATCACGCCTTGCGGAAACCCGCATTCACGTTGAGCGATAATTTTTCATCAGCGAAGGCACCTCGATATTGCGGTCTAATTGGTCTAAGTTTCTACCGAAATGAACTACTGAGCGTCGATTTACAAATGCGAGAATCAAGATGATAAAAATTGAAATCTAAAATTATCATGAAAAAAAAAAACCAAACACATTTTTGAGATTAAAGACCGAATTTCAAGCGATTTTCTGGATAACCGAGAAGACTTCAGAAGAGCACGATACATGTATTTTAATTTTTATGAGCAATATGCAGATAAATCGTTTGATATAATTTTCAAGTCGCATGTTCAGTGCATTCTCGGCAAATCTAATTTCAAAGACAGCCGTGTCGACTAGGTGGCCAAGTTTCCCCCCGTGGCCCGTTCAGGACCATTTACAATACATTGTAGATGTGCCCGTGGCCAAGTTTCCCCCCGTGGCCACATCTACAATGTATTGTAAATGGTCCTGAACGGACCATTTACTGGGCACAGTGTTAAAATATAGGAGACACAATTTGAACTACAAACACAGAGAAAAGAACAGCATATCTAAATTCAACAAATCCATACCTAGATTGAAGCATATTTTATGATTTATTGTTCAAAATTTCATTTCCAAAATGATAAGTCATACTCACAAAAATCATCATATAAGTTCAATTTTTTCTCTTCCTGCACGATGTTCCATCGTAAACAAAGAAAGGCCGCCCGCAACGTGCGGTGGCTGCTTATTATTGTCCAAAAACAAGCCAACTCACGATCTGCAAGCATGTCCGCCGTATCCGATTTCGGATACGCGTGTTGGATTTCGGATACGCTAGCACACGCGGTGTGGGAAGCTTGTGGGAAATACACGGCAGTCGTCCAGAAAGTAGCAACACTTTCGAAGTGACTACTTCTCAGGTTTTTGATATTCCAAAACGGCAGATTTTCACCATTTTTCGACATTTGAAGAACAATTTGCATCATTTTGGTAAGTTCAAATGATACTTGTATCACTTCTTGGGCCAGTTATGATTGATTTTGCTGAATTTAAGTTCAGAATTTTATGTGAAAATTTGACAAACTTTTTCTGTACTGTCCCACATTGTTCACCTACAGGCCAGCATAGCTCTGCTCCCTTGTGTGCCCGTGGCCAAGTTCTACACCCCCTACGGCTACGGTATAGTAAAATCTCTGACATTCCAACTAAAAATACATATTGGTAATTTTTTTTATAATGATAATAATGGTGTTTAATTGCACCCGTAAGAAGGTTAACGGAGGCGATGGTTAAATAGAAAATCGCCTCCGTAGAAAACAAAGACAAAGTCACTACTTAGACTTTAGTAGTGACTTTGTCTCTGTTTTCTACGTACTAAAAAAGTTAAATTTAGGGGAAAATCTGCAAATCATTAAAGAACCTCCGTCATTATTAAAATAGCACCCGTTAAGCCTTAAGGGCTAACGCCAACGGAGGCTATTTTATTTTTGAAAGAGCCCCCGTGAACAAAAAATTAATTCGAGGGCTGCTGAGTACAATTCAATAAATTTGTTTATTTTATTTAGTGTGCCAATGTGTGGAGGTCACTCAATCATATGATTGTGAATAATGATATAAATTTATAATTAATTTAAGATATGGTTTTCAACTGGATCTAGACGGCCAAGCCCAAGCCCAAGCCAGAATATATATAACACGTTTTGAATTTGGATTTACTTACCACAGGAACAGCTTGTCTGAAGGCTGCCTAGGCTTGATCATGTAAGGGTCCAGCAATCAGCATAATTACAAAAATGTTCATTCCCAATCGAGACAATCACACCGCCTTTCCATGACCATGTTGTGATGCACCGGCGGCGGCGCGGACTAGCTACTCCGATCCGATCCCCCCGGCCCGCGTCGGGGCAGCGCAAGGGCCGGGGTACGGTACTGTAAATATACGCTGATAGAGCGGGGTAGAGCTACGATCGGGTGCGCGTGCAGGCAGCTCAGATAGCCGAATCTTCCGGGCTAGCTAGCGTTGGCGTTTCGCTAACACGCGTCATGCACGCAGGTTTGTGGCGCAACACGGATCGTAAGAAAGCGGTAAAGGGCTCAAAATCGACCCGGCCTTACAATTATATAACCATGACATAACCTAGTCATTTGGCAGTTGATTACGAACATTTAGACGACCCGTGCCTTAATTAACGGTAACCTACAGCATAACAAATCAATATTTCCTTTCAATTGACTCCATAAGCATAATTAGTTCGAGATAAGTCAAATTTTCAATAGTAGTACTACCGGTAAAATTAGAGCTAATCCTGCGCTATATATAGCGCTAGGCTAGGTGAACTGATCACCCAGGCCCAGTCTACGTCCGATGCGGCACGAACCTTCAGAATTGGGGTAAGAGGCTCAAACCCGACCCAGCATTATTACAATGACTAATTGGGCTGTTCGGTTGAACACAAACTCCCGGCTCTTTCCTGACCAAAAAGACACACGAGTACACTTACAGAACGACATAAACATTCTCTTTCGATTCACTCCTTCGGCACATTATTTTGAGATCAGTAGCCTAAATTGTTCAATACTATATAGCTGGTCCTGGGCTTTAAACTAGTTGAATGCCAGTCCTCCACCCCCTCCCCCATTCAAAAAAAGGGGGGGAAAAATCTCATTAGTCTATTGGTACACTGGTTTCCCAAAAATAATATCAAAAAGAAAATACACCAAATTGATCATCAGACAGCTGGTCTAAGAGTCTAATACACATTCATGTCGGTTTACTATTATAACACATAGTCCAATCATAATTGGACTTTGTTCCAACACACCTTGGATGTGTTACAAAAGGGTCCAATCAGCAATGTACGTAATTTCCAACATACCCAATGGTCCAATGAGGATGCATTTCGTATGGGGTGAACAGGAGGAGATCACCAGGTTTAAGCAATAGGCGGTAGTCTGCGGCGCAGATCATACAGGAGGAGATCACCAGGGCTAGGCAGTAGGCGGTAGTCGGCGGCGCAGATCATACAGGAAGAGATCACCATGGCTAGGCAGTAGGCGGTAGTCGGCGGCGCAGATCGGACAGGAGAAGATCACCAGGGCTAGGCAGTTGGCGGTAGTCGGCGGCGCAGATCAGACAGGAGGAGATAACCAGGGCTAGGCAGTAGGCGGTAGTCGGCGGCGCAGATCAAACAGGAGGAGATCACCAGGGCTAGGCAGTAGGCGGTAGTCGGCGGCGCAGATCAAACAGGAGGAGATCACCAGGGCTAGGCAGTAGGCGGTATAGTCTGCGGCGCAGATCAGACAGGAGGAGATCACCAGGGCTAGGCAGTAGGCGGTAGTCGGCGGCGCAGATCAAACAGGAGGAGATCACCAGGGCTAGGCAGTAGGCGGTAGTCGGCGGCGCAGATCAAACAGGAGGAGATCACCAGGGCTAGGCAGTATAGGCGGTAGTCGGCGGCGCAGATCAAACAGGAGGAGATCACCAGGGCTAGGCAGTAGGCGGTATAGTCTGCGGCGCAGATCAGACAGGAGGAGATCACCAGGGCTAGGCATTAGGCGGTAGTCGGCGGCGTAGATCAGACAGGAGGGGATCACCAGGGCTAGGCATTAGGCGGTAGTCTGCGGCGCAGATCAGTATGTGCCGCTTTTGAGATCCCCTTTTTCGGCGCCGATTGCCGCTCTCAAGGGTCTCATTTTCTTTAAAAGTACCCGCTCTGTAGACCTATGAATAACAAATATCCGCTCTTTAGACTATGAGCTTAGAAAATAGCCTCTCTTTTGACCTATGAGGGGGGGGGGGGGGGGGGAAAGAGCCGCTCAATAGACACATGAATTCGCGACGCCATTTGCTGCTCCAAATTCCCGGTCGCTCACTAGACCACCGCGCGCTGGACAGCTCCCAAGACCCGATGTTTCCCCCTCTCATCAGCTCCCTAGACCCCCGTTTTGAAGTTGGCTGAGGCAAACTTCCCACCAAAAGATAATTCGAGTGCACCCCGGGATAGATCCTAGCATAATCTACTACGAAACAAGATTTGAGAGTGAGCACTGTTTTACAATTGCATTAAAAGTAAAAGTGGATGGAATATCATACAGCATTGGTTCACAAACCATAATCAATGCATCAAGTCACTTGTGCTGTTTCATAATAATGTACAGGCATCCGCAAGTTCTTGTGGCTTTTGAAATTGGGTCATGTTGTCTTTAATCTGTGCCCATTCAGCCATGAAGTGATGAATATCTCTGATATACTAACTATATTGTTTTGGTAAAATGACATCTTGAAATAATCATCGGTTATAAAATTATGAGCAGTTGATTAGGGGGGTAGTTACTTTTTGTGCAATCACTAAAGGCAGAGAAATGGGGACGTCACATGAATAAGAGTCCATGGAAAGTTATGACTTTATAGGATAGGATAAAATAAACATTATACAAATAAAGATAAAGTGGGTAATTTGACTTACTCAGCTCGTTGACGGAAGACCCGAACTCGCGACCGAGGAAGATGTTGAACATCGAGAAGTCGCCCATGACGCCGAAAGTGACGCCTACGCTGATTGCCCAGACGACGGTCGTGATCCAGCGGAACCAGAGTGGGTCAAAAAGGAGCCGCTTGAGTACTGGCATTGACGATGATCCAAGACGCACACCGGAATGCGCGTCAGGATGCGCGTCGTGTCCTTTGTGCGCATGCGCGTCGTGTACGTTTGGAGCATCATCACTGCGGTCTGAACCAGTGGGCACTGGTTGGAAGCCGTTGTAGTTGTTGTTGTTTGCGATTGATTTCATGATGGATGTTTTTTCTTCGACGTCTTATTGGTGAGTAGGAAAGTTCTTCTACAATTGCTTGTTCTTTTTGCCAGACTCCAGAACAATATTTGGCCAGAGATGCAGAAATTAATAATGTCCTAATAGTATCTGGATGACGTTGTTACATACATTTCCTCCATGAAGATGGTTTGGTGTGGTTTGGCCGTCTGCGAAATTGACATATAAAAACATTAATGAACGTTATTAATTGTATGTCAAATTCAATTAGTATTTCTCAAAAGCATGTTGAAAAGATTCGTTAACATATACAAAGACACAACAATGTTTATCAAAATCCTTCACACCACCTTTTGATATATTCACGCAGAAAAGTATTAGCCTTTGGAAATTATTTGAGAGAACATGACCCCTCAATCTCAATTAGGCTACCTTAATTATAAGCTTGACGCACAAGAAAGGTCGTATGTTCCCTAGAAACAAGTCACAAATGTCCACTTGTAATTAAAGAAGTTGCACTGCTTAGCCACTGAGGGACGGACGACTGACTCATATATCATTTCAGCACTAAATTTATCTCTTGAGATACACACAGTTAGTTCGCCTTCAAACATGTAAAACTTTCACAAGTGCATGCGCAAGTAAAACACAAATTCGTTCAAGTTCACGCATGATCATTTTTTTGCTGGTACTTCAAATAAACAACGAACTTTGTCCCTATTATGAGAAAGTTCCCTTCCGTGTATTGTGGCAACTAATCAGACGATAGATACAAATCTGTTTGTTTTTCTTCAATAAGGGAATTAATTCCGTCGATGGAACTACTAAACAATACAAATATTGAAATGAAATATTGAAATAACTGTTATTCATAGAATCCTTATATTCCTATTACCAGCTGAACCACCGCTATGTAATATATGGTTATGGAGTAAATTATGCAAAGCCGATTAAACATGGATCCGATTTCGAAAATGGTAACTTTAATATCAGCAACCTTTTAAACTATTTTTGGGTGTTCTTGTTATCTCCTATTTAGTTTGTTTTTATAGTCATGGAAAATATTGGTAATATTGTGTCCGTGTAATTGAGATATATTAGAGATACGGACACATAAAATAAATTGTTACAATATTGCATAGTGAAATAGTTTGGTACAGGTCAAAGTTAATGCTAACCCACTCCTTTTCAATGTACTTATAATTGTTATATTTCTGAATATTTTTACTATTGAAGTATTATGTGTATCCTCTCTGTAATGCGGTTTGTGGTATATATATCCGCGAATTTGTTTGTGCTTCTTTTCACTTGTAAATAAACCGTACTGGATTTGGAAAAGGGGTATGAAAATTATTCATAACTAAAGGTTCATAGAGAAAGGAGAATGCACTCGGAAAGGGGTTGTTGAACATTTTTTTGTGGGAAAACGTGAATGGAAATTGGCGGAAGCAGCCACTAATCCGCGTAAATACCATTCACCGGAATGAGTTCTAGAAGAAAGAGGAATATTCTTCGGGGCGTTTACTCTCACAATACGGAAGTATTTTTTAAATGTCTCTATAGGCCCTGTCTTCCAGAGTTTAATTAATATGGTCAGGACAAAGTGCAGAAGTTTAAACAAATACCAGCTGGAAGTTACTTATTTTGTAAGTTTCGTTTTGTCTTGACTTCTAAGATTATTACGAATGTCTTAGGGGTTGATCCTGCTGCATGGTTTGATTTGCAAAGTTAATGAAAAGTGATGTAGCGTTAATAAAACGTAATCATAATTTTGTAAAAGGGATCCATTAATGTTGTTACTTCAAATTCAACAAAAATCACTTGGAGCTTTTGCATTTATCCTGAACCCTGCTGTTCGATTTATGTCAAATTATGTTCAAATGTCTTCCTGATTATGGTGATTTTTATGATTGAATCAAAAAGCGTCCCGGAACGCTTTCCGATGGTAGTCAAAGTCATAGGTAGTACCCAGCTAGCCACCTGACGTCGGGCCGATGTCGGAAGTTGGTTGCCGGATGTCGGCATATCGCCGTTGGCTCGAGGTTAAAATGTCCGCCAGCCCAACATCGTCACGACGTCATTTTTGTGATATATTGGCATAACGTCATTTTCCGACAATGGCCCAACATCATGTCATGAGATGATGTTGGGCCATTGTCGGAAAATGACGTTATGCCAATATATCACAAAAATGACGTCGTGACGATGTTGGGCTGGCGGACATTTTAACCTCGAGCCAACGGCGATATGCCGACATCCGGCAACCAAATTCCGACATCGGCCCGACGTCAGGTGGCTAGCTGGGTAGGTGATAAAAATAATCAATTCTCACCTCTTCACTAAGAAACTGTTTTTTTCTATGAATATATCACACATCATTCAGAAGAACCGGACAATGATTTTGGTATATGATTGAAGCCTCCAATATTTTGAAAAACCCGATATACATTTAGTTAATGGATCACTTTAAACATTGTAGATAATTATGTCGATTCTCTCCAGTATCTAGGTCCGGTGAATAAGGATAGCAAGGACAGCAAAGAAATAACGATAATACAACATTTAGTTTATTCTAGAAATACGATATTAGTGTAATGTTTTAGGTCGAAATATGACCTCGTTTGTTTTAACGAGTCATATAGGTTTCAACGAAAGCCATAATAAGCACGAAATGAAAATGTTCGTCTTTTTCTTGACAAGACTTGAAATTTGTACATGTCATAATTTGTTTTTAATTTCTTCTGAACATTTTTCGTACGAATTGAGGGATCTATTGCCGCATGCGAAAACTAACGAAGGAGAGATACAAATTAATGTGTTTTTCTGTGATCTGATATGTCTACTAAGGTGATGCGTAAAACATAAATTTACATTACAAAATGATATGTGTAAAAGGAATTGATACATGCCAGTATGTATATTTATATTGGCGTCAAATATTTGAGACTTCAATCATATATCAATATCATTGTACGATTCTTTTGAATGATGCGTGATATATTCATAGAAAGGGACACTGTTTAACTAATGAAAAAAACATGTATACATATATTTGTATTCATCCGTATTCAATGAATATTATATCATGTAAAGAAAATTAAAGAGAATACAAATACACAGTAACTGTATTATGAGACCTGGGCCCCGTTGCAGAAAGTGATACAATCGATTGTAAGTTACAATTGGTTGTAAGTCAGATCATGTGTTCTAAATGCGCAAATCTGATTGGTTGAATTACGCAAATTTGCTGACTTACAATTAAGTGTAACTTAAAATCGATTGTATCTCTTTCTGCAAAGGGGCCCGGATAAGGCTGATATACAAAAACATAGCAATTAGTCCAAAGATTGAACGTCTTGACAGCTTTGTCTTCTCCTTCTTTAACGTATTGATAACCAATTTCGATATGTCTCTGTTCCAAATAAAGGGATCTAGTAACTTTGTTGACATGTACACAAAGTGATGAATTATTAAAACAGTGTGCATTGTTGTGATCTGATATGTCCACTGAGTAATGCAAACAATTTCGTTAAATGGATGTTTTTTAATTACCGAGTTATAAGCGAAAATGCAAAGTGATATTCACTATTTTATTGCACTGACTTTGTACACGGTTATGACTATCCAGTGGATAGTTAAAATCTGAACACTTCAATCGTAAATATTTGTTTATAACGAAATGGAAATTAGACGAGAACCGCTAGAGTTCCAAGTAAGTTTTGAGGATTTAGATAATGTTACTAAATCCCTTTAAGATTGTCAAATTATCCGACAAGAGAGAACCAAACGTTCCTCTTTAAAAGCGGAAGTATTAAAAAGGGGTACAGGAATGGCCCTGCAGGGGTCAATTACAATTGATTCCGTTTACGCTTGTTAAATACCAAGTGCAGAACTTGCAAGAACCATATTAAGATGGCTGTGTGTTTTAATTTTCATTACTCGTCTTTACATGATAGAATATTAATTGAATACGGATGAATCGAAAATGCCTTGGGTATGCCCTGGATGGTTCAACTGAAGTGGTTAAGACAAAGTCCATAGCTTAAAGAAAGGAGTATAATGAAGAGCTTAATTCCAAAAGGCGCTAAATCTACTGTTTCAACTTTAGAGAAAAGCAGGTTTCTTTGTTCAACTTTGTGCACATGCCTATGGGGATATGCTCCCCTGGGAGTTGAGATGGTGCACAAGATAATTGTGCGGGTTTGAACTGTACCTGATGACCAAGGGTAATAATGCGCCTCTGAATAGGCAACTAGATAGATGGCGCTCTATAAAAGCTATATATATTATTATTATTATTATATGAAAATGGAACGTTCAATATTTGTCTTTTTATTGTGTAATTTGTCCTAAAATGAGGATTTCGAGATACAATGAATGTAGTTACGTAGCTTATTAATGTACTGATATCGTTAACTCAATGTTTTGGATTTAGCGCCTTTTGGAACTCAACTCATCATATAGGGAAGGATGTTTCTCCTTATCCATTTTTTTCTTGTAAACATTAAATATATATTTCAAGATCAAAGATGATTGACGTTGTTACAATTCAGACATCTCCGCCGCGAAGGAAGAACTACAATCTGAAAATAAATATTGTATCTTCTGAAAATACGGAAGCAATTGAATTGTCTTTGGTTAAGCTCTTATTGATACTGTAACGATTTAAATAAAGTGCAAAGGTTTATCCAAACAAAACGAAAGAAGCTTTATTCTTTCCCTCGACAATATATCGTTTTTAAAGATATTATCATCATTTTGCAGGCCAGATTAGTTACATTGCGAGATAATTTTCATAATTTATATGAAACATTACAAATTAAGAACTATTAAACCTGAGAAGGTTATGACTTGAAATTGCTGTTTCGTTGAATTATATCAACATTTAGATCTAATGAAAAGCCGTTACATTACCATTAAATTAGTCTAGCCAACTGCAAACCCTCCACTTTACTTCGCATTTGTACGTGATGTTCTTAAAAATTATTTCGTTACGCACAGTCAAAGTGATTCAATTTAATTTGTGATGTTACAAGGCGATCTTTCTTTGAACTTTGTCAAATGATAAATACCCATAATACATAGATTAAGAGTATAAATAAGATAATGCTAGAGTTATCCTACAAAGCAATTGGTATTTCTTAACACTTTCATCACGTTGAACTGCAAAATTCATGGTATGTTTTACTGAACTTTGAGATGCCTGCGAAGTGAGGAAAGTATCTTTAAAATGTCGTATTACGGGTCGGTCACTCGGTCATGTAGGGATCAATTAGTAAAGTTAAGGGCAATTTTTGTTTGAAGAAAAATAACAAAAGTTGATTACTTTCTTTTCGTGTTTTATTCTTTCTTGTTGAATGACCGATACTTAAAGTGATCCATCGCTTCCAAAAAGTAATATTTGAGATTTCAATTACGTACTGTATACAAATATCATTGCAAGGTTCTTCTGGAAAATGAGTGATAGTTTTATAGAAAAGGAACAACAAGGTGATGTCACATTCTATCACCTTCTGCCCATCGATTTTGACTACTATCGAAAAGCGTTCTGGAACGTTTTTCAATTAAATCATAGGTTCTAAGACATTTGAACAATCGAAACCCATATTCTTCTGTTACCATAAGCCACAGATCAAGGTACAAGAGAAATGTAAAAGCTCCAAGTTAATTTGGTTGAAGTTGACAAAGTTAAAGGATCACTTTTACGTTGTGGTCTATTAGTCTTACATGAATTCGGAAGTATCGAAAACATATCGGGGGTCAATATAACAGAGACCTATCATTAACAACATAGTGCAAAGGTGTAGAATAATTATCTGCAGGGGGGTGTGATTTTTTCCTTATTTCACTTGAATTTTAAATATGACATCGAATTTCTTGATCCCCCATTCATCTACAACGAGTTTGGTTAAAAAACCGTGTGTCCATACAATTCATTCCATCGATATCATACACACTGGATATAGCATTATAGTTACTCTATGTATAGCACGCTGCACACTGCCGAATGCGCGACATTGAAGCCGCCACCAATATCTAAGAGTACGGTACACCCAATACAAAAGGTGCTCCATTCACCCGCGTAAATCGATTTACGCGCAAGAATGGAGCACTTTTGTATTGGGTGTACTTTTCACACTGTCACTGGCTTCATGAAGAGGGTGCTGTTGCTATATCCAGTATTTTTTATATCGATGACTCATTCCCATATAGTCACGTGTATGCATTTAGGAACACATCAACATATCTAATTAATAGGATCTAGTAACATTGTCCAAATCCTCAAAACTTATCTGGAACAATAGCGGTTATCTCATACCTTATTGTATTCATATTAATAATAGAAGCATGGGACAGATTTCGTTTTTTTTTCAAATTTCCCTTTCGTTCAAAAAATATCTATAATTGAAGTCTTCAGATATTAAACTATCCACTCGATAGTCGTAATCATGTACAAAGTGAAGTCAGTGCAATAAGTTAGTGAATATCACTTTGCATTGTCGCTCATTATTCGGGCATATAACATCCATTTAACACGAAATGTTCACACATTGCTCAGTGGACGTATTAAAACACAACAATACACATTGTATCAACCATTCATCACTTTGTGCGCATGTAAACAAAGTTACTAGATCCCTTTAATATTGTGACTATACAGTCGACCGCCATGTCACTCTGAGGGTTAAACTACACGGTGCATGCGAGTCCATTGACAACATACTCAGTAGCACGTTTGCGGGAGGATATCTTAGAATAACATAATAGCGCGTTCTCTACTCCCATAAACAGATAAACAAAATAAGAGGTCCCTAAGTTGACAGACGTATTTTTGTCTGTCTGTGTGTGTCTTGGTCGCTATTCAAAGATCACTGAATGACTGACGTACGGAAATTATGTGTTTTATAAAAATGTCAACTCTTTGTTTTTTTGCTGATATTCGAGGCACCGCCTCCCGAATAGCTACGCCACTGATAATGATGTCTGGCTCACCAAACAACACATAATGGCTGCCATGCTTTTGTGAAAAAAGGAGGAATAATTCCTCGTATTTAAAACTTGTGCTCCATATGAACAGATTGTGGACCGGGTAATGAACCATAATTAAAGTGATCCATTCACCATTTATTTGTTTCCCAAAAGTGATATTTGAGACTTCAATCATATACCAATATTATAATTGTAAGATTATTGAGATAAATATGTGAGAATTTTATAGAAAAGGAATGTCAAAATGTTAACCTTGAGAAAAGATCGATTATTTTGGAAACTCTTGAGTCTTGACTACGGTCGATTTCAAATTAAATCTTTAATAGATAGGCGCCTTTTTAAACAAAAGCATCGCAGCCATGGGCGTAGGGGAACATTTTACCCAGGGGTAGGGGGCCAAGGTATTTTGCCCGAATAATTTTTGCCCAAATTTTCACCTAACAAGCAAAAAACAAAACAAACAAAACGAGTATTATGGTTCTGATTGCTTAGTCAGAAAACGAAATGATTTGCCCGAATTTGACATGATTTTCCCCGAATATAACATGATTTTGCCCGAATTTCAGGTGCTTTTGCCCGAATATGGCCGTTTTCAAAACTCCAGGGGGGCAGCAGCACCCCCCCCCCCCCCCTACCGGCCTCATACGCCTATGATCGCAGCCATGATGGAAGGCACGTGTTTGCGTGACAAGAATAGGGGCTTTCTATTCATCGAAGTGCATCGTGTGTGACGAGTATATCAATGGGTAGGATGTATATCGGCAGTTACTGTGTTCTGCAAACTAATGACGGATCTAGAAGCTTTGATAGGGGAAAAAATGAATATAAAAATGTTGTATTTGCTCATGGCTAATAGATAGCGCCAAACAAAATTGAAAACAAACTAGAATTATATCAGTGACGTACATTGCGTGGTCGGACTGTGGGAGCAGAATATATGTATTTCTTTATTTTCATAGGATTGTTTTTCTTGTTTTTTGGTGTTTTTGTCAAGTTATTCGAGGCATATCGCCCTCCTCCGTAGCTACACCACTGATAATTATGTCTGGGTCTCCGAACAACGCATACATAATGTCTGCATACTTTGAACTTTATCTAAGAAACGTGAAGCAAAACATCCATATAATATTTGACTGTTGTAGCTAATGTATATACGCAACTGCTAATTATGTCTGGGTCTTCAAACAACACATATATAATGTCTGCATAGTATACTTTGAATGTTATCTAAGAAACCTAATATGTAATTCGTTATTTTTATAGAATTGTAACTCTTGTTTTTTGCTGATTTTGTCAAGTTATTCGAGGCACCGCCCTCCTCCGTAGCTACGCAACTGATAATTATGTCTGGGTCACCAAACAACACAATTATATGTAATGCCTGCATAATTTGAATTGTATCTAAGAAACCTAAAGCAAAACATCTATTTAATATTATAATGTTGTAGCTACACCACCAATAATTATGTCTGGATCTCCAAACAACACATACATTATATAAATTTGTCATATTATTTTATATAATATCTGGATACTTTGAATTCTATCTAAGAAACCTAAAGCAAAACATCTACATAATATTGGACTGTTGGGAAATACGAATGGTACGAATTATTTAGGATACTTTATGCTAGTGAAAGAGTATAATTGTTATATACCGGCTAAACAAACCCACATGCACGATTGCCCGGGGCAAGTGAAAATTCAGTAGAGGGCAAGTACATTTTGTACTCACGATGCTAGTGAAAGAGTATAATTGTTATATACAGTGGCGTAGACAGGTTCTTACACCTGGGGGGGATGATTTGCCGTTCACCGGACCAAGACCAATTTTTCGAGACCAAGACAATTGTCCTCTCAGTCCTCTCAGTGGGGGGGGGGGGGGGGGGGGGGGGGGGGGGGGGGGTAGATGTTAAGATGGTCGTGACAAGGCGGGTCGAAAGTAGTTTTTGATTTTATTTTATTTATTTATTTATTTTTAGGGGGGGGGGCAAAACCTATGGGAGCTCAAGATTTGTGTGTGTGTGTATATAGGGGCTCAAGCCCAACCACACTCACAGACACAGTGCTGCCAACTTTGAGCAAGATGTGAGAGTGAGACATTGCAAGGATCGAAGCGACCAAGCCCGAGGGAGCGAAGTGACTGAGCGGGGGGAGGGTGTGGGAGGGGGGTGTCCCCCCTCCCACGCAAGGGAGATTTTGCATTTTAGGACTTGAAATTGTGCATTCTGGTGCTTACCTGGATAGGAAATTCGGGCTTAACATTGACTGTATCTGGGAAAGCGTGTTATGATTTGATCGACTAGAAATTAAAAATATATTTTCACGATAAAACAAATAATTTACACACTAATAAATATGCACCTCAACACAGGGAGCGAAGTGACTGAGCGGAGGAGGGTGTGGGAGGGGGGTGTCCCCCCTCCCACGGTAGGGAGATTTTGCATTTTTGGATTTGAAATTGTGCAATCTGGTGCTTACCTAGATAGGAAATTCGGGATTAACATTGACTGTATCTGGGAAAGCGTGTTATTATTTGATCGACCAGAAATTTAAAATATATTTTCAAGATAAAACAAATAATTGACACACTAATAAATATGCACCTCAACACAGGGACCGAAGTGACTGAGCGGGGGAGGGTGTGGGAGGGGGGTGTCCCCCTCCCACGGTAGGGAGATTGTGCATTTTTGGACTTGAAATTGTGCAATCTGGTGCTTACCTAGATAGGAAAAGCGTGTCATGATTTGATCGACCAGAAATTTTAAATATACTTTCACGAAGAAAGCAAATAATTGACACATAATGCACCCCAACACAAATATTGTATTTATATTTAGCATCATACACAGTTCCAACATCACCATATGCCACATTATGTATGATCCAACAACTTAGCCTATTGCCAAGAATGAGTCCCGAGGGGCGAAGCTACCGAGGGCTGGGGCAGGAACAAATAGGGAGGGTTTGGGAGGGGGTATCCCCCTCCCACGTAGAAGATTTTGCATTTATATACAGTATATACTTGAAATGGTGCAATTTGGTGCACGTCACACAAGGAGCCAGAGCAATGCCAGCCTACACTGGAACTACGTGGCCCGGTATACAGAAAAAAAAAAACTCACCCCTGACCATACACAAGTTACACAACAAACTGAGATAATCTGTTCGCGCGCGAAGCGCGCAGCAAAATTGAAAGTTGATGTATAAATTACCTTTTTAACGTTAGAATTAACAAGTCTTAGCTCATACAACTTATGTTTTCTTTCCCACTCGTATACAGCTACACACAAAAAAAAGATATCCTTCCCTAAAACCTGGGGGGGATGATTGTACATGTCATCCCCCCCACCTTGTGAGGTGGGGGGGATGCATCCCCCTCATCCCCCCCGTTGTCTACGCCCCTGGTTATATACCATGGCTAAACAAACCCACATGCCCGATTACCCGGGGCAAGTGAAAATCAGTGGACGGCAAGTACATTTTGTACTCACGATGCTAGTGAAAGAGTATAATTGTTATATACCATGGCTCAACAAACCAACATGCCCGATTGCCCGGGGCAAGTGAAAATTCAGTACAGGGCAAGTACAGTTTGGGGGCCTTGCGCTATTATCATTGTTGTTATTTTGTTTGGTGCTGATCTTGCTGCTTTTATTGTTGTGTTATCGGTTATAATAATATAATTAACATATGAAAAGTGTCCCATTCATGTAGATAGTATAGGGGCAAGGATGAAGTAAACATAATCGTGTTACGGTTGTCAATGTAATCAAACATATTTGTTTTAGATCTTTTTTTATCAGATATATTGTTAATTCTTTGTTAAGATGTATAAAGTAATGCAAACAAATTGTTTTGAATATACATCTTAAAGGGGCCATGTATATGCAAATACATGTTGACTTCTATATATCTGTATTAGTGTATACATCAAATATTTGTAAACTGTTTAACCGAAATATGTTTTGTTAATTTTAAAATATTTGTTCCATTATTTTGTTCATCTTGCTAAGGCAATCCTAAGCCCCACCTCTTAAAAAAAAACTCTCCAGAGTGAAATTCTGCCTGTGACCTCATCTGTCAATCGCAACTCAGTTACTTGTAAGATGAACAATGCACCTTCGCCCAGGCTGAGCGCCTGCTCACAATAATATCACATATTTGAATACACTACCAGCCCACACACTTTCAATTTCAAGAGCAGTTGCTATGTCAGAAAACCTCAACCATCATAATGACAAGAAAAGCACTGATAAGCTATTGACATCACTGGTCTGCTTACATTAGTAGGCAAAAGAGAAGGACAAAAAGAACATGCCCACAATAGCATGCCCTGCATGCTTCCATACAATAGCTTTTCAGTGCCTTACAATATGTCCTAATAATGGTTGGGCTTTTCTCACATAGCAACTGCTATTGAAATTGAAAGTGTGTTAGTTGGTAGTGTATTCTATCATGGGATACTATTGTGAGCAGGCGCTCAGCTTGGGCGAAGGTGCATTGTTCATCTTATAAGTAACTGAGTTGTGATTGACATATGAGGTCACAAGCAGAATTTCACTCTGGCGACTTTTTTGTGGGCGTTCCCAATTATTGTTGTAATGACTTTTCCATTGAAAAAGTTATTATTGTAATTGGAATCCACGTGAAAAACTATAGGCTACATTTAATTCTCTATGTGATTTCCATGTCCTAGCACCTTTAACAAGGAAGTAACAATTTATTTCATAAAAAGGAGCCAGTAAAAAGCGTACATTGATAGTTTACACTTGAAACAGAATATATTCATTATATTGGCAACCATCACAGCTGTATAATGAGTTCTAATATAACGCAATAAACAGTGGCGCCACGCGATGGGACTAATTTCGGGGGCACACAAATAAGTTTGGGACATCTTATTTATTTCTTTACTTTTTAAAAAGAATAAACCCCTATGCTTTGTATTGTTTTTGTCAAATTATTGGGGGGGGGGGGGGGGGGGGGGTCGTGCGCCCCTGTATGTGTCCCCGCTACGCGACTGGTAATAACATGTACTGTATATTGCCAGACTGATAAATAGCCGAGAATTTCCAGTCTCTAAACAAATTAAACAAGTCACCAAACTACGTATAGTATGTATGGTTTAGACATTTCAACACGGGACAACTATGATTCAATCAATTTTGCGTAATTAAGTATATTAATGCGTCAAGGGGAATCTTAATTGAGATAATTATATCAATGACCCACAAGAGGATCACATCCTTATTGCCCGGCTTCTTCACACGCGTTAGCAACTCGCATGTTTAACTATTCATTGCTATACTGTTTATACACAACATGTGGCGTAGCCACGGGGGAGGGGGGCACGGGGCAAAATTTGTATTTAAGCCAAAATAATAAATAATGATATTAATAATAACACATAGATAAATAATGGAAAAACATATTTAAACACAAATAATATGGGTGACTGTCCCCCAATGAATTTTCGTGCTCCCCTAATTAATATTTGTTTTAATTCAGGTGTTCCCCCCCCCCCCAAAAAAAATGCATGCCCCCCCCCCCCAGATATGTCCGACCACGCTACGCTACTGTATACACAGCTTACTTAGGTGCAGACGGGAGAACAAGGCTACCATGCATTCCATGAGGCCCTAGGAATCTACCAGTGGGATATCCAGTTTATTCCCAGAACGAGGGGGGGGGGGGGGGGGGGGGGGGGCTAGGGGATGGTTTCACGTAAGTTGTAATACTTCTAGTCCTTACTACATGGGTTCTTTTTTTAAACTGTAATGTTCATTTGATACAAGGCCCCTCCCCCAATGATCTGATACAAACAATAATAACACAAGGGGATATTTGATTAAACAAAATTAAGAAATATATACAGTGTGCCACCCCCTATCAGATCCGACCACGCTAGGCCACTGGAAATATGTATAATTATGTACTCTTCACGCGAAGCAGGGGGGCCGCCCCCCCCTCCCCCTTCCAATCTTCACACCCGCACTTGCATGGCTATACGTATATGCCATCAATTTGTCTTTGTCTTTATCCTCAGCATCATCAATGTATTATCTTCACTGACCTATGAAAAGCATTGGGAATATGCAGCTATACAGGATATGTCTAAAAAAAAGAATGGTACAGTCAGGACATAAAATATTACAATATGAAAAATATGTAGGGTTTTTTTTTGTACCATATTAAAGAGAAAGAGTTGTGCTTTTAGATGCTTTTAGTTTGACGTTTTCCCTTTTAATAGGCGGATCCCGATTTATGTCTGATTGTATACGAATATACCAAAACTCAATTGTGCCTATTTTCGTATTTCTACTGAAAATGGCTATGGACATTTTGTTTGCACACATTCGGTCTCCTCACTTAGAATTATGATATAATGAACGATTGACGATGTAATAATGGCTAGAGTAACATTAGATTTTTTCATCGCTGATGTTGGAAGGTGTTAACGATGGTTAAATAAGGTAAGATATCCCTACAAAACAAGTTTTTCTGGATAGAGTTCTTCCGAATGGACCTTGCTTCAGGATCTGAATATTGAGACCATAAAGAGTCTTTCCTCAAACCACGGTGGTTACTGATGTAAAAGTGTAGCAAAGGTGTAATAACACGCGTTATTGATCAAACACTACTTCAGTAGACGAATCTTTGACTATTTTTGTAACGCCTCTGTTTATTTAACAAAAGGTGTGCAATTCATTAAAATGGATTTCAGTCAATGGTAACAAACATATCTAAGCATCATATTTAGCCAAATCGAAATAATTACTTGATACATTCTACACTATTTGCTCTGAAATAATACATTTTGGTATTATATATAAGTCATCATGTAATCCACAGGAACGTAAATTGGCACAAAGTGAATTTTCGATGTACTGCAAACAAACGACCATATATTACGACTTACCAACCCAATTAAGCTGAAATAGAGATCATGCAGGAAGTTTGATTATTTGTCTTTAATATGACACCAAATGTGTATATTTTTCAAATTACCTTCATACCTAAAACAAGTTATTATCCGACTGTACCATTCTTTTTTAGACACATGGTATTGACCTCATGGCGTGCTGACACGTACTAGTAGTGGACCTGGCTGACCCTACAGTCGTGTCAGTGGCACACGACATGTAGTGCCCGAGCTCAGCTGGACCAGAGGGCATTCATAGTGTATATTATACACTCCTTCGTTAATGTCAGCCTTCATATTTTGATCAGAGTTTGGGTATAACTTGTATATATAAGCAATATATTTAATACAGAGAACTACAAACATACACATAAATATATTATGTAGCCATCCATCCCTGATAATAATTTGGCAAAACATAATACATGTACATCAATTTACCATCAGTATTATAATATTTGTTACGCAAAATAATGAATTTTTTAATCACAAAGTTTGTTTAATTATTGTAGAGAAAGATAAAGGTACAGGCAATGGTGTTATGCTACATGCATGACATGGCTTGCGCATACTCTCACCAAGGTTATAACACGGTTGGCGGAACAATTACAAAATCGATGGGTTCTATGTACATCTCTATTTTTTAAAGGGTGTTCCCCTTATGTATAGTATTGCTTTTATCACATTTGTTATCCAATTAATTGGGGCACCTGCCTCCCCATACCCCCAGCACTATAAGCCACAGCATATACGTATGGTTTGAGGGTTGTTTTTTGTTGTTGAGGTTTTGGGTGTAAACAGGAATATTTTATAACGTGAACTACATTCAGTACGCGTGGCGTAACCAGTTTGGTTTGACCCAGTTGGTCTGCGGGTGTTTCACAAAGATTCAAAGTTGCAACTTAACTATTATGGAAAGCTGTTGGTTTCTTCGTAAATTTGTTGGAACAATTCTTTTGAAAGGCACACATTTTAATTGAAATCAGTTATATTCAGTGGCGTAGCGACGGGGGGGGGGGGCGGGGGGAGGGGGGGCACGTGCCCCCTCCCAATAATTTGAAAAAACAATAGGAAACATAAGGGGACCTTTTTTTAAACAAAAAAATACATAAGGCGTGCCCCCAATAATTGTTCGTGCCCCCCCCCCCCCCCCCCCCATCAGTCCGACCACGCTACGCCACTAGTTATATTTATTATCAAGGAGCCTTGAAGTTATTGATATAAATATTTGCATGAAGAGTTTCAAATAATTGTATTGTTTTGCTTTTGAATGAAATGTTTTATTCCAAGGCTACAAATGACTTTCCATGATTGTTAGGTCCAATTAAATCTTTGCGAAACACCCCCATGTCTTTAATTTTGACTATAGAAAATGACAAACAAAGTAGCGCGATATGTCAAGGTAGAGAATTAGTTACTGGTAGTGTCAATTTATACTACATGTACGGTATAAGTATCATAAACATTACAATAATAATAATTGTTATTTTCTATGCATGGGACGGTATGTTTAAAGGGGTAGTTCAGTTTTGGTATAGAGGGCGCTGCACGAAATAAATTTGTTGTGAGATATTAAAAACTGAGTGTAAAATCTGAAAGAACATACAATTTAAATGGCAGAATAAACTTTATTTGATCGTAATCGGTTCAGAAACGGCTGAAATATCAATACATATATCCGATCGGAATAAATCTGGGGCCCAGATATATTCGATGATTTTTTTTTTTAGAATTAAAAAAATGCTTACACTTGTTCAAACATTTTCAAAAGAGGTTTATAAATATAGTTGTTGATGATCTCTCTATTTAATCAGTATTTCAACAAAACGTCACATGCATAATTTTGTATGACTACTTGGAAAAAAATCTGAATGTTTTTAAAAAGTCGTTGAAGATATCTCTATTGAATCATTATTTTAACAAAACATTAAATGCACAATTTTGTATGAAAAATGGCTAAAACCAGTGATTTTTAAAAAAAAGCGCCCTCTTGAGTTGTAACGGCTCTTTTTGAATGATAACAGGGGTTTTACTTAGTCGTTTGTAATTGTGTATACTTTTCGAGCATGGTGAAATTATAACTATTACTTTGTACCGTAATGGTGCAGGTTTTGGTTACTAAAGTTAAGTTTGACCAATACTCAACTATCCCTTTAATTGCTGCTCTGTTACTAGTTATTAGACACCATGTACAAGGATAAACGACTATCATTGTCATTTTTTTATTTTGATTAATCATATTGATTTTATGACCGACAATATGACACTCTTCGAATGTATTAATTGAAATGTAATATAAATTTAATTTATCGAAATGTATAATTTATATAACTTACTTGAATATTATCAAATGAAACAAATAGATCCAGCAAATAAAATAATTGTTCGAAAATTGATGCTGATTTGGCTTTAGACAATATAACTCCCTTTTAAGTGTTGCATTTTAATAACATTTTCATTTAATATATTATAAATCCTATTTTTAAGAGATATATATGTTCATTATGTTTGATATGTGTTGCTTTGTATATGCATGTTCATAGTATAGCTAATATTGATCCGCTATGGAAATGAGCCCTGATAATTTTTGTTAAAGAAACATGAATAGTCTTTCATTGACAGAACTCTTTCGTTAATACATTCATAACACTTGCAATGCCAGGGCGCATATTCTAATTTTATCGAATAGGAATATAGGATGAAGGGAGATGGCAACAAAATTGATTAATTTGGAACACCTTATTAATTTGGAAGGGAAAATGTGTGTTCCTAATAATATGCAGCACTGCTGTGCATATAATTGTTAATGTCATGCATGGTGTAGCGTGGTCGGACTGACTGGGGGGCACCACAATTATTGGAGGCACAGCTTATTTCGTTCCTTATTTCTTCAAAAAATATACTCCCTTAATGATTTGTTATTGTTTTTGTCAAATTGTTGGGGGCACGTGTCCCTACTCCCGTAGCTACGCCATTTCTGGTATTTCAGTATTTGCACATATTTACCAGTCATATTCCTTTCCACCAGCATTATGTATAATATGTACATTTTCAAATTGCTGTTTATAAACATTTTGCAAATTGCTTGCCAACTCAATTATATGTTTACATGTTACTTGTATTACGATATTTAATTTCATGTTTATTACGTAAACTACATGTACATGTATATCCAATATCCAAATGTTCTATGCATCTTTATGTTTCAGGTATGTATATTGTAATCAAAGATTATGAAAAAACATAATATCAAATGATATCAATATGTCATGCCCGTAGCCAGGATTGTTCAAGGGGGGGGGGGGGGGGGGGGGGGTGCGTAATTTACAAAAACGGGACCCAGACCATTGGTTGAGTTGTGTATTAAAAGCGCCTAAGCGGGGGAGGGGGGGGGGGGAGGGGATGTCCGTCGCCAGAAAATTTCGAGGGATTGCATTCATTGGTTTACTGATTTTTGTTTTTTACCAAAATTGTGACGTCACAATCTCTTTAGATATTGTACTTTGTTTTACTAGGGATATATACCTAAAATAAATACGAGGTAACACATTTGTTTTTACTATACCCCATTTGTATTATCTTTGCATTGCATCACATGATAATGGGGCCTCTAAATTAAAAGCGTAATTAAACTGCTTTTCGGAGGTCCCTGATTTGGTTACATTCCATTTGTTTCAATTTGTTTAGTTTGCCGACAACACTAAACTGAACTGAACTATCACTGGTAGGTCTGTGATTATAAAAACTGAACCATATAAAGCATTATTACAAAAGAACTTCATTACTATGCGAGTTCGTATCTTGCTATACATAATCTGAGTTGTCATATTGATGAATAGGTAAATCAAACAGCTGTTTTGTGAGATCAAGAGTGACTCTTTGTGTGCATAATATGAATGGCACAATTAAATCATGCAATCATTTTATTGTTCAAGGTAAGCCCGTTGTCACAACATTTATAGTGTTGCTTAGACTGATGTAATAGCGTATACACATTGTCATGTAGTATGCTACGTTGATATTTCCAGCTGTGTCCCGAATCTCATGATTTGTATTAATATTATATTGTGTTTTGTTGTGTTAAAATTGCTGTTCTTTGAGATTGTATCGTGTTATTACTGCTGTTCTTTGTCTTCGTATTTTTATGAGATTTGAAATAAATGATCAATTAAGAATGCTCAATTCATAACACCTAAATATTTATAATCAGGTATGCGTTGAATCGGCTGTAAACCATGATTTGGTTACTGTATTTGAATTTATAGATGACGCATTGGATGGCGACACAATCTAACTAGATCATATTTTCGCCATGTGTAGGCCTATACAGTGTGCCGTTGCAAGACAGTGACAGTTGTATAGGCGATAGTCAATTTTATAGTCATTATGGCGACGGTGAATCACAATACGGTTAGCGATTTAGCATGCCAGTATATTATATAGTATACAGTAGCTGTAACTATATGCAACATTTTAGCTTCATTCTGACCGTAAATATACTTGCATTCAAACATAGAGTATCACATATATTTATGCATTATATAAATTGATATACTATATGATTTATAGCGATATTGATAGTTGATACGTGTGTTTGATATGTATATACTAGACATTACCATTAGTATTTATATTATAGTGACAGATAAATCTAGTTAAAAACGCAGGCCTATTTTAATATGTTTAATATATCTTCTATGTTTATATAGTAGTACAATATTTTAAGCCTAAATCATTTCGCTAATTTCTACTTATAAAACAAACATATGATAAATAAGAAAGCTAGATTATCTGAATGAACAAACGATTAGAGTTAAAAGATTTACTCAAATGCATAACAAAATCATAGTTAAAGAGTTGTAGGGCATATCACGGTTATATATATTTGTATACACTGATATAATTATGTACTACGCAAATAGTGAAAGCCTGGGATTATATAGCAGTCATATATATACTGTATATTCAGTGACGACTATACTGTACGTACTGTGACTGTTATGTGTGCCGACACTCTGCGTCAGATCAGACTGATGAGGTCTCTGCTGGCATCTGGCTGATGCTGGAATATTGGTCTCTTCTCTGAACACTGATGCATTGTTTCACCATTCTATCAATTAATATTTCCGTGGTAACGGCGCCATCTAACAAACTGACCACAGCACCCTATCTACCAGGGCATCCGTGTGTCGGGTCACTCGGGCTAGACTGGCTCCTGTCATATATACCGTGCCACAGAGTGCAAGCTCACCATATTATCATTTCACATTCTAGATTTGATACACAGTCCACTGTCTGTTAACTCCCGAAAAAAAAAACGATATTCGTAATTACAACGAGATATATTTTCGGCAGTCCCGAATATGAATCGAAATCACTCTGCCGTGGATATGTTTGTATTTACACTACGTGAATAATCATTATTATGCAGATCCTACATACAGCCAGAGTTCGGCCTCTCACAGCCAGCAGTGCAGTGCACACGACATCTATTCATGGTACGGCGATCCAGGGCGTGAAGCTACACCAATCCTGGCTTCTGATTGGCTGAGCGCTGGTAACGTCACTACTGTTGACTCTTTTGTTATTGATCAAAAGTTTCACGCAAGAGAGCCCATGGGTCGGGTCATGCATGGGTCCAAGCATTGTATATCGAATCGATGGAAGAAATAAGGCTTCCAGAAGAAAGAAATGAAAATATAAAAATACGAAGACAAAAAACAACAACAAAAACAGAAGCAACCAACGGTATTTTGGTTGGAGGGTATATATTTTAATTTGTTTAATAATTTATGTGTACGAGAACTTAGAAGATAATGTAGATAATGTACAATATAGACATTGTCAACAAATATGTACATATTGTTTAATGGCTCAGCGGCTATCATCCTGTTTAACAGTTGAAATCACATCGTGAGCATTATATGAGAAAAGGCCAACTCTTAATTGTAACTACCCAACTGAGAGGCGTTGACGCATCTATTTATTTATATCAATGGGTCAGCTAAGGCGTAGAAGGAAATACAAATTAATGGGCGTCGTATCAAAATGTTCAGGAATCTTAATTCATTATATAATAATATCCATTGAACACGCCATGTTCGTGGATATGCATCTTACATGTATGTGCTGCATGTATCAATTACGCGTAAATTACGTAACACGAATCCCGTTACTTTTACCATGCTTTTACATTTGTTTGTCTCGACCTTGAAATCCCGTGTATTACCACAATAATGTATGCAACTCTGAGAATGACTGGGGTGGTGGGGTGGGGTTCATGGCACCTGCGGAGAGTACCCCCCCCCCCCCCCCCACCCCACCCCACCCCCGCCTTCCCTGATATTCCTTCACGGAGGAAACGATTATGAAATGCATAACGCTATATTCGTTGACGCTTTAAAGTATTGTTCATGTTTTGTTTGGTTTGCTTTCATGCCATATAACTGTACATATTTTATTTTAATCCCATAACAATGATTGAATATCAATATACAAGTTCGATTTATGTACCTGCATACTTCTGTTGCGTATTCTACAATAATCCGGCGGGTACTGGTTGTCACGTACAGATTGATGCATTTAATATTATAAACAACCCACATATAAAAGGTTTATCGTTTGAATGATTGTGCATTTGCATTTCTTTTTGTATAATTATGTATATTATGTTATGTAGCTTAGATTACGTTTGTAATTTACTTTTTGTACCGTATAAATATGTATATCACGTTCATGGGCGTAAATTTGTCATTGATACCCATTCAACAGGGGGGGGGGGGGATGATCTATTCATTCATCCCCCCTGATGAATAGGTATTACGTAAGTATTTACGTTTGGTGTTCTGTTCTCGGCCTTGCTAACAAGCATGTTCTTTTTTAGCAGGCTTTTTAAAAATAAATTAATAAACTCAAACTCAATATTGTTGTAATATTTTCGTGACTGTTCTATACCACCACCCTGTGACGTAGTTACGGGGGGGGGGGGGGGGGGACATGGCCCCCAACAATTTGTAATGGTCGACCTACCGAGTACAGCCTTCCGATTTAATCAACTCTAATTATGATAGATTGTCCAGCCGTGCGTCGCGCAACCTATATAGGTCTCCCATTGCCCATTGGACAATCCGAGGTTGTGTATACTGAGATGTACGGGTCAGGCATGTTGTTATTATGATTATAAATCTGCGTATGATCATAATAGCAGATATCCATATTGCATATAATACAGCGACGTACAATGATTATTATAGTTAGGTGTGTTATAAACCGGTGTCTTGTGTCAGAATAGTGAGGTTAGTGAAAATTGTATATTCATTTTGGGAAACAAGGCTTAAACGAAAAAGAAAATTCTATAGATATAGATTCAGCATCTGGTTGTTTCCATTATTTTTTTCTATATAATAGCGCAAAGTATCGCAATCGACTTAGGCTTGTTTCCAAAAATGTAAATGACATTTTCACAAAATTACAGAATTGTTTCACAAAGAAATATGTGTGTTTGTGGTGGCCTTATAGGACCATTTCCGCCAAAATTTGGCCAAATTTTGGCCAAATTCATATAATTTGGCCTAATTTGGGCAGAAAATTAGCAAAATTTTGGCAAAAATGTCTTCATAATGCCACCACAACAATTTGTCATCATGTAAAAATATTTCTTTATGAAACACTCCCAGGCTATTATTACGTTTCCATCTTGCACATGGTGTTGCGACGCGGGGGAGGGGCCACTGAAGCTCCGCTCCCTTCCCCCTGAGAGTTTTGAATATGGCAAAAGATCAAAGGGGCAGGGGCGTCGATCCTGGGGGGGCAGGGGGGGCGGTCGCCCCCCCAATGAAAATATTGGGGGGGCGAACATATCATTTCGCCCCCCCAATAATTCCGAAAATGAGGAAGAAAAAAATCAAGTGCTATAATGCCAAAGAGGGGTAAGACACATTTATCAATAATTAATCTTAAAAATAGCCGTTTTCTAGTTTGAATAGGACTGTAAATCTCGTTTTTGCGGCGCGCTTCGCGCGCATACAGTTTCTCATATTGCAAGTTTCATTTGGGTTGCTGGAACTCATATTTCGAAATGTGTTGGGCAGTGTAATTTTTTCTCAAACGCACACCTCAAACGAAGCTGATTAAACCCTCATCTATACACATATTCGGTTACGGAAACTTAGCCCACCGTCACAGAAGATAAAATAATCTGAAATATAACTTTCAGTCAATTCGGTCCATACGAGCTGAACGTAAATCATATTGGAATAATTATCATGTCCCCCAACATTTGAAAGTGGTGAAGATTGTCCACCTCCCTTTGTCATAATGTATGTTTGGTTCCATACTTATATACTTCATATTACGTAAAATTTCTGTCTCAGGTGTGCACCAAATCGCACAATTTCACGCCCCAAAATACAAAAGCTCCCTACTGTGGGAGGGGGTGTCCCCCTCCCACACCCTCCCCCGCTCGGTCTCAGTGGTCACTCTGGATTTTTTTTCTTCAAATTTCGCCCCCCCAATATCAAAAACGGATCGACGCCCCTGTTGCAGTGTGTATCCGCTGAGCGGGGTAATAACAATCGTGTAAAGCGCTATGATCTCCACGGGAATAACCGTTATTATTATTATTATTTTATTACCCCTTTAAAGTGACACAATTAATCACATTTGGACGTTTGAAGTACAAACGGATCTAATATATCTCCTTGCTGTGACACTTTAAGGCTGAACTTAATACATTAATCACTTATTTTCATGTGATTAATATGCAAAAAGAAGAACATTACAATCAACTTTCTGTTTCACTTGCCATAATTAATTGCCATCCATCCATCCATCCATCCATCCATCCATCCATCCATCCATCCATCCATCCATCCATCCATCCATCCATCCATCAACATGAATATTCGTTCATGCATGCTTCTGGGTCATCTTTTGTATGTGTCACACTCAATGAAAGGATTTGCATCGTTAATGATAGAAAATTGCCACAAAATGATTACACTATCATAAAATAATCTTAAATTCATGGCAAAGAGCAATTTTTTCTCAAACGCACACCTCAAACGAAGCTGATTAAACCCTCATCTATACACATATTCGGTTACGGAAACTTAGCCCACCGTCACAGAAGATAAAATAATCTGAAATATAACTTTCAGTCAATTCGGTCCATACGCGCTGAACGTAAATCATATTGGAATAATTATCATGTCCCCCAACATTTGAAAGTGGTGAAGATTGTCCACCTCCCTTTGTCATAATGTATGTTTGGTTCCATACTTATATACTTCATATTACGTAAAATTTCTGTCTCAGGTGTGCACCAAATCGCACAATTTCACGCCCCAAAATACAAAAGCTCCCTACTGTGGGACGGGGTGTCCCCCTCCCACACCCTCCCCCGCTCGGTCTCAGTGGTCACTCTGGATTTTTTTTCTTCAAATTTCGCCCCCCCAATATCAAAAACGGATCGACGCCCCTGCAAAGGGGCGATTTCACGTGAGAATGTCAGCCAGTACTGATGTGTTCAAATATGTTATACATTGTAAGTTAGATAGGTGGTTAGTTAGATAGGTGGTTAGTTATATAGTTAGTTATTAGTTTGTTAGTTACTTATTGGTTACTACGTAAGAAAGTAAGTAAGTATATAAGTAAGTAAGTACGTAAGTAATTGCTTAATTAGTTGGTAAGTTAGTTATTTAGTTCATTAGTTAGTTAGTTAGTTAGTTAATTAGTTAGTTAGTTAGTTGGTTAGTTAGTTGTGTGATCTGTTATGTCCTCTGACTGAGTATTGTGTGAACATTTCACGTGAAATGGATATTTAATGGCTGAGTAATGAGCGAAAATGCAAAGTAATATTTGGTAACTCGATTCACTGACTTTTTACAGTAATGACTATCCAGTGGATAGTCAAAAATCCGAACACTTCAATCGTAAATATATTTCTGTCTAAAGGGAAATTTTAAAAAACTAATACATGTTTTATATGGTTCTATTGGTGATACGAATACAACAGAGTAGGAGAGGACCACGATGTATGTAGGCTACACAGGGTGGCCCAACTAACGGAACGGAATACTTGCCATAATAAAGACACATGATGACTAGTGTTAGGTTTTTTTTTTTAAATATGATACCAAGAACAGTATCTTTAGTGAGACCAGGGCCCCGTTGCAAAAAGAGATACAATCGATTGTAAGTTGCGATTAATCGTAAGTCTGATCACGTGTTCTAGATGCGCAAATCTGATTGGTTGAAACGCTTACATTTTCAGACTTACGATCAATCGTAACTTACAATCGATTGTATCTCTTTCTGCAACGGGGCCCATGTCAGGTCCCTATTTTTGTCAATTTTTACCAAGTCAGTGCCTGATAAATCGCACTTGCTGCCCGTCATAGCATCGAACAATGAACATTACGTGCGCGATTGTTTGTGTGCATTCAGATGTGTGCCTAGAGAAGAGGCGTAGTTGTTTGATGCTATGACAGGCAGGAAGTGCGATTTATCAAGCAGTGACTTGGTAAAAAATTGACAAAAAAAAAACCTGCCATGGTCTCATTTAAGACGTCCTAAAACAAAAACTACTCGACAACAAAATAACTGTTCTTGGTATCATTTTTATTTGTAAAAGATGTCCTATCACGTGCATCAAGTTATCATATTATGGCAATACTCCGTTCAGTTTTTTTTTTTTTTTTTTTTTTTGGGGGGGGGGGGCCCACCCTGTATAATGAAGTGTTGTGGATTTAGACAATGTTACTAGATGGCTTGTATTGTAGCAGATGGATAGAATCTGTATAAATATAGGTACTCGGAATCGTCATTATGTGAGGAAAAAAAGGTGTGAAAATAGTGTTGTGAAGATTGTTTATACATATTTACGCTTTTAAACAAAACCATTTTATTAGTACCTTCATTCAAACGTTTGTATTATCAGTACATTATACAAAATACACGTATGACTACTAATATTTCACTAATTCATACATTCATTCATTCGTCAATCGGTTCATCTATCTTTCAATCCAGTCGACCATCCATCCATCCACCCATTCGTCCATACATTCATCAATTCATTTAACGAACAATCCATCCATCTTTCTATCAAGGCATTCCTTTGATTGTTCTTTGATTTGTTCGTTGGTTCGTTCATTCATTCATCCAGCATTCATTCGTTGGTTCGTTTGTTTGTTCGTACGTACGTTCATCCAGGGGCGTCGATCCGTTTTTGAGATTGGGGGAGCGAAATTTGAAAAAATTTCCAGAGTGACCACTGAGAGAGCTAAAAGTCCCACATTGGCATGCCCGGAAGTTTTATTATGCGCTCATTGAAAGTGTCTCGATGGCTCGAAGACCTGACTTTGGGGGGCACCCACATTTGGGGACAATAATGGGGGTCCAGGGGGCGGAGCCCCCGGAAGCTTTTAGATTTCAGACATTTGCAACTCCTATCATGGGTGTTAAAATTGTATAAAATAGTGAACCTACTCGTAACGTATTTTTAAAGGGCATAGCGAGGAAAAGATTGAGCCTTGCATGAGATGGATCCACGTGATCCTGTATACTATAGAGCCATCGATATAGTCTAGGGCATTGGGCTCCCATGAAACTAAGCAAGGGCGTCAACAACTTCTCAAAAGTGGAGGAGAGACATTGCGAGGAAGCGAAGCGACCGAGCGGGGGAGGGTGTGGGAGGGGGTGTCCCCCTCCCACAGTAGGGAGCTTTTGTATTTTTGGGCGTGAAATTGAGCGATTTGGTGCACACCTGAGACAGAAATTTCACGTAATATGAAGCATATAAGTATGGAACCAAACATACATGACAAAGGGAGGGGGACAATCTCCTCCACTTTCAAATGTGGGGGGACATGATATTCCAATTTGATTTGCGTTCAGCGCATATGGACCGAATTGACTAAAAGATATATTTCAGATTATTTTATTTTCTGTGACGGTGTGCTATCTATAGATGAGGGTTTAATAAACTTCGTTTGAGGTGTGCGTTTGAGAAATTACACTGCCCAACACATTTCGAAAGGTGAGTTTCCGCAACCAAAATGAAACTTGCAATATGATAAACTGTATGCGCGCGAAGCGCGCGGCAAAAAAGAGATTTACAGTCCTTTTCAAACTAAAAAAAAGGCTATTTTGAAGATTAATTATTGATAAATGTGTCTTTCCCCTCTTTGGCATTATATCACTCGATTTTTTTCTTCCTCATTTTCGGAATTATTGGGGGGGCGAAATGATATGTTCGCCACGACAATATTTTCATTGGGGGGGGGGGGGGGGGGCGACTGCCCCCCTGCCCTCCCAGGATCGACGCCCCTGTGTTCATCCATTCATCCATCCAGCCAGCCAGCCAGCCAGCCAGCCAGCCAGCCAGCCATTCATTCATTCATTCATCCATCCATCCATCCATCCATCCATCCATCCATCCATCCATCCATCCATCCATCCATCCATCCATCCATCCATCCATCCATCCATCCATCCATCCATCCATCCATCCATCCATCCATTCATTCATTCATTCATTCATTCATCCATCCATCCATCCATCCATCCATCCATCCATCCATCCATCCATCCATCCATCCATCCATTCATTCATTCATTCTACCATTTATTTGTTCATTCGTTCCTTCAAGCAGGTTCTATAATCCTACAGTAAATGAAATATCTCTTGAATTGATTATATTTTAACAAGATTTTTATTTCAAAAATGATAAAGAAAACTTATGCAAAATATATTTTGCACATTAAATATAACATACATTTGCACATTTTCTGTAACTAGCAAGTTCCAAGTTACATCACACTAAAATATAAATATACACTCATAAATAAACTTAATTACAGTGACTACATCCAATTTACATGACGATTGTCAAAGTTTTGAGAGAACCTCATGAACGGAAAATATATTTCAAGTAAAATTACAAGATCCCTTTAAGGGCAAATATCAGAAACAAGTTTGTACATTTTCATGACTTTGACACATCTATTATATTAATACGGTAAGCTTCAACCCCCCAAATGCCTCCCACTCGAGATATCCTCACCCCGAGAATTCGGCGACTCCCCGACCGTCGGGATCGAAGGATATACGTTTTGCGGAGGACAATAAGGTATTCCCGAGTCGCTCCCACCCCGTGGTCGGCGTCCAGATCGAAGAAAAGGGAAAGTCAGCAATGTCAATTGCCCGCTTAAGACGCCGAGCATTGACTAACGATTTATCACCGTAAAAGTATTTGTAAGAATATAAATTGGAGTAGATAAAACAAATAATATATCGAGAAACCATTTTAGATATAACACGTTGCGAAACTACCCAGGTTTTGATAAATATCAATATTTATATTACGCGGATGGTATGGTAATGATCGCTATTGCCGATTGGCATCGTGTTTGTAAGTGCATCGACGACAAAATGCGACAACTTCAATTTAGCTGCGGTTATACAACGCGCAATGGCTGTACAGCCGTGTATACACGTCGCGCAGTCATCTAATTACCCCACCGAACCGTAGTTTATTTGCATAGCTCACTGACCTGCTGACCATCGTCTCTGGTCACTATCTCATTCGCCCTACCGTACACGATACTATAATTGCGCCAGCTTGTGGTAAGATGTATTAAGTCAGCCACGAAGCTACCATGCAGTACCAGAAGAGACGCCTAGGGGGTGGGGGTGGGGGGGGGGGGGGTGTGGGGGTAGAATATCTTCAAGAATATGAACAAAGGAATACGCGGGAGAACTTAGTTTATGATATGAAACGTGTAGGGGGCACGACGGGTTATTTGTCATACAGGCAATTGGAGCCGCGGGGGGGGGGGGGAGCGGCGAAGCTACATATATTATTTTATCTATTTTAATACAAGCGGAACAAATTATGGATCATAATGAAATATGGGGGAATAACTGAATAACTTTGCGTGGATACTAAACCATCATGATTTTGTTATACATTGGTCGGATGTATCGTTGGACGGGGCCCCGACGGGTTTTGGGGTGGGATTGAATCGCCCAAGTCTATTTTGTCTTACTATTTAAATGATGACTGTGGGATATTTAGTAAAGTTTTAAAGTGTTGTTATGTCATCATCGTCTTTCTCTTTCAAAAACCCGCGGATTTCCGCGGGTACAGCTAGTCACATATGATTTTGCACTTTGGACCCAATAATCTTCAACAGGAATTGGGAGAGAGAGAGAGAGAGGGAAAATGTTTCATCAGTTTGTACCATATCATTAAGGTCATTTTTAGATCAACAACTGTTACATTCTTTCTTTTACCATCCTGGGACAAGGAGGAACTTAACACAAAAATGTAATCAATATGAACCTCATTAACAAACAAAAAAACTTTCAGTAAACAAACAATTTAGAAGAAGCTTTATTTTGTAATGCTGAACCATATTGTTAAGGACATTCTGAGATTGGCAACTTTTACATTTTCTATTATAGTACAGCACTGGGACTCTAAAAAACTTTTTTTAAAGGCGACAAACTGACAGAGGAGGAACAAAATTGGACAGAGATGTGTGCGACAGAGCAAAAATCCACAATGTCTTCACCATGATGCACGCACAGCTACAATTGCATTTGAGATGAACATTGGCAACAAACTGATGGGAGGAACAGAATTGGACAGAGATGTGTGCGACAGAGCAAAAATCCACTATGTCTTCACCATGATGCACGCACAGCTACAATTGCATTTGAGATGAACATTGGCGACAAACTGATGGGAGGAACAGAATTGGACAGAGATGCCTGCGACAGGGCAAAAATTCACCATGTCCTAACCATGACAAGTGCACAGTGACAATTGCATTTGGGATGAACATTGGCAACGAACTGATGGGAGGAACGGAATTGGACAGAGATGCCTGCGACAGGGCAAAAATCCACCATGTCCTTACTATGACTAGTGCAAAGTGATAATTGCATTTGGGATGAATTTTGGTGAAAAACTGATGGGAGGAATGGAATTGGACAGAGATGCTTGCGACAGAGCAAAAATCCACAATGTCCTAACCATGACACCCTGACTTTAACATGTCCAAGTCCTGTTTTTCACAACAGCAGAGCGGATGTGCTAATTGTTGGAGATTCTATGATTAAATACATTGATGCATCAGAGCTCTCACAATCAGTTGTGTGCAAGAACCTATCCGGCGCTAGTGTAGAACAAGCATGTGACGTCACAATCAAGGAGATCGAATGCCACAGTTCTGAGAACATAATCATTCATATTGGAACAAATAACATTGCTAAAGACTATGAAGTGAACAGTGATAATTGCATTTGCGATGAACATTGGCAACGAACTGATGGAAGGAATAGAATAAGATGCCTGAGACAGCGCTAAAATCCACCACGTCCTAAACCATGATACAAATACAGGGACAATTGTATTTGATATTAACTTTGGCAACGAACTGATGTGAGGAAGGGAATTTTGATGTTTAATTATGAATTAATTCAATTCTATTCAAGTGCAAATCCGAATAGGGTTTATAAGATACTGTATAGAGTAGACTCACGTTAAAGAGAGTTCCTTGGGACCAGAGAAATTACTTGTTTCGATGAAACTTGTTATATCAGTGCTCTTTATAATTAGAGTCGACTAGACCAACAAATTAAGTGAGGTAAGTAGCCCAAGATGGCTATTTAAGCGCTTTTATCTCTAATATCATGTGGTTTCCCTAATCTGCTCAATGACAGCTATTCATCATTTTTCACAAGGACATTGCCTGTTTTGATATAACATGTTGACTTAACGTTAACCTTCTTGTAAATGTTTTTAATCTGTTTACAGGTGCTCGAACACAAGACAGCTCTGGTATACGGGTCGGCCAGGGTGTGCCTTCCTGAACAAGAATATAGGCAGCTTTGGTATACGGGTCGGCCAGGGTGTGCCTTCCTGAACAAGAATATAGGCAGCTCCTGGTGTATATTAGGAATATCAGGCCCAGGATGCCAGGCTTCAGGTGCGAATCTCAAAATCTGTTTTTTACTGCGGAAACACCAAACCTCACAGCCTCGTCAAATGCAGCCACCATGCGGTCTATGTGCGGGAAGCTGGGGCTCCGAGCGAGGACCAACACGGCAATCCGGGAATGGGTGTCATCAATGGTAAATATGCAATTTCTTATACAAAAATACCCCAAAAATTTGATCAGAGTTTCTTCCTGTCGTCATTCTATGACAGTTTATCCAGCTCTGACAAAATCTTACATATGAAACCTTGAGTGCACCTGGTGTTCAGATAATTTTCTTGGGAAGTATACATCTTACATTTAAAGGGAGAGATCCACTTTTGCAAGCCAAAATTCAAAAGTTGCGAGGTTATTGTCTTATATGAAAGGAAATGTCATTTAATAGCATGCCTGAAAAAATTAGGGCTTGAAATCTCTTTTTCGTGGAGTTATAGACCTAAAACTGAATAAACTGAGGGACGTCGGTTAATTAGGTACATACGTATTTTCGGCCAGTGAGTAAGTTCGTACATAGATTTCACGGAGTGCCAGATGGGTATGCATGACCCCTACGTGACCCGCGCTAGCTACGTGAGCCGCGCATAAGTACTAATGTGTGAGCGTTTACCAAGCAAAATACCCAAACTTCGCTTAAACTGACTACATGTAATTATATACTCTTTCTTTTTGAGATCTTTTTCCGTGACATACGGTAACAAATGTCGGCTTCACAATACCTTTACGAGAATTAGTACTATATTGTTGTAATATTATGCTAAATCAGTTGAACTCCTTTATTGACCGATATATAGTTTAAATGGAGGGACGCATTCGTTTTTCATTCGTAGAATCCAAATTAGAGGGCTGTTCGCTCTGATTTTTTTTTTGCGTGTTACAATGATCCCCATCCGTCAACTGAAAGCTGTTCAGACGTTTTGTAAAAGTGGATCTGTCCCTTTAAGCAAGATGATCAAATGATCTCACCATGTCGATATCCTTTGAGAAGAGATGATCATTACCGGATCCCAGACCTCATCATATCTATAGGTTCTAGACATAGTGCGATCCAGGATCTCATCATCTGGTCATCTCTTCTAAAGGATGTCAACATGTTGAGATCTGGGATCTTGTCATAAAAACATGTGAGTAGCACTATTAAGTGTCAATACTTATAAACATAATCAATATCCATATATAATTATATTTGCCTTTCGCCATTGCAGATGGCAGAAAAACATCCAGGGCTCCAGCACGACACAGCCGAGGCCATGCACCACAGCTTAACAACTGCACAGAGGAACTACCACTCCATGAGCTTAACAACTGCACAGAGGAACTACCACTCCATGAGCTTAACAACTGCACAGAGGAACTACCACTCCATGAGCTTAACAACTGCACAGAGGAACTACCACTCCATGAGCTTAACAACTGCACAGAGGAACTACCACTCCATGAGCTTAACAACTGCACAGAGGAACTACCACTCCATGAGCTTAACAACTGCACAGAGGAACTACCACTCCATGAGTGTGAAAGATGTAAAGAAAGCAAGGTTGGCAGTGTCTGTGCAACAAACACGGTAGTGTCTGTGCAACAAACACTGAGGGTAGGTGCCAATTTCTTTTTAATTACTAAATCACAACACTACTAATCTGTGTTTATAAAAAAGTACCCCCTCAAAATCTTATGTGTAGCATGTTTATAGGATATTGGACATCACTATTATAATTGTAATTGTCATAGTTCACCATTGGCTTGTAGTATTTATTATTTAGGTCAAAACTGTAATTCTGTCCTCTATATTCAATGTTTTGCAATGTTGATTTTAACACTCTTTACTTGAAGTGGGAACTATGGAGCTTTCCTGATGATGCCATCAATAGAGTTGGCCCCACAGTTTCTCTGGCTGGCTATCAATCGATGAGAGGATAGCCAGCTAGAAGGCACATGGAGGGATGAAAATCTTTAAAAAAAAGAAATTCCACTACATATGGACCATCTCCTCCAGTCCATGTGCCGGTAGGAGATCTTGTCCATGAATACTCCCATACAAGTATCATGGTAAGTTTAAACAATTAAAACCATGGGGTCGATCAAGCCCACCTAGCTTGAACAACGATACCAATTTGGATCATTTTGAATCACAAACGTGATGAAGAAAGAAGGTATAGACACTGAAGCTCATCTGTGCCTTATTCACCTGAATCGCTCCCTTGCTTGTCGGCTGTCAAGTATGTCGGCTGTCAACCAAGCAATGCCAGCAAAATCTACAAGAGTGAGGTTGGAGCAGCAGCAGAACATGGCTGAGGACTTTGTCCAATGGATGAATGCTGAACTTAGATGTGCACACGCAAAGCAACTGTCAAGAGACACACACGGAAGAGCTAAGCAACGTTCTCAATATGTGCACTGATGCCATGATCGGATGCTATTAGGGAGAGCATGTTTGATGCAAGCAAAGAGAATATGCAAGAAAAGAGGAAGAAGGTTGAAGACATTCTGGAGTAGTGCGGATTAGACCAAGACACACTAATTGCTGGAGAAGGATATAGGCAATATAACAACCCACTGAGTGATGACCAAAGAGGAACCCCTTTCAGCCAGGCTACGGATGTGGTGGTAGAAAATGTCACATCAGAGAAGTTTGTCATCGCATACCACGCCACTAACAAGCTGTGCAGATACGGACAAAGATGCATGCGTTAGGGCAGAAATCCACCATGTCCGAACCATGACAAATGCATAGTGATAATTGCATTTGGGATGAATATTGGTGACGCATTGACAGGAGGAACGGAATGTGCAGAGCAGCTGCTTAAGGGACCTGAAAAGAGTAAAGGTCATCCTTTCTCGCACCCTAGTCAGGTTTTTGAACAAATATATGAATATTCATACGACTGGTTTTGCGCACTTTCACCCAATGATATACTTTGTTTTGGGAGTGTCTGTGTTAGTGCGCATGTCCAGTAGTATAAAAGGGAGGCGTTGATGGGTTTCCCGTTCTTAACTCGTTCCATTTGTTGCGGATAGGAAATACATATATTTCTACACATTACCTGCACAGATTCACCGTATTTGAACCCTTTTCTCGGATTACTACATTCTTGGCAAAGGTAAATATCATAACTTTTACTTTTTAATTTTAATTGAATTGAATTGAATTTATTCCACATTTGCATAAAAAACATGAACATATGTACATACAGTTGAATTAAAACAATATAGCATAACACATAAGAACAAGTATAACAGAAGAGAAAACAAAGTTCTAAAAGGAATTTATTATTCATTTATGGGTATTGTTACGAGAAAATAATATTCTAGTTCTAGAAGTCCTGATAATGTTTAGTATGTTGTTTCCCATGTAATATTAAGAAATTCTATTTAAACTTTTTTAGTTGAAATGATGCTTAATTTTGAGATTGTCTGCATGAGTCAAGAGTAGCACAACAGACAGTGATGGCCACTTTGCCAAAGGAATCACAAACGTGATGAAGAAAGAAGGTATAGACACTGAAGCTTATCTTTGCCTTATTCACCTGAATCGCTCCCTTGCTTGTCGGCTGTCAAGTATCAAGCAATGCCAGTATCAAACAACCAAGTATCAAACAACCAAGCAAGTCACTGAAGCTTATCTTTGCCTTATTCACCTGAATCGCTCCCTTGCTTGTCGGCTATCAAGTATCAACCAATGCAAGTATCAAACAACCAAGCAATGCCAGCAAAATCTACAAGAGTGAGGATAAAGCATATGGAGATATGGAGATTCATTTGTCATCACAAATGCTTCAGGGATGATGATGAAGTGACGGTGAGAGGAGAGGACTGCCCCAGGACGCTGATTTACTGCCAGTCTCTGCTATGTTTCTAGATAAGCTACAGCAATCGCACCATAAGTTCATAAACATGTACAAATACAGACAATAAAGTTCAAGAAAACTGCACCAAAGACTTTGGTGACGACAACGGGAGGTTGCGTGTACTTGTTGCAACCATCGCGTTTGGAATGGGAGTTGATGTTAGGGGATGCAACAATGTGATCTTGTATGGAGTGCCGGGCCAAATTGACAATTACGTTCAGATGTCCAGGAGAGTGGGACGAGATGGTAGAAAGAGCATTAGCATCCTGATAAAATACCCAGGGGATAGTACATGTGGTGCTTCTGACACACTGGTTGATTTCATGAAAAGTGCAACATGCATGTCAATTATAGGTAAATCTGTTGATACTCCCTCAACAATTACAATGCCAAACATGCATGAATGCTGTGACATGTGTGCTATGTAGTGTAAGTGTGATGGCAGCACATGCAGTCAAACAGCTGGACAGATAGAGAATCTAGCAAGACAAACTTTTACCCCCAGTGGTACTATGTTGTCTCTAAGAGAATCAAGTGGCAGTACCATCTGCTACAGAATTGAAGGAGCTGGAACACTCATTGAAGCATTACAGAGAGTCACTGTTAGCAGAAGCACTGGAGGTCTTGTACACTAGTACCTGACATTGCAAGTGGTTTACCATCATCTGTGATAGAGTCCATTAAGCGTGATGTCAACATAGTCCGTTCTAAAGAAGAGTTAATCTGCTACAGAATTGAAGGAGCTAGAACACTCATTGGAGCATTACAGAGAGTCACTGTTAGCATAAGCACTGGAGGTCTTGTACACTAGTACCTGACATTGCAAGTGGTTTGACGAACATTTCCTACCAAAGAAGAATACTACGGTGGAAAGGTACAATTTCCAACTGCGTTCACAACAACTAGGTGAAACCGTTGATCATTTTGTAACGGACCTACGAACAAGGGCAAGCACATGCGACTTCGGTGAGCTGAAGGATTCTCGCATCAGAGACAAAATCGTCTGACGGAGTACGTGCACGATTGCTACGTACAGAAAATTCGACACTGGCAAAGGCGATAGACATTTGCAAGGCCGCAGAGCTGACAGATAATCAACATCGGCATTCGTTCATGGTTGTTTGTTCGGAAAGCATGTCGATCTATGTTGGTTAGAGAAAAAATATCTACAATGGACTTCGATTGCTGAATGTTAGTTTTCAATTGGAGTTTCAATGACAGTAAATACTATTCTTCTTTGAATTGGATGCAACTTTATAATAGTCCTATGCTTACTTCGACGATAATGGTTCGCGTGTGACGGGATTTGTTTCAATTACGCTTGGAGGGAGGTTGATCACGGTTTCATACACATATTGCATATTATATACATTTTTTGACTTTGACTATAGCTAGTACAACCCGAGTTGTGTGATAACAGTTTATATTATTGCCAGATCATAGCAGCAATTTCGTCGGTCTTTCTGGCCCCGTAAAACATTATTTCGTCTCCCCTACGCGCTACAAGATGCCAAAGGCCAAGCAGAAGACGAGCTCGAGGGGAGGTGCGCCGGCTAGCGCCACAACGTCGTCTCGGTCAGCCTCTCGACCACGGCGACAGAATGTCGATACGTCAGAGTTGCCCGCTGGACTGGATCCTGGACCAACGGCCATAGATACAGAGCCAGTCAATCCCGGTGAGTTGTCATGGCCTATTATACCTTCCAATATCAATATTGAGCATGATATGCCCTTCCTTCCCATTATTGTCGGCGGACACGACCCCGTCTGCAGCTGCCCATGTAGATACCACACTTTGTGGCGTAGGAGGCGAGGCGGGTGGCCATTACACACCAGCAATGAGCTGCGTGTGCGATGAGTTAGGGGCGGATGTAGCTGGGAATATTAAGGAGAAAATTTGGCAGGGGGAATATGTTGAGCTGGGGATGCTGGTCAGGAAAGATGCTTGGCAGAATTGCATAATTCCCATTTTTAGTTTTATACTGACTTGGCGGGCAGCGTAGGTTTTGGCACATACTTTGCAGGCAAGTGGGCGCAGGGGCGATGGCCAGATACGATGTTGGCCCAAAAGTATTCAATCGCCCTATTGGAGCTATTTCCAATAGTCGTAGGCCTGCAAATATTATAATTCAAAGGTTGCAGGATGGCATTGATCGCCACATGCTGTGGGAGGATTATGAGTAATGAATGATTAATTAATGTTAAGTGTATAATACCCTTTCAATTGATTTTTTATTTCGTTGAATAATTTGGCGTTATTGTTCAACATAAATTGGTTTTCTTCCTTGATTTAAGAAGTTGTTTTAAGTTTGAGGACAAACTCAAATTTAGCAGGGGAGATTGTGAGGGAACCAATTTCTATTATATGCATATTGTATGTTAAATGTATTTCTTTTCCCTTTAATGTTAGTCTAGATTGTCTCTTTCTCTTGTTTTGAGAATAATCTTACATTTATTTTCCCTTACTTGTTTTGGGAACACATACGTATTTGTTTTATATACTAAGAGTGGAATGTGATATAAACATACTGGAGGTCAGGCTTTTATCTCGGTAGGTCGGGTCGGTTGCCTAACGATGGTGATATTGTTTATATTTTAGTTTTGGGGCAGGGAACTAGAGAAGGCTAACCCATTCAGGGTTGCCCCTGAATTAGTCAGACTGTTGGCTATGGAGGATACTTGCTATATTAGAGTTAAATCACTTTGAATGGGTTAACACAGGAAAAAGAGGAGAATGTGCATATCGATGCATATACTTTCTCTTTTGGCTTGGGTGTGTCAGGAAGCAAACTGACGTTATAAAGTGAACATCGTTAGTAGCAAGAACTGAGTGTGATAATGTTGTGTGATATGTCCAGCCTAGGGTTGTTTTTGAATTTTATTTTATTGTAGTATTTAAATTTTGTTGGGTCTTATCTAGGGAATTTAGTAATTTATTTAGTATTCACATGTGCTTATGTATGTAATGATAAATACCGTCAGTAACCCAGTTTACCATCAAATACTACCCTCCCACCCCACCCCACCCCATCATTCTATGGATCAGACGCTTGCCTTGGTTTCGTTTTTTGTTTATGTGTCGTTGCAGGTAATATCGCTCGGTCTGGATTGAGGGCTCGAGGGATTCGCGTGTCTGCTCGGGGGATTGTGTCCGGCGGCTCGGACCTGGACACTTAGCGAACACGTGAGACGATTACTGTCTCACACCGAACTCGCATGGTTCATACCAGTACAATCCAGTGAGAGTCGCATGGTTTATACCAGTACAATCCATAATATTTGGCCCGCTTCAGATGCCAATTTGGCTTGAGTTATTCGATAGGTAGCCATTATAAACTGGTAATTAATTTCCTGACGTGCAGGTGGCAACGGACTATCAGGTAGTAACACTTTTGTTTTGTGGCGGCGGAATGGCGGTCTCGCCTTTCCGTTTGGCGAAATTGGCTTTTTTTGCCACAACACAAATTATGTTTTTGTTAATTTTAAAATAATACACGCACGAAATTGTTATTTCGTTAAGCTTTTGTGCCACTTGAGAATAAGGGGTTTAATTGAAATTATGATTGATATATAATACGCATGCAATCCCGCTCCTCTCAAATGTTGTTCATTAATGTTTTGTTGGCTATACGCTCGTCTGCCAAGGTCATGTGTCCAGCCAGCGATTGACCTTGCACCCTAACCCCTTTTTTGCGACGTATACGCCTAGTCTGTTATAATTCATGTTCGTTGAATTATTTTGCAGTACATATGTTGCTGGTTGGAGCACATGTATTCACTTTTTATTTTCCCGCCTTTGCGTGGAGGATTATGAGAGTTTAAGAGCGGCCAGTGTCATGCTAGAAATATTTTAGTTTATAAATTGATGATGGCCCGGGCCCCCCGTTTTCTCAAGTGGTAGCTCTTAATAAACACTTGATAATTCATGTAAATAATTTAAGTGTTCTAATTACAATCATACTTTATTTGACTTAATATGTTAAACGATAATAAGTGCGTGATGTAATTGTACTTTTGTTTCAATTTATTGTTGAAATTTGTGATGGGTGACCTCACCGCAAAAGTAGGAGCGGACCACATAGTATGGGCACCACCTTTGGGCAAGTATGGACTAGGACAGCTCAATAGCAGAGGGGAGAAGATTCTAGAATTATATATGTTACACGGAATGGCAGTGTGTAACACATACTTCCAACACAAAGAATGTAGGAGGGCAACATGGACGTCCCCATGTGGACATGACAGAAATCAGATAGACTTCATCATTACCAAATTAGAGAACAAGACGTTCCAGAACTGAAGATCATACTGCTCAGCAGACGTTGGGTCAGACCACAATCTAGTACTGGCAAATGTGAAGCTATCACCTGCAAAGTCTAAGCGAATGAAGAGCCTTCCCAAAAGCTACGATGTTGGCAGACTTAATGACTCTAACATAGCAGAAGCATTTAAAGCCAGGATTGGAGGTGCTTTTGAACCACTACTTCAGCTTCAGGACACGGATGCAGATGAGTTGTGGAAGCAGATCTATACTACCAATAACATCACAGAAGAAGTTGTAGGCTTCAAAAGGTCAAACAAAGTTGAAGGTCTCCCAGAAGATGACTGTAAGACGTGTGAACAAAGGAGGAAAGCCAGAATCCTGGTGATGAACAATCCCTCTGCCCACAACAAGAAGAGCTACAAAAAACTCAATAAAACGGTCAAGTATGAAGTGAAGAATTGGAAGAAGAAAATTCTTGACGCAGAGGTGGAAGAAATGGAAATTGCTAACGCAAAGAACAACAGCCATGAGCTCTTCAGGAAGGTTAAGAAACTATCTGGAGAAAGAGACGAGATGCAACCTGCCGTAAAGAACAAGGACGGCATCTTTAAAACGGCTCCTGCAGAAGTGTTGAAATGCTGGGAAGAACATTTTAGCGGCCACTTCACCACGCAATTTCCAAGGGTCTAAAATACTCTTCAGACCCTACCTGACCCTCAACCTACAGATAACCCAAGTGAACCTTTCACAATTGAAGAAGTAGAGGCAGCAATAAAACTGTTGAAGAACAGCAAGGCCTGTGGTTGGGACAAAATAACGGCCAAAACCCTGAGGACTGGTGGACAGCCGATGAGACAACTCCTGCTCAAAATAATAAATGCAGCATGGTTGGAAGGTAAAACCGCGGAAGACTGGAGCAAGGGTCTCATCACTCCAGTGTTTAAGAAAGGAGACAAGCTGGACCCATCCAACTACATGGCTATAACGCTACTCTCCATAACTGAGAGAGTTTTCTGTAGGATTGTCCTCAGGAGAATACAGGGAACCATTGAGAACCATCTGACTGAGGAACAATGCGGATTCAGAAGTTGTAGAGGCATCACAGATGCTGTGTTTGTCGTCAGACAGATCATCAAAAAGGCCAGAGAAAAAAGATACCAATCCACTTGAACTTTGTTGATTTTAAAGCAGCATTCGATACTATTTGGAGAGAAGCTCTCTGGAAATGTTTACGTTCCATTGGTGTGGACAAGTCCCCAGTCTACCTTATAGAGAGCATGTACAAGCAAAGCAAATGCTATGTTATGGTGAACGGTAAGATAACCGAATGGTTGGATGTCATAACTGGAGTTCGATAAGGCTGCCTCCTCTCTCCATGCCTCTTTAACCCATTCCTGGAATTTGTGATGAAGGACATCCAAAAACTAGACAGTGGGATACAGATGGGTGACATACGTACTAACAACATCCGTTATGCAGATGACACCACCCTCATGGAACTTGTATTTGAAAACCTCCAAATTTCTTCAAGGGAACTGGAAAAGACATGTAGAAGTTGGGGGATGAAAATCAATGCCACGAAATTCAGAATCAGGACAGAGGACCAACAAGTTATTACACTAAATAACACCAACATCGAGAAAGTGGATACATTTGTCTTTCTCGGCAGCATGGTACCTTCTATAGAAGATGACGTGAAGAGGCGAACAATACTGGCAGCCTGGTCATTTGGAAGGCTGAAAAGTGCCATCTGGTCCAACCAAGATATTTCGAGGACACTCAAAGTCAGGATTTACAGAGCCCTGATCCTCCCTATTGCCACATATGGAGCAGAATCCTGGAGCCTCCGTAAATCAGCTAGATCTAAGCTTGAGGTATTTGAAATGAGGTGCCTCCGGACCATCCTTGGAGTTCACCTAATGGACAGAATAAGGAACGAAGAGATCAGGCAGAGGCTGAACATCCCAAGCACCATATGTGAAGAAATAACAAAACGTAGGCGGAAATGGTTTGGCCATGTGGTACGCATGCCGCATGACCACCTACCATACCAAGCATACCATAATGACTTTGACGCACGCAGACCACGGGGACGCCCTCCTACGAGATGGAAGGACCAAGTGAGGTGCGATGTGGGTCTATCCCTACATGAGGCAGAACATCTAGCCCAGGATAGATCAGAATAGAGCAGGATTTATCGTAGGGGAGCAAGGGGACACATCGTCATACGCACCTAAGTCAGTAAGTCAAACTAATTTGGCCAACAATAGTTGACAGGTTAGAAAAGCCCAAATGTTGATACAATGAGGTAAATGCGTTGCCTAGCAACCATTATAAAGCCATGTGCACTGTGCGGTGGACTTTTGCTTCAGAGTGAGGATATTATGCATAGTAAAGCAATATATATTGAAATACATTATAATGTTTAGTAAAATTGGTCTACATACATCAAATATGCTTGGTTGCTACGGAAAATATGTTGCCTAGCAACTGTTGCTATGATGTGTACATTGCAATTGCTCCAGGGTGGTGTTATGATGAAGAGCAAAGCTTCAGATATTAAAATACATTTAAATTGTTCGGAAAAATTGGTCTACAGGCATCTTACATGTTGGTTGCTATGGAAAATACGTTGCCTAGCAACCGTTGCTATACTATGTACAGTTTTCCTTGGCTCCACCTCTGAAAATGCTTAGAATGATGAGACCTACATGTGTAGAAAATTTCATACTTGTATCATTTTCCGAGCAATTTTCGCACCAATCGCCTAGACTAAAAGTGATAAATGGTTGATACACTTTTTATTGTTGTTATCTTATATGTCCACTGGGTATTGTGTGAACATTTCAACAGTGGCGTAATGAGCAAAAACTTTTTTGGGGGCTAAACCAAATCCACATCACCACCGGATATTACGAGGGAGCGAAGCGACCAAGCCCGAAGGAGCGAAGCGACTAAGCGGGGGGAGGGTGGTAGGGAGCGTTTATTTGGGGGGGGGGCACGCGCCCCCCAAGGCCCCCCACCAGTACACCAGTGCATTTCAAGTTAAATGGATGTTATATGGCCGAGTAAAGAGTAGAAAAGCAAAGTGATACTCGCTAACTCATTGCACTCACTTTGTACACGGTTACGACGATCCAGTGGATAGTTTAACATCTAAACACTTCAATCGCAAATATCTTTTTAACGAAAGGAAAAAAGAAAAAAAACCTATCCCATGCTTTTATCGTTTATACAAGTACAACAAGGTATACATGGTATAATCAGGGATATGGGAGTTTGAACTCCTACTTATCAGCGTACAACGGCGCCCACCACACGGCGGACGATGCGCTCCTGCACCGGTGGGCCGCGGCGGCCATGGACTACCCGAGATCGCTGGATTGCAGTATGGTGCCCTTCATGCGAGAGCGCGAATGTTTGAAACTGGTGCAGCTACCACAGTCGGAGATGAACCTGTATGTCACCCCGGCTCGGCCCGGCGGCTACCACGCGGTGTTACCCGATGGTGGTCTCAGTAATAGTGGTACTCACGACGTCGTGATGGCGTTAGACCCTTACCCACAGGCCAGCTTTGGACATCTAGTGATCATTTACTTTCTAGAGGTCTAGAGGTCAAGTTAGTGTCAGGCCTGTTTTGGTTTGTAGATTGGGAGGAAGAGCAATGAGCGCTTCTTCCCGTCTTAAAAATCCTGTGGCTGTGTGCCATAGGTTGCCTGTTGTCCGTAGTGTTGTTGTTGCTGTTGTTGTGGTTGTCGGTAATTGTTGTATTGTTGGGGTCGTTGGTGGTGGTGGTAGGTGTTGTAGCGCTGTTGATGCTGCTGAGGTTCAGCGTCCCTAAGTCGGTGTCGACATACCCGCCAAACGTGTCCGGGAATGTGGCAATAGTCACATACTATCGGTTGTCGTGGTCATGATCGTGGTCGTCGGTCCGGCCTATTAGAGTCATTGCGGTGAGGACTTCTACCGCGTCGGTCTGAACTGAAGTCACGACCTCGATCATAACTTCGGTCCGGTCGGTGGGGCTGGTAATGGTCACGTTGGTCGTGGTTGTGGTCGGAATGTCGGCCTGCACTTGCACTACGGCTCGTGCTTCGTGGTGTTGGCGGTCGTCGATGTGGAGATTGTCCACGGTCAGTAATGGGTGGGTCGATTACCTTCAGGGAATTGATCTGTTCCCTGAAGAGGTCAATTTCTGCCTGGGCAGAGAATGACAGTTCTTTAGTCCGTGTCGTAGGGTTCGTCTTTAGGTCTAAGTAAAGCTGCGCTTAAGCAGCAATGTTGTCGCTTGTCATTGTGGATGCCGATGTCGACATCAAAATAGTGGCACGGCAATCGTCCGGTAAGGAGTCCAAAAGTCTGTGTCGTATCTGGATTTCCCCGTAGTCGATGTATGTCACGGTGAGTCGGGAGTCGTTGGAGGTATGCTTCCGCGCTCTCTCTGTCGGTCATTGTCATGGTGGTAAAGTCGCGGACATGACTGTATGAAGATTTAGCAGGGCTAAATCTCCTAATAAATGCGTCCTTCAAGTCGTTATATGACTGAAATATTAGTCCGTCTATCCAAAGTCGGGCCTGTCCCTGTAAGGTGCGGCGGAACGTTTTTAGTATCGTCGGGAATTGGTCAGAGTCAGTTGTATCGATGTTGTGTGCATCGAGGTAGTCGTCAAAGGTCAAAAAGTGGGCTGTCGAGTCATCCCTATGGAGTCGGTCACCGGTAAAACGGGTCAGGAGGAAGTCGGTCTGTCGGAGGGTAGTAGATGTCGTTGTACTGGTACTAGTCGAAGGCATGGTGATGGTATAGTACAAATTAACAAAGTAAAATCACGAGAAATGCAAGAAAAATATACATATAAAACTTCCATAGTATAAGGGAACCACTAGAATTACAAATTTGTTTTTTGAGGATTTGGACAATGTTACTCAGTCTATTTAAAGGGACTCGTTTGGGTTGTGTTTTATTTTTGTACTCTCTGCTATGAATGTAAATGTTATGTTTCTTTAACATACAAATCTTTCGGGGGAGAATCCAGGAACCAGAGATAAAGTTCTTTGGACCAGTCCGTCATGTTGGACCACCTTTCTTTATAAATTAATGTACTCTTTACATATTCAGACCAACTCTGGACCTCATAGAAGGACCAAGTCTAAGGTCTTATCAAGTTTCTGGGTAGAATCCAGGAACCAGCGATAAATGTATTAGTCCATCAATGTTCAACTACCTTTCTTCTTACATACATGTACTCCTATATATCAAGACATACTCTGGACCTCATAGAAGGACCAAGTCCAGGGTCTAATCATGTTTCTGGGAATAGTCCAGGGAACCAGTACTGCCTCTCTGTCCGATCCTGATCATCAACCCAGACCAAGCCCTCCTTCACCAGTTGGTCCTGCAAGGATGGGGGGGGGGAGGGGAAAAAAAAGAGTCATGAAAAAAATTAAATTGCACCATTTCTGCTACAGAGTAGTACTCTAAAAAAAAAAAAGGGCTTTTTTGATGCTCCACAGGGAGTGGAAAGTGTGCAGGTTGTGCAGGTTGATTGTAATAATAATAATGATAGCAAGCATTTGTAAAGTGCCATCTATCCAGGCAAACTATTCCAAGGTGAATAAGGAAAGAAAGACAATTAAAAAGAAAGCTTTAGTATAGAAATCAAACAAAATTACTACTAATAATACATTTTAATAATTTTGTTACATGTATCCTATAACCATGCCAATTACAATAATAAAAATATTGATAGATATATTGTACTTTATTACGGTAATCATTTGTATCATTGTAATTATCACACTGAGTAAAATATTATTTTTGGAAGTATAATGTATGTTTGAAAGGTCAAGTAAAAAATAGTAAGATAATTGTTTGAAGATGATATCCCTTGCTCTACCAATTTCTTAATCAGATTAATCTAACTAGTTAAATATATGGACACTGGCCAGAAAATTCAGAAATATATATTTATAAATGAAAATTATCAAAGAAATTTGTATTTCTCCTGGATTCGAACCCAAGACCTCAGGATTGCTAGACTGGCGCTCTACCGACTGAGCTATGATAGATTTGTATTTATCTTGCTATATGAAAGCCATTTCCAACTTCCAATGCTAATTACAGTCTGCATTTCAAAATTGCTGATATTGATGAAGATTAATTCAAATAGACTTACCATAACCAATCTAGCCCTTGCCTCGTCCCATTGTAGATTGTTTTTCAGATCAGACACTGTAACACATCCAGTTCCCTATAAACCAAAAATTTTAATACAAGAAAAGAAACGTTAGAAAATTATAACAACATGTACTCGATTTTATACAAAAGAATTCAATATGAAGCAGGAATAGTGCGGAGTTATTCCTTTTATTTCACTTTACATTTCAAAAGTGCCTTTAAATGTTTTACGATACGTTTAAGCGATTTCAATCATTAAAAAAAAACGTAGAAACGTATAGAATTGTTTTGACTCGGCACTAAGCAGGATCACCTATTGTTTTGCATTAATTTATTGCCTTTTGGCAATTGGGGAGGATGTCAATGACAATTAGGAGAAGAAGAAAGGGGAAAGTGAAAAGGAGGAAAGGGATGAGCGAGAGGGGAGAGGGGAAAAGGGGGAATGGGGAGGAAAGAGGGGGAGATGAACCTAAAGGGGAGGGGAGGGACTGGACAATAGAGTAATCTAGAACCTAACACTAACTGCTGCAGTTGCCAATCATGAATTTAAAAAGGTACAGGAAGAAGAGGAACAAAATTGGAAATTAAACCCTCACACTAATAACAGCTGCAGTTGCCAATTATGATGAAGAGAAAGAACAGGAAGAAGTGGAGGTGGAAAAGGAGGACCAAAGTTGGAAATCAAACCCTCACACTAATTGGTGCAGTTGCCAGTCATGATGAAGGGGAGGAACAGGCAGAAGTTGGGCGGAAGAAAAAAGACCAACATTGGAAAGGAATAGAAGGGAGAGGAGGGAAAGGAGGAGAATGGAGAAAAGGATGAGAAGTGAGAGGAGGGAAAGGAGGAGAATGGAGAAAAGGATGAGAAGTGAGAGGAGGGAAAGGAGGAGAATGGAGAAAAGGATGAGAAGTGAGAGGAGGGAAAGGAGGAGAATGGAGAAAAGGATGAGAAGTGAGAGGTAAGAAAGAGGAACATGAGGAGGACCAGGGAGAAAGGATGAGGGGAAGAGAGGGAGAGGAGGAGGAGATGGTCAATTGGAGAAGAAAAGGAAAAGAGGGAAGATGAAGAAGGGGAATAGGAAGAGGAGATGGATAATGATGCTGATGGTAGTGATGATATCTTGCTCTAGTATTGAATTTGTAAAATGTAAACCAACTCACTTCTGCCACACTGAGTACACTGGTGTGGTCCATGTTGAGCTCGGCAGGCACAGACTGGACGATGGAGTGACCGTCGGCAAGGCGATGGAGACAAAACCCGTTGCCAAGTATCTTCAGCTTCTTAATGGCCCTCTCAATGTCATCTCTACAGGGGAAAAATGGTATTTTATTAAAGGGATCTAGTAACATTGTCCAAATCCTCATTTCATTAATTCTAGACTTTACTTGCCAAACAAACACATTTAACAGAAGTGCTAATATGTGTCTTCTCTGTTCGGGGGCGGTCAATGCTGGTATCGAACCGCCAACATTTGGTATTAACTCTTATCTTACTTGCCCTACTTGGCCAGAAGGAGATAACATAAATTTCTGGCAATCTACTTACACAGGGCTCGACACTAGAACTTACCCTATTGCCTAGAGCAAGTGAAAAATTGATGTCGGGCATGTAAAATTTCATAAATAGTCTTTTCTGGTTGAGTAACATTGCTGTTCAAATATGAGAGCAAAAATGTATTCCTAATGTGTCATATCTCTCTAGAGAAGCAAGTGACATTCGCCAAGCAGATTGAGCTACCTATAGCAGAACTAATTTGTCTTTTTTGTTTTCATTGATTTTATGGGCATGGAAATTTGCTGCTATAATTTGCAAGTAAAATTTGAACATCCCTGATTTTGTTTGCCCGAACGGGCAAGTACATGTAGAAAGAAAATTTAGTGTGGAGGCTTGACTTACAGACTAACATCTTGGGCTTGTTTTGATTTTCCTCTGGTGGTCCTGACCTTCTGGAGAAGTTCTTCCAGATTCATGAGGCCTCCATTCCGGTGCTGAGTGGCCAGGCAAACCTCAATGATTTGTACACCAATCTCGTAGTAGAAATCTCCAACGCCCAACATCTCCGACCAGAACCCCTTGCTCGCTGTTTGAAAGGGAAAGAAAAATTACTTCTTATTGTTTTTATATTAAAGACATGGACAAATATTTAATATAAGTCAATCTCATATAGTAGAAATCTCAAACACCTAACATCTTTGAGCGAAATACTTGTCAGCTGCTTTTCCTAATATACTAAACATAGGCAAATATTTCTCTTATAGACATCAATCTCATAGTGGAAATCTCCAATGCCCAACATCTCCGACCAAGACACCTTGCTCGCTGTTCAAACAGGAAAGAAAAATGAATTCTTTTCGTTTTTATATTCAAAACATTGACAAATATTTAATATAAATCAATCTCATAGTGGAAATCTCCAACGCCTCTGACCAGAACCCCTTGCTCGCTGTTTGAAAGGGAAAGAAAAATGACTTGCTCTTTCAGTATTAATCAAACATGTATGGACATATATCTATCTAATATTTTAAACATACATTGACAATAGGGCCATTCTTTGAAAAGTGAAACTTTTTCGGAAAAATTGAAGTTTTATTTTTCTGTAGTTTTGTTCCATTTTTGGAATGATCCATGTGTAAAGTTTCATGAAATACATGATTTGAAGTTTAAAATGAAACTTTTTTACTCATTTGCATAAATTTACATATTTCAATATTTTTCTAATAATCATAATTCAGAAAATAATCAAGATATCAAAAGGATAATTAGCAATCTCATTCTTCTCACTTTCCTGTACAGGTTGATACCAACTTTGTAAAAATTCAACCTTTCATTCTTTTCTAAACCCGATATTATAAAATTCCCATTTTTCCATTCATATTGTACATGTCACACACGTGACCATCCCAAAATGTCACACACGTGACCAGACGTTGCCACATAATTAAGTACTATAAAAAAAAAATGGTTTGATATAATTCTCATTCATTGCTATTGTTGTACTTACAAATGTATAGTACTTCTCTGGTAATTAGATGAACATTATAGCTATTCATATTTTAAAGAATTTTCCAAATTAAATTTAGTTATGAAAAAAGCGCTCCGTGCGAAGTCACACACGTGACCCATGCCATTTGACCTCTGACATTGAGTTACGTAATCCTTATAAAATCTTTTGTGTTAAGTTTGAAAGACTACAACATATTCAAGTCACATATGAAATAAAAATCATTATAGTCTCATACTTACTGAAATATAAGCATCCCATTTCAAAATTTGTCATGTTTTGGGTCACACACGTGACCAAGAATGGCCCAATATCATAGTAGAAATCTCCAACGCCTAACATCTCCGACAAGAACCCCTTGCCAGCTGTTACATAAAAGGAGTGGAAATATACTTGCTTATTAAACATGGCCATATATTTCTTACATTGACAATGTCATAATAGAAATCTCCAACGACTAACATCTCCGACCAGAAACCCTTGGTAGGTGTTTCAAACTATCCAAAGTACTTTCTTTTTCAGTATCAAACATACACAAGCTATTTTGTTAGAAACTTGCCTGACTGGGCAAGTCACTCACTCACCACTGCAACTCTGTACACACTGTACACACAATGCTATTGTGTATATAAAAAAAAGGAAGATATATTGGCATATCAAAGATATGCTCTGCCTGGTATACCAATATCGGAAAAACAACACCGATAGGCCCGAGTAGAATTCCCCTTAAGACTTACAGGCAAGAGGGTCTACACCAATGGTGGCACACATGTCCTGAAACTGCATCCTGAATTCGGGGTTCTTCTTGATCTCAGACTTGTGGTTGGCCGCAAACTCCTCCAGATTCGTCCGGAAGACCTCCAGCTGACGACTCATCTGGTTCAGCTGATCCTCTGCGATCTCAGAACCTTTGTCTTTGTATTTAGCCTGCAGAATACACATGAGGCAAAACAAATAATAAATTATGTTGTATTTACATGTACATGAACATGTATTTTTGTTCTCACATACATTTCAAGCTGATCCTTCTCAATATCTGTACAGGTCTTTGTCTTTACCTGCAAACAAACAATTATTTTCTGACTGGCAGAGTCAGTCAAGTTCCTAACAAAATGTGCATTACACTTGCCAAAATGTAATGCTTATTGTGACATTTTTGGTTATTTTGACATTTGGTTTCCTCAGTAATTTGCATTTGTTTATTATGTTGTCTTCCTTTTTGAATTGAATTGAATTGAATTGAAAAGAGTTTATTAATCAAATGGTTGGCAGCCAAAGGCTGAATTGTACATTTGTTACATTGACAAAGTGCATAATACATATTAAAAGTTATAAAGTTTAAAAGGCAATAAGAAATATGCAAACAGCAAAATACACAATTATACATGTATAAGAAACGAGAATGATCATACAAAGTTGAACTATATATTGTTTAAAATACGAACAAGGTAAGGAAGAGCACTATTTTGAAATCTTAAAGTTCTACATTTAAAAGTGTCATATTTGTTCGAGTTTCTAAAATTGTATCTATTTTCTCTTTTAACTGGTAACCAATCATTAACCAGAACGTCAATGACGTAGCGCTCATCCGGCATCTCGCAACCTCAAACATCACAAATTTCATTTGGTACACTTTTCAACTGGTCAAAAAATAAAAATTTGATGTCCTGGAAGGGACATAAAAATAAAAAATAAAAAAATTAGAGTGAAAAAAATATAAATTTGATGCCCCGGAAGGGACATGGGGAAAAAAAAAAAATAATATTAAAAAAAGAAGAAAAAAAATAAATAAATAAAAATAAATAAATGAATGAATTAAAACAAAACAAAACAAAAAACAAAACAAAAACAACAAAAAATATATAAATAAAAAATAATAATAATTAAAAATAATAAATAAATAAATAAAAAATAAAAAAAATATATAACAAAATTACCATAATTAATTAATGGAGAAAAATTTCAAAATTCTGTGTACAAGTTTAGTGAACCAAAGTTAGCTCTACCAGATAAAGCAAACCAAATCAAAATCGGTCGAGAAATGAAGGAGAAGACGTATTTTTTGTGATTTCGAATAAATTTGCATAAATTACCATAGATAATGAATTTCATGATTCTGTGTAGAAGTTTTAAATCCCCCTCCTAGCCCTATTAGATAAACCAAACAGAATGAAAATCGGTCAAGAAATGAGGGAGAAGAAGCAATTTTTGTTATTTTTGGAATAAATTTGCATAAATTACCATAATTAATTAATGGAGAAAAATTTCAAAATTCTGTGTAGAAGTTTAGTGTACCAAAGTTAGCTCTACCAGATAAAGCAAACCAAATCAAAATCGGTCGAGAAATGAAGCATTTTTTGTGATTTCGAATAAATTTGCATAAATTACCATAGATAATGAATTTCACGATTCTGTGTAGAAGTTTTAAATCCCCCTCCTAGCCCTATCATATGAAACAATCAGAATCAAAATCGGTTGAAAAATAAAGAAGAAGAAGCATTTTGAAAACTGTGGACGGACGGACGGACGGACGGACGGACGACACGCCATGGCATAAGCTCATCGGGCCCTTCGGGCCGGATGAGCTAAAAACAGGGTGTTTTTCTAAAGATATTACAAACTGTTCACAAAGTTGTTTTCTTCTTGCTTCCAAAGTAATCAAATTGCACAATGAAAGAGCATTAACATATGTTATATAATCACCTCCCAATATTATTCTAAGGACTCTTTTTTGAATCCGTTCTAAATTCAATATTTGCTCTTGAGTAATATTTCCATTAAAAACCGGGACACAATAATCAATACTGGTCTTATGTATCCCATGTATATAATTAAAAGATCATTGCGAGGAATATTTGTTGGTATTAATTTCCGTTCAATCTATCATGCTCATCTCCATTCCTGAGGTTTTATTTGTCACCTTCACCCTCATTCCATCTGCATTACTCTCTGCATCTGTTTACATTCTGTGCAATGTTCAGTTATTCACTATTCAGTTATTGCTGTCATCCATTCATGTCCATAGTCAGCTACAATGTACTTCTATTCTATTGTTTCCTCTCTTGCATTCTTGCCTTTCAGCTCTAGTCTCTCTCTCTCTGTTGGCTGTTGCTATGCCTCTCTTCTCTATTCATACCAAATACCTCTTCTATTGTATTTAATCACCTTTTTTTATTAACTTCGGAAAAAATAACTTTTCTTGCCAAACTCGAGTTAATTCTGAATAGTCTGTAACTATTTTTCTGTAAAGATTGATATGTACAATATGCATCAAAACGTCAATATTGTTAATATTATTGGCATATAAAACAAGAAAGATAAGTCTACAACGCTGCATTTTTTCAGAGCAAATTCCGATATTATTTTTTTCCGAGATCCGAGACGATCTGAGAATCCCGTTAGCACTTTTGAATTCTACCGAGAAATAGACTGGATTTTTTCTTTACCTAACAGCACTACCCGCAACGTGCTGAGGCCGCTTATTATTGCCCAAAACAAGCGGACTCGCGATGTGCAAGCATGCGCACCGTATCCGATTTCGGATACGGCATATCCAAATTCGGATACGGCAACTCACGCGGTGTGGGAAATTTGCGGGGAATTCATGGCGGTCATCCAGATTGCAGCAACACTTCCGAGACGGATCACGAGTGAGTAATCCTCAGTTTTTTTATTGCCCAAAATTGCAGATTTCTCCATATTTCCTAGATTTGAAGAATAACTTGGGCCGTTTTGGCAAGTTCAAATAACAGTTGTTTCATGTTTACGGCTAACTTAACCAAGCGCTGTGCAAAGCACGCGCCTGGCATACTTGCATGACAAATTCATGAGTAGCACTGATTATTATGATACAAAATCCCCCCAAATGAACAAATCATAATTCATATATGGGTTTGCACTAACCTAATTTCAAATTCTTTGACTTCAAGTAGACAGTTTTCCACCTCCAAAATACACGATTCAATTGATAGATACCCAAATTTCTCAAAATAACCCATAATTTGGACGGAAAAACGATCGCAGGGATCCGCGACCAAGACTCTATATAGCAGCCTGATTTAACGCTAAAAAAAGCCAAATGTTGCGAGAAATACATAGCGAACAGGCGATGCCGGCGAGAAGCCTGCGGGTAATTCCACGGTTAGTAACGTTACATTTGAAGGCATATTGTACAATATAATAGGATGCTACATAAAGATGCCTGAATATTTTCTTTACATTTTTGGTACATTCAATACCTTCTGACAAAACCTTCTTCACACAGTAATTCAAAACCATTCCACACATTTCAGTGAGTGCCAATACAAACTCAAACTTTGGTTAGTAACGTTAAAAAAAAAGGACATGGGAAAATTATTTCTTGTAAACCGGAGTCATCTGAAAAAAAATTGTATTACTACAACATTGGCAGTGACTTGGTAAGTGGTGTGATGTATCAAATATTGAAATATGTCTTTTTGGTTTTTGTAGAAACAAAAAAAAACATCGTTAGTAACGTTACGGTTAGTAACGTAAGTTTGTCCGTCCAAATAAAAATGATGTTTTTAGCATGAAAATGCATTTCAAATTTATAGAGGAAACACTGGTTGGTGTAATATGAAGTGTTTTACAGTATCCAAAAGAAAAAAATGAAAAAGAAATTGTACATTTCTTTAAAATCCTATAAAACTGTGTTTAAAGCTAGTGTAGTCCCATATGTGCCATTTCATGTATACATGTAGTTCTGTTTCTCCGTAACGCGGACACGACAGTGTGATTTAAAGGTGGGAAATTAAAGCTCTCTCTGTTTAATTGTGATTACTGAGATAAAGAAGCTTGAAAAAGAACCAGGATTTGAGAAAAATGAAATAGAAGATTGGGTTGAATGTCCCTCTAATCATGGACACGCATTACTGTACTACGCACATGTGAGGGAGCGCGCGGGAGCGATACAAACACAATTGTTGTGTACACTGGAGTGCGCGCAGCACTAAATTGAATTATGGGATCGCAGATTAGCTTCCAAGGTCATCATTGCAGCGCGATCAGTTGGAATTTCAGCACGGACTACCGTAAAAAATCATCAATTTTGGGTAAGTTATCCTTTTTTAGCAAATTATATTCAATGTGCCAAAAAAAAGTTTATTAACTAAAGCCAAAGCCGGTACCGTAGTGGCTAAAGAACTCGGCCGGGGGGAGAACTCGGCCAAAAATAGGACAGGGCTGACTATGAAATTAGATTTGCAGAGAATGCACTGAACATCATGAACATGCGACTCAAAATTTATATCAAATGATATATCTGCATATTGCTCATAAAATATGTGTATCTTGCTGTTCTGCATTACTCCTGGTTATCTAGAAAATCGCTTGAAAGTCAGTCTTTAAAATCCGAAATTTGTTATTTTTTATTTTGTGCACGATAATTTGAGATTTCAATTTTTAGAATCTTGATTCTCGCTTTTGTAGATCTACGCTCAGTAGTTCATTTCGATAGAAACTTACACCGATTGGACCGCAATATCGTGGTGCCTTCGCTCGATCGAAAATTATCGCTCAACGGCAAAGCGGGTTTCCGCACGGCGCCATTTTATGTACGAAGGTTCAATTTATCGCAGTGCAGGAGTACTCGGCCACAGCGCACAGCGCGTGTACAAAGTCAATGGCGCACTGTGCTGTGTGTGACTGGCCGAGTTCTCTAGCCACTACGGTACTTGGGCTCCAAGAAATTGTACTCACACATTGAGAAAATAGTGCAGATTCCGATGTGATGATCAGATTTGCAATGTATTAATTATATTTTGAGATAGCGCCTTCGAATGCGCGCGTGGTTTTTTGGCTTCACAAGTTCGAAGTGTTTTTTATACCGGCACCCCCTCAAAATAGCCAAAATAGCGGCGCTATGACTATCAAATTCACCGAAGTGTGATGAAGAAACGATCAGCCACTGAGGATATTTATGTCCTATTTTCGTCGGAAATGTCGTAATCGAGGTAAATCTGAACAGTATGTTACCATATTTCCGTAAAAATCATGTCAGTAATGCCAAAACTAGCAATGCCACATGATTTTTAAATAGTGAAAATAACCATGATGTGACCCCTCATTTTAAAGCTTATGTAATTGTGAATGCAATGAGGTAACGGGTTTTTTGAAAAAATGTTGTTTATTGAAATTAGCGCACATTTATTTTTCCACTCGCATATTCATGAGCACACAACTGATGTAGATTTTATGTTAAATGAGAAAAATGTTATGTTTTTTTAATGGAAAATTAATTAACTGCAGAAGAATTGATCAAGGAAAACCAGTGTGCATTTATGTTGATTTTAACAATATGCAAATTATGCAAATTAATGCATATATAATGAGGTACTTTCTGCATATATATAATGAGGCACTTTTTGCATATTGAGCAATTTTTCAAACTTTTTTTTACGTTATCCCATGAGCAAAATGTTACAGTTTTAATCATTGTTATATGTCACTTGATATTGTTTTCTTTTACAGGTATGTGATGTTGCCATGCTGCCAGCAAAACAAGGGATATTAAATGCAGAATGCTACATGAAAATAATTGTGTATAAAACGTGTGTGCTTATGGCACTGTTTTTTTTAAAGATGCCAAATATGTCAACCAACATGGTCAAAATTGAAATTAAGTGAACTAACTTCAAATGTGTTTTGTTAACATTGACACAACTTATATTTTCGTGAAATATAAATATCAGGGCTTAATCTATCCCCAATTCTGTGAAATATCTTTGAACATTTAGGATTTCCTGTATTTAAAAGAAAAATATGATCTATTTTCACATTGCCATACTTAAATCCTACTATTCAAAATGGCATTACAAATAATACAAATAATTAAAGTGGGCTTCTGACATCATGTGTGCCATTTTGGGGGCTTCTGTTACATAAATTTTAGTTTTTAGGTCATTTTAAAGTGAATGTTTTTTTTTTTGTAAGGCAAAAAATTGTTACTGTTGTTGGTTCAAACTTAGTGTATGGAAACAATACATGATAGGACATATTTACATCATATAAAATTGGAGCAAGACACTTGCCAAAAAAATTCAAATTTGATTCTTTTATGTGTTTCGGACGTTACATATTGTTAACATTTACCCTTTTTTAACACTTCTATGACCAGTTGTGGTTTAAATCTTTGCTGTTTTGGAATATCTAAATACAGAAAATATATGTTTAGATGTAAATCTACCCAAATTCTTCTTTGAAATGGTCAAATTAACTTCATAGCACAGAAAGGGGTCTTCTATCAACCATATGACATTATACAGTACAGTACATGTAAACTTAATTTATCTATAATTATATGTTCAGATCTCCAAAGTAGAGACAATTTAAAGGGTTTTAGTGAAATTATGAAGTACCTAGCACTACAATAAAGTTCTACAATTTGAGAATTGTGATCTGTAATTTATTGTAGCAAAGTTGCATTATGTTATGACATACCCTATTTTGTTTCGGACGTTACATGGTGTTAACATCCCTTCAAAACATATCTTAACTCGCTGTGTTTGCATGATTTTGCAAGCAAAACCCATAAATATGTGCATTAATAGAACTCCCAACAAAAGGTATAGTGAATGTAGTCCATATTCAACGCTCGAAATTAACATTTTTAGCTGGTGGCCCGGTCGGGCAAGTAAAATTAGTGTTTTTCCAATTTTGCTGGCCCGAAACAAAAATGTGCTGGCCCGAAAAAAAATAAAGAAAAAGTCAAAAACTTAAGGGCAATTCCAAGCAAACATTGACATAACCACTGATTTTTCAAATACGTTGTACCATAACACATTTGGTATCAAATGAAAGCTAAAAGATTGAACTTTCCAAAAATGTATATTGTTTTTGAAAAAAAAATTATAAACTATTATTTTATTGTTAATATATAGCATAAATTAATTTTCAGTTATTTTCACAAAACATTCAATTAAATATTAAAGGAGGGGCGCAATCCCGGCTTTGATTCAGCTTTATAGCTTTGAATATGTGCCTTTATTGATATACCACATTCTTTTTTTTTTTTTAATCCTTAAGTTGGGCAAAAAAGGAAAATTTCATGCACATTTTTGGCTCTTTTTCGCGTCGGCGTTCCATACTCCTAAAAAAGTAATTTTAGCGCAGCGATGAGCTCATGAGTCATGACGTCACCGGCAGGCAATAACACGGAAGAGCGAGAATTGTTTACAACGTGGTTCAATGCAAACACTTTGACTTGCTAGTAATACAAACTCGTATTTGCTTGAAAATTGAGGATTAACTGAAATTGCCTCAGGAATGAATTTTAGCAAGATGCAGCAACACATCTAAGGAAAGTATTAGCCTGCACCGTTTTCCATAAGGATCCACGTGTGAGGCGGATTTAGAACTCAAAGGTTAAATTAACGAGGGCCGACTGGGAAGGACCTAGCGAGTGTGTGCAGGTCTGCCAGAGTTTCGGGGGGCCGCGCGGCAAGACAGGTTATGCTCTCGCGTGCTAGCTGCCGCGCCAACTACCTATGTACTAAGTATACTATTACAAGTTCTGAAAAGTAACGAAAATGCAAGATTATTACGATCGCACCTATTCTAGACTATTTCTTAATTTACTTACATGTTTGCATGGCTTTTCAAACAAATACAAGAACGATTACCTTAGATGGACAAATCTATCACTTTCGTGGCCTCTTTGACAATGTTTATTGTTTTTTTCTCTGTCTTCTAATGCCGACAGAGAAAAAAACAATAAATGAACTGAACTTAGCGCTCTTTTGTAGTTTTGTTGTTAATTTGCAAACGGCGTAGACTACGTGTATGATATCGATGCCCAGAAATTGATTGACTATGTTCAACCTCCCGCACGCTCGCCAACGACTTGAGTTTTGGATTTGTTTACTTCGTGGAAAAGTAATATTTTGCTCAAAACTGAGGTAATTCTGAATGTTCTGTAAATATATTTCCGTAAATATTGTTAAATAGATCCATCAAAGCAATGATGCTTGTCATTTTATTGCCGCATTAAAAGATGAATTTGAGTGCGAAACACCGCATTTCTGTACACCATGTTTTGAGACGTGATCGGATGAAGCCGCCACTTATTATGGTTAGGCTAGGCCTGGGCTAGCCGCAGCGCTCGTGCGTGCTGATGGCCGGACGACCTGTCTGCGAGGGGGCTGGGTATACGATTGCTATAATCATATCGGAGACTTCCTCGAAGCGATTTTAGAGTGAGTATGCGCCTTTATTTGGCAATTATATTTGTTGTATTTGTGGAGACAAATAATGAAATAAGAATTATAATAATGGTGTCTGCAATTATGGGGAAATTGTCATGAATTTGCTCAGCCACGCTCAACAAATCTGTTCGGTTGCACCTCTATCACTTCCATTCCATTTTGGCTGCCGATCGACGCACAATTTGGAATTTTATCTTCAGGAACTGTCAATTCAAAACTCGATTCTGACTCTGATTCAGATCTTTCGTCTAATTCACGCTCACTGTTAGAATCAGATGAATCTGGGTGTGGATCCTCCATAATTATAAACTCAAACAAATGTATGTAGATATTGAAAAAAAATCGAAATAATATCTCTCTGTCAATGTGATTAGATGCGCTCAGCGTGTACGTCTATGACAATTAGAGTATCGGGGATCCTGTGATTGCCTGCAGATGACGTCACAACTATGACGTCATTTTTCTTCGCCCGAACTCAATTTTTGGGGGGGGCACTTTCAAAGTAAATTTTCAGGTCCTCATATCATTTATAAATAATTTTCCAAGTGCAAAACAGTTGTTTTATTCGAAATCTACGTGTAAGTGGCTTTCTGAAGAGCTAAAAAGCCATTTTCAGCTGATTTTCTTGACACCATACCTTTAAGCATAAAAGAACTGCGAAAAGGAGTTTTCATAAAATTTTATTTCAGTGTTGATAGGATCATTGCTTCAATTTTTCAGATAAATATCAATTTCGTCATTTTCGCTCTTCGTTCTGCTTCAGTGACTGTCTCATTTACAATCATTAATATGTCACGGCGTTACACTAAAAACATATATTTTTAATATTTCTGGAAAAATATGAATGGGAATGAAATAATTTTTAGTTTTCTCTGTATTAGCCCATAGGGCTATAATATGCATGCTGAATAGCAGCATTATCTTTTACCACTTATTAATATAATCAATATCAATTTGGTCACGGCGTTACGTTTTGTGTAACGCCGTGACGCTACCTACTGGATTCCCATTGACATAACACAGTAGACATAATCAAATAGTGTAAGATATTTTTTGTAGGTATGCTTGGGCATTGCTCATGCTATAATTATATGAATAGGGTCAGTTGATAATGTTTCCATCTCAAAGTTACCTGAGTCATGTATGTGTATGGGTTGTATGTCCGTCTGTGTGTATGTGCATCTGTACATCAGTGTTCTTTTTTTTGCAATATCTCAAGAATCGTTGGATGGATTTCGTTCAAACTTTGTACAATCCATGTATTTAGAGGTACGGATTATTGGATATGATTTTGGTTCATAAGGTCAAAGGTCAAAGGTCACATAGCTAACAAATATGCAAAAATTATATTATTATCAAGATAGTTTGAGAATCCTTGAAGGATAACATGATAATAATACTGGTATGCGTGCCATTTCATGTATACATGTAGTTCTGTTTCTCCGTAACGCGGACACGACAGTGTGATTTAAAGGTGGGAAATTAAAGCTCTCTCTGTTTAATTGTGATTACTGAGATAAAGAAGCTTGAAAAAGAACCAGGATTTGAGAAAAATGAAATAGAAGATTGGGTTGAATGTCCCTCTAATCATGGACACGCATTACTGTACTACGCACATGTGAGGGAGCGCGCGGGAGCGATACAAACACAATTTTTGTGTACACTGGAGTGCGCGCAGCACTAAATTGAATTATGGGATCGCAGATTAGCTTCCAAGGTCATCATTGCAGCGCGATCAGTTGGAATTTCAGCACGGACTACCGTAAAAAATCATCAATTTTGGGTAAGTTATCCTTTTTTAGCAAATTATATTCAATGTGCCAAAAAAAAGTTTATTAACTACGGCCAAAGCCGGTACCGTAGTGGCTAAAGAACTCGGCCGGGGGGAGAACTCGGCCAAAAATAGGACAGGGCTGACTATGAAATTAGATTTGCAGAGAATGCACTGAACATCATGAACATGCGACTCAAAATTTATATCAAATGATATATCTGCATATTGCTCATAAAATATGTGTATCTTGCTGTTCTGCATTACTCCTGGTTATCTAGAAAATCGCTTGAAAGTCAGTCTTTAAAATCCGAAATTTGTTATTTTTTATTTTGTGCACGATAATTTGAGATTTCAATTTTTAGAATCTTGATTCTCGCTTTTGTAGATCTACGCTCAGTAGTTCATTTCGATAGAAACTTACACCGATTGGACCGCAATATCGTGGTGCCTTCGCTCGATCGAAAATTATCGCTCAACGGCAAAGCGGGTTTCCGCACGGCGCCATTTTATGTACGAAGGTTCAATTTATCGCAGTGCAGGAGTACTCGGCCACAGCGCACAGCGCGTGTACAAAGTCAATGGCGCACTGTGCTGTGTGTGACTGGCCGAGTTCTCTAGCCACTACGGTACTTGGGCTCCAAGAAATTGTACTCACACATTGAGAAAATAGTGCAGATTCCGATGTGATGATCAGATTTGCAATGTATTAATTATATTTTGAGATAGCGCCTTCGAATGCGCGCGTGGTTTTTTGGCTTCACAAGTTCGAAGTGTTTTTTATACCGGCACCCCCTCAAAATAGCCAAAATAGCGGCGCTATGACTATCAAATTCACCGAAGTGTGATGAAGAAACGATCAGCCACTGAGGATATTTATGTCCTATTTTCGTCGGAAATGTCGTAATCGAGGTAAATCTGAACAGTATGTTACCATATTTCCGTAAAAATCATGTCAGAAATGCCAAAACTAGCAATGCCACATGATTTTTAAATAGTGAAAATAACCATGATGTGACCCCTCATTTTAAAGCTTATGTAATTGTGAACGCAATGAGGAAACGGGTTTTTTGAAAAAATGTTGTTTATTGAAATTAGCGCACATTTATTTTTCCACTCGCATATTCATGAGCACACAACTGATGTAGATTTTATGTTAAATGAGAAAAATGTTATGTTTTTTTAATGGAAAATTAATTAACTGCAGAAGAATTGATCAAGGAAAACCAGTGTGCATTTATGTTGATTTTAACAATATGCAAATTATGCAAATTAATGCATATATAATGAGGTACTTTCTGCATATATATAATGAGGCACTTTTTGCATATTGAGCAATTTTTCAAACTTTTTTTTACGTTATCCCATGAGCAAAATGTTACAGTTTTAATCATTGTTATATGTCACTTGATATTGTTTTCTTTTACAGGTATGTGATGTTGCCATGCTGCCAGCAAAACAAGGGATATTAAATGCAGAATGCTACATGAAAATAATTGTGTATAAAACGTGTGTGCTTATGGCACTGTTTTTTTTAAAGATGCCAAATATGTCAACCAACATGGTCAAAATTGAAATTAAGTGAACTAACTTCAAATGTGTTTTGTTAACACTGACACAACTTATATTTTCGTGAAATATAAATATCAGGGCTTAATCTATCCCCAATTCTGTGAAATATCTTTGAACATTTAGGATTTCCTGTATTTAAAAGAAAAATATGATCTATTTTCACATTGCCATACTTAAATCCTACTATTCAAAATGGCATTACAAATAATACAAATAATTAAAGTGGGCTTCTGACATCATGTGTGCCATTTTGGGGGCTTCTGTTACATAAATTTTAGTTTTTAGGTCATTTTAAAGTGATTTTTTTTTTTTTTGTAAGGCAAAAAATTGTTACTGTTGTTGGTTCAAACTTATTGTATGGAAACAATACATGATAGGACATATTTACATCATATAAAATTGGAGCAAGACACTTGCCAAAAAAATTCAAATTTGATTCTTTTATGTGTTTCGGACGTTACATATTGTTAACATTTACCCTTTTTTAACACTTCTATGACCAGTTGTGGTTTAAATCTTTGCTGTTTTGGAATATCTAAATACAGAAAATATATGTTTAAATGTAAATCTACCCAAATTCTTCTTTGAAATGGTCAAATTAACTTCATAGCACAGAAAGGGGTCTTCTATCAACCATATGACATTATACAGTACAGTACATGTAAACTTAATTTATCTATAATTATATGTTCAGATCTCCAAAGTAGAGACAATTTAAAGGGTTTTAGTGAAATTATGAAGTACCTAGCACTACAATAAAGTTCTACAATTTGAGAATTGTGATCTGTAATTTATTGTAGCAAAGTTGCATTATGTTATGACATACCCTATTTTGTTTCGGACGTTACATGGTGTTAACATCCCTTCAAAACATATCTTAACTCGCTGTGTTTGCATGATTTTGCAAGCAAAACCCATAAATATGTGCATTAATAGAACTCCCAACAAAAGGTATAGTGAATGTAGTCCATATTCAACGCTCGAAATTAACATTTTTAGCTGGTGGCCCGGTCGGGCAAGTAAAATTAGTGTTTTTCCAATTTTGCTGGCCCGAAACAAAAATGTGCTGGCCCGAAAAAAAATAAAGAAAAAGTCAAAAACTTAAGGGCAATTCCAAGCAAACATTGACATAACCACTGATTTTTCAAATACGTTGTACCATAACACATTTGGTATCAAATGAAAGCTAAAAGATTGAACTTTCCAAAAATGTATATTGTTTTTGAAAAAAAAATTATAAACTATTATTTTATTGTTAATATATAGCATAAATTAATTTTCAGTTATTTTCACAAAACATTCAATTAAATATTAAGCATAAAAGAACTGCGAAAAGGAGTTTTCATAAAATTTTATTTCAGTGTTGATAGGATCATTGCTTCAATTTTTCAGATAAATATCAATTTCGTCATTTTCGCTCTTCGTTCTGCTTCAGTGACTGTCTCATTTACAATCATTAATATGTCACGGCGTTACACTAAAAACATATATTTTTAATATTTCTGGAAAAATATGAATGGGAATGAAATAATTTTTAGTTTTCTCTGTATTAGCCCATAGGGCTATAATATGCATGCTGAATAGCAGCATTATCTTTTACCACTTATTAATATAATCAATATCAATTTGGTCACGGCGTTACGTTTTGTGTAACGCCGTGACGCTACCTACTGGATTCCCATTGACATAACACAGTAGACATAATCAAATAGTGTAAGATATTTTTTGTAGGTATGCTTGGGCATTGCTCATGCTATAATTATATGAATAGGGTCAGTTGATAATGTTTCCATCTCAAAGTTACCTGAGTCATGTATGTGTATGGGTTGTATGTCCGTCTGTGTGTATGTGCATCTGTACATCAGTGTTCTTTTTTTTGCAATATCTCAAGAATCGTTGGATGGATTTCGTTCAAACTTTGTACAATCCATGTATTTAGAGGTACGGATTATTGGATATGATTTTGGTTCATAAGGTCAAAGGTCAAAGGTCACATAGCTAACAAATATGCAAAAATTATATTATTATCAAGATAGTTTGAGAATCCTTGAAGGATAACATGATAATAATACTGGTATGCGTGCCATTTCATGTATACATGTAGTTCTGTTTCTCCGTAACGCGGACACGACAGTGTGATTTAAAGGTGGGAAATTAAAGCTCTCTCTGTTTAATTGTGATTACTGAGATAAAGAAGCTTGAAAAAGAACCAGGATTTGAGAAAAATGAAATAGAAGATTGGGTTGAATGTCCCTCTAATCATGGACACGCATTACTGTACTACGCACATGTGAGGGAGCGCGCGGGAGCGATACAAACACAATTTTTGTGTACACTGGAGTGCGCGCAGCACTAAATTGAATTATGGGATCGCAGATTAGCTTCCAAGGTCATCATTGCAGCGCGATCAGTTGGAATTTCAGCACGGACTACCGTAAAAAATCATCAATTTTGGGTAAGTTATCCTTTTTTAGCAAATTATATTCAATGTGCCAAAAAAAAGTTTATTAACTAAAGCCAAAGCCGGTACCGTAGTGGCTAAAGAACTCGGCCGGGGGGAGAACTCGGCCAAAAATAGGACAGGGCTGACTATGAAATTAGATTTGCAGAGAATGCACTGAACATCATGAACATGCGACTCAAAATTTATATCAAATGATATATCTGCATATTGCTCATAAAATATGTGTATCTTGCTGTTCTGCATTACTCCTGGTTATCTAGAAAATCGCTTGAAAGTCAGTCTTTAAAATCCGAAATTTGTTATTTTTTATTTTGTGCACGATAATTTGAGATTTCAATTTTTAGAATCTTGATTCTCGCTTTTGTAGATCTACGCTCAGTAGTTCATTTCGATAGAAACTTACACCGATTGGACCGCAATATCGTGGTGCCTTCGCTCGATCGACAATTATCGCTCAACGGCAAAGGGGGTTTCCGCACGGCGCCATTTTATGTACGAAGGTTCAATTTATCGCAGTGCAGGAGTACTCGGCCACAGCGCACAGCGCGTGTACAAAGTCAATGGCGCACTGTGCTGTGTGTGACTGGCCGAGTTCTCTAGCCACTACGGTACTTGGGCTCCAAGAAATTGTACTCACACATTGAGAAAATAGTGCAGATTCCGATGTGATGATCAGATTTGCAATGTATTAATTATATTTTGAGATAGCGCCTTCGAATGCGCGCGTGGTTTTTTGGCTTCACAAGTTCGAAGTGTTTTTTATACCGGCACCCCCTCAAAATAGCCAAAATAGCGGCGCTATGACTATCAAATTCACCGAAGTGTGATGAAGAAACGATCAGCCACTGAGGATATTTATGTCCTATTTTCGTCGGAAATGTCGTAATCGAGGTAAATCTGAACAGTATGTTACCATATTTCCGTAAAAATCATGTCAGAAATGCCAAAACTAGCAATGCCACATGATTTTTAAATAGTGAAAATAACCATGATGTGACCCCTCATTTTAAAGCTTATGTAATTGTGAACGCAATGAGGTAACGGGTTTTTTGAAAAAAATGTTGTTTATTGAAATTAGCGCACATTTATTTTTCCACTCGCATATTCATGAGCACACAACTGATGTAGATTTTATGTTAAATGAGAAAAATGTTATGTTTTTTTAATGGAAAATTAATTAACTGCAGAAGAATTGATCAAGGAAAACCAGTGTGCATTTATGTTGATTTTAACAATATGCAAATTATGCAAATTAATGCATATATAATGAGGTACTTTCTGCATATATATAATGAGGCACTTTTTGCATATTGAGCAATTTTTCAAACTTTTTTTTACGTTATCCCATGAGCAAAATGTTACAGTTTTAATCATTGTTATATGTCACTTGATATTGTTTTCTTTTACGTTATCCCATGAGCAAAATGTTACAGTTTTAATCATTGTTATATGTCACTTGATATTGTTTTCTTTTACAGGTATGTGATGTTGCCATGCTGCCAGCAAAACAAGGGATATTAAATGCAGAATGCTACATGAAAATAATTGTGTATAAAACGTGTGTGCTTATGGCACTGTTTTTTTTAAAGATGCCAAATATGTCAACCAACATGGTCAAAATTGAAATTAAGTGAACTAACTTCAAATGTGTTTTGTTAACATTGACACGACTTATATTTTCGTGAAATATAAATATCAGGGCTTAATCTATCCCCAATTCTGTGAAATATCTTTGAACATTTAGGATTTCCTGTATTTAAAAGAAAAATATGATCTATTTTCACATTGCCATACTTAAATCCTACTATTCAAAATGGCATTACAAATAATACAAATAATTAAAGTGGGCTTCTGACATCATGTGTGCCATTTTGGGGGCTTCTGTTACATAAATTTTAGTTTTTAGGTCATTTTAAAGTGAATTATTTTTTTTTTGTAAGGCAAAAAATTGTTACTGTTGTTGGTTCAAACTTATTGTATGGAAACAATACATGATAGGACATATTTACATCATATAAAATTGGAGCAAGACAATTGCCAAAAAAATTCAAATTTGATTCTTTTATGTGTTTCGGACGTTACATATTGTTAACATTTACCCTTTTTTATTTTTTAACACTTCTATGACCAGTTGTGGTTTAAATCTTTGCTGTTTTGGAATATCTAAATACAGAAAATATATGTTTAGATGTAAATCTACCCAAATTCTTCTTTGAAATGGTCAAATTAACTTCATAGCACAGAAAGGGGTCTTCTATCAACCATATGACATTATACAGTACAGTACATGTAAACTTAATTTATCTATAATTATATGTTCAGATCTCCAAAGTAGAGACAATTTAAAGGGTTTTAGTGAAATTATGAAGTACCTAGCACTACAATAAAGTTCTACAATTTGAGAATTGTGATCTGTAATTTATTGTAGCAAAGTTGCATTATGTTATGACATACCCTATTTTGTTTCGGACGTTACATGGTGTTAACATCCCTTCAAAACATATCTTAACTCGCTGTGTTTGCATGATTTTGCAAGCAAAACCCATAAATATGTGCATTAATAGAACTCCCAACAAAAGGTATAGTGAATGTAGTCCATATTCAACGCTCGAAATTAACATTTTTAGCTGGTGGCCCGGTCGGGCAAGTAAAATTAGTGTTTTTCCAATTTTGCTGGCCCGAAACAAAAATGTGCTGGCCCGAAAAAAAATAAAGAAAAAGTCAAAAACTTAAGGGCAATTCCAAGCAAACATTGACATAACCACTGATTTTTCAAATACGTTGTACCATAACACATTTGGTATCAAATGAAAGCTAAAAGATTGAACTTTCCAAAAATGTATATTGTTTTTGAAAAAAAAATTATAAACTATTATTTTATTGTTAATATATAGCATAAATTAATTTTCAGTTATTTTCACAAAACCTTCAATTAAATATTAAGCATAAAAGAACTGCGAAAAGGAGTTTTCATAAAATTTTATTTCAGTGTTGATAGGATCATTGCTTCAATTTTTCAGATAAATATCAATTTCGTCATTTTCGCTCTTCGTTCTGCTTCAGTGACTGTCTCAATTACAATCATTAATATGTCACGGCGTTACACTAAAAACATATATTTTTAATATTTCTGGAAAAATATGAATGGGAATGAAATAATTTTTAGTTTTCTCTGTATTAGCCCATAGGGCTATAATATGCATGCTGAATAGCAGCATTATCTTTTACCACTTATTAATATAATCAATATCAATTTGGTCACGGCGTTACGTTTTGTGTAACGCCGTGACGCTACCTACTGGATTCCCATTGACATAACACAGTAGACATAATCAAATAGTGTAAGATATTTTTTGTAGGTATGCTTGGGCATTGCTCATGCTATAATTATATGAATAGGGTCAGTTGATAATGTTTCCATCTCAAAGTTACCTGAGTCATGTATGTGTATGGGTTGTATGTCCGTCTGTGTGTATGTGCATCTGTACATCAGTGTTCTTTTTTTTGCAATATCTCAAGAATCGTTGGATGGATTTCGTTCAAACTTTGTACAATCCATGTATTTAGAGGTACGGATTATTGGATATGATTTTGGTTCATAAGGTCAAAGGTCAAAGGTCACATAGCTAACAAATATGCAAAAATTATATTATTATCAAGATAGTTTGAGAATCCTTGAAGGATAACATGATAATAATACTGGTATGCGTCCAGTGAAGTATATGACCTGATTAGGGAATGGGGTCATGGGAGGTCATAGGTCAACAGGTCAAAATATTGTTGTTGTTATTTGTTCTCACAATTAAGTTCCAGAATCAATGTTAGAAAGAGTACTGTAGGTAAAAGACAATTTTCTGAAACTGTTTGGGGCACAGGTCAAAGGTCACTCGGATAATTACCAATTCAAAAACAAACATTTACTAACTCTGAAATCATGTTACATGAAACAAATCACTTGCAAATATGCACTGTGCAGACCAAAAATTAAACATTTGTATGTTATTTTGAGAAACAAGGTCAAAGGTCAGATGTCAAAGGTCTCATATTTCATTGTTACATTTAAGTATGTATTTTGGTTTTAATATTTGATGGTTCCATTAACTAACTTCTGAAATAGATAAGAATTTCAATTATGTCCTAAAAGATTTTTTGATCAATAGAGGGCGCTGTGCTGCAAATTTGTGTCATGCGGATGATCATTTAATAGCATCTTGGTTATATCACCCATTCATCTAGTTCTTTATTGATTCTGGATCACTACATTAAAATTATATCATATTATTCATCTCTTTAATATCTCCCATATATATAACATGTACAATTCAGAGGTCACGGCGTTACAGTGCATAGATACATTTATGATATCATATTTACTATGAGCATTGGATTTTTTCTACATTTTTATTTGGATGTTCTAGCTTGATGTCTAGTACAAAGAATCAATGTGACAAAAGTGCAAAATGTTCCTGTAGTTCACAGAGTTTACTTAGTTTCTTAGCATGTAAGAAACCCATGTCCTTTTGCCGTCACGGCGTTACGGCAGATATTGATATTCATAATTAATAATTTATTGGGAATTTTGGTTTTCTTGCCTATTGTAAATTATTGGTAGGATAGTGGTTACAGATGCATATCAAAAGTTGGTTCTAGATATTTAGATTTTATGAGTTATTTGGACTTTCATTGTGAGAAACACCCTCTGACCGTCACGGCGTTTGCTTGGAATTGCCCTTAAGTAAAATTAAGTATGAATCTGATAGCTTTTTCTAGACTTTAATCCAAATCATTAATATGGGAATCATTGAAAATATCATCCTTAAAATGACAGCCCTGATAAATATTCATAAATTAAAGAAATGGACTGATTTTGGAGTCACCAAATGATGAAATTTAGGAAGTTTTCATGATCGATTTTGTTAACATTATAGTACTAACACAAATATACATGTATGGGACTGGGCTATATACATTTGTTCTAAAAATAATCAGCCAAGTTTATTGCATTTCTAGAGAAATTTAATATTAGATAACACACTAATTCATACCTAACTAGCTGTACCCGCGGAAATCCGCGTTTTTTTTGTGAGAGAAAGGCGATGATGATATAACGATACTTTAAATCTTATTCCCAAAGTCATAATAAGACAAAATAAACACGGCGACTCATTCCCGCCCCACAACCCGTCGGGGCCCCGTCCAACGATATATCCGGCCAATGTCACAAAATCATAATGGTTTAGTACCCATGCTAAGTTATTCAGTTATCCCCCATATTTGATATACATGTACATGTAGTCCCTAATTTGTTCCGCTTTTATTTAATTAGATGTTCGTGTACTTGCTAATATAGTTGCTTCGTCGCTGCCCGCCCCCCCCCCTCCCCCCCTCCCCCCCCCCCCCCCCTCCCCGCGACTCCAATTGCCTGCATGACAGTTGACACATATAACCCGTCGTGTCCCATAAACATTTCATATCCCATCTCCGGCGTATACATTCTGTCATATTCTTGTGAAACCCGATGATATATTCCTTTGAAGGGAATAGTAGCCTTGCACAATAAATGAGCAGATACCTCCCCCCCCCCCCCCCCCCCCCCTCCCCCACTCCAGGCATAATACATAATACAATCATCTTTGCCGCAAGATGGCGAGATTGTATAATCGTGTACAGAGCGAGTGAGAAAAAGAGTGTCGATGGTCAGTGCAGTGGGCTGTGCAAACAAACTCGCCTCCGGTAATACATGTACATGCATGTACTGGCATGCACTGCAATCCTGCATCGCTCGCTCGCTCAGCTGTGTACATAACACATGCACGTGGGCTCTATCAACAACTGAAATTCGCTACTATTACACTACGATTGCGTTGTCAATTTTAGACGTACAGATCATATCGATCATTGGCGTAATGATAAAATTTATATTGATCTAAATCTGGATAATTTGGGAATTTTTAAACTTAAAATATGTTTCTTAATATATATCTTGCTTTATCAACTCCGTTTTATATTCGTTAAGCAAAGTCCTGGTGGTAAATCGCTAGTGGATGCTCGGCGCCTTAACTTTAGCAACCGCATTGCTGACTATCCCTTTTCTTCGATCTGGAGGACGACCAAGGGGGGGGGGCGACTGGGGACCGCCTCGAGGTCCTCCGCAAAATGTATATCCTTCGATCCCGACGGTCGGGGAGTCGCCAAAATCTCGGGGTGAGGATATCTCGAGTGGGACACGATTCGGGGGGTTGAAGCTTACCGTATTAATATAATAGATGATGATTATTCCTTCATAATTCATGTCAAACCTGATAAATCATCTGGAAGAGGAATTAAAACCCGATACTTGACGATCCAATGTACGAGATACACCTGGCATCGCAACCACTGTGAATGAGTAGTGTTATGAATTTGAGTGGGCCTAGTGTGCATGCAGTGCATGCAGTGCTAGTGCTCTACAATACACATGTTACATATTATACTTCCTGCCAAAGGTGCACGTGTATTGTGAACAGCAGTCGTTTTTACCAATTACACACCCCCTGTAAGTAGTTGAAAATATATTTCATTTATTATGCAAGTTGAAGGGAGGATGTTCTTATGAGGCAACAGCAAAAAACTGAGGGGGATGGGGTGGCGGGGAGAACAATGCCTTGTTTATGTTTATGAACGTGACAATTTGCGCTTTGCGACATTTGCCTCAAGAGCAAATTGTGATATATGCAACTTTATTTTAACATTTTTTGCTTCTCTTTGCTTTCTTTTTAAATCACGATTCAAGTGTTTTCTGTAAGGTATTATATTTGCAAACAATGACCATAATTTTCTGCACCATGGTTTCAACATTTGGTGGCCCGATCGGGCCAGCAAACATTGGTAAAATGATTTTTTTACTGCCCGACAACAATTTTTGGTGGCCCCGGGCCATCGGGCCTGTGGTAATTTCGAGCGTTGCCATATTGATAGACAAAATCCAAGATTTTGTACAAATATTACATGCAATTAGAAACTTATTATATACACAGTCAAAGGATGATCGATGTGACTTTCCAGAGTTTCCTTCCATCATTTTACAATTTAAGATGAAAGTATATGTACATACTTGCCAACATTTGAATTTTGGAAAGAGGGACAAAATTGGCCGGGGGTCCAGGGGGCCGCCAGGCTCCCGGCGGGGGTTACAAGTTTACGGGGGTTACAAGCTGAAAGGAAAATAGCACTGTGGAGGGCCATTAGAGGCTTTAAATGACATCAGAATTAGGGCGAGTCCAAACGAATATCTATCCAATATCCGACCATGAAGGTCAGAATTTTTTTTTTTTCCGTTCAATTTTGTAATCCCCATTCCATAGATTCGATCAGAAAATGGCACATTGAACCCTGCTTATCTATTGCTTAAGTTAAAAGTTAAGGTATTTTGCATAAATTACAAATAAACTAAACAAATAATAAACCAAAGGTACTAAGAGGATTAATATACAAGTGGTATAGTGAGAGCCAAATTTAGCAGAATCTATGAGATATCAAAGTCTTTCATCTTGACAGCAAGCCGCGGCAGCTCCTATATCCAGGGGTGAGTAAACTGTACTATATTAATCCAACATTGAGGGCAGTAGATCAATCAAAAGTGGATCGATTCCAACACTTTTCAAGGAAGATACGATCAAACTAGCTCTCGCGGTACTATGCGGCACTGTGATTGGCCCTAAATTTGGTGTCAAACGAAAGCTGACCAATCACAGAGTCCGAAAAGTTTCGTCCAAAGATTGTCTATAGGGGTAGGTGCAAAGATACAGCCAGTTTCAAAATCAGTCATATTTTTGGTCTTATTTATCACCATTTTCACCATTCAAAACCAACAAAAATTTAGCATAAAAAAATCAGAAATGTCATGGATATGAAAAAGAAAACTCTTACCTTTATTTTGATGTCCTTTGAAGCCATGTAGACACATAAAAACTTCGGGAAAATATGATAGAACGAGATCGTTCAACCCGGAAGTGTGCGCCGCGGGCGAGTACTCCGTACGCAAAAGTCACATCACAACTAAAAAAACATGTATGGTAGGTGTACTACACATCGGCACTGTTTTTAATATCGGCACACCGCGTAATATCTGTTCTTGCGCGTGTTGTGAAAAATCGCGCATGTGATGATGCGCGCTACCCTTAAAGGAGAAAATCAAAGAAAACCCCTAAATATGACGATATTCATATCTACAGAAAGCTTATAAGCCATATAATGAGCTTGACTGACATTCAAACAATATAACGCATCCATAAAAGCGAAATTAGGGTGAAAACATCACCCTATTCCCAGGGACAAATTCGCTCAATCGCTACACGAAACGGCCTTTAGCTGTGACGTAAGAACCGGGCTTGAAGCCCAGGCGGCTGCCGCGGTTGTATGTAGATAAGCGTATAACATACCAGGCTGGAAAGACAAGCTTCAACTTATGTGCTATTTTTCCATTACCAAGAATAAATTATAATACTACATTGTTTGTAATTTGCTTCTGATTTAGATTTGTATCATGATATTCCAACAAATGTATTGTTTGTGACAAAAAAAAGTTGAAAAAAGGTGAAAAAAGAAGGGGAAACTATACGACTGTGTCGTGCAGTAGGCCTGCACAGATTTTTTACCAACATGTAGTTTCACTTTGACATATCAATCAGACGGAGAATTTACCACTTCCATTATGGAAACAAACGGTTAATAATCATTATGAATCAAATGAAATTTTAAAAAACGAAGAATAGTTATTACTTTAGTCGATCTATCATGGCTAGTTTCATGGTTTAGCTTGAAAAGTCGAGTGAATTAGATTCGCGATATCTCCTGTGTTGTTACGATTCATCCGCGATTTCTCTGAACATTGGCAGCCGCATTACCTATACGGCTGATAGCGCTGGCGGATTTACATTTCCTGCGCGCGAATCAAAACAAACGAGTGCACGTGTTAGCTAGCTAGCTTGCTCCTCCACGGATACTTCGAAGTCCATTAACAGGCTGTTTTGTTGAAATTCTTCATCCATGTTGAACTGTCAGATGTAATTCTAGAGCGAGATCGTGATCGTGTGGACTGTAGAAAGCTTCGAATATAGCGCATACGTTGGAGGCTCAAAACCACTAATTATGTACAACTGAAAAGTCAGAAAATGTCAAAAATAAAGTTCTTGCTAAACGTTTGATTTTAATGCCAATCTAAAGTGCATACTTGGTAGTATATACTCCGAGAAAATTAGCACGTAATGTTACTGTGCAAGAAATGTGTGCTTCATTTTTATAAAAAGGTGTAACATACGTTACCATCAACATTTCACATGTTAGCTAGTTAGTTTCAAAGTTGTTAACTGAACGTTACAACCATGAAAATAAACAACGACGTGTTAATAAAACCACTAAAACATATTTTGTGAACATTCATCTAGTCAGGTGTCCGTTAACGATTTCCAAAGATATGTAATTTGGCCGTAACGTATGTTTCAAATTGGTCACGTATGTTACATTTAGTGTTGTTTGAATACAATTTTGGCCTTGGAAATGATTGCTAAGCTCACCCTTAACCACATATAGATGGCGTTAACCAGTTTGCTATCAATTTAGATAGTTATTAAGTATATCCTACACATATTTTTTTACACCTGGTAACGTATGTTACATCACCTGGTAACGTATGTTACATCATTTGGTTGATTAAGCAACATTTAGTTGAACTTAATTTTCATTTTTTGTGTGATATCAATCTACTTCATTGGCCTGAACTCCAGTAGAGTAATTTACATCATAGTGGTTACCTATATTTAAAATTCGTGGTAACGTATGTTACACCTCTTAAATCTACTATTTTATCCCGTCTCTTTCTTATATTCCCAGTCACATTTCTTTTGTATCTTGACTTTTAAATATGTTTTTACTTGTATGCCATGTTCTCATCATTAGAAAAATAAGTTAACTGTACAGATGTGAGCATCTAAGCATATCCCTTTATTTAGTAAGATAATGGTAACGTAGGTTTCACTAGATTTGGCGACACATTTCCAATGGCCATCAACATTTTAAATAAAGTGGGATCATAACATTTTGTATTATGTTTCATAGAACACTGTGCTGCTGTTGTAAAACCGCACTTATTTTGCTCCTGTGTACTCTTATTTTTTTTACAAACCTGGAAAAACTGAACGATTTTATCTTGGGGACATGGGGTTTTTGATATCTCAGCCATATTCTATCCCCTGTCAATTGTTTATTTTACTTTCAATCGCTTTGAATTTATGGTTACTTTTACGAGAAGGACCCTCACTAATCAAGTAAAAGTACAATTTAACTGGTGTAAAGTTAAATCTCTTCTCTAGAAGACCAGGATCACTGGAGACACACGTTTTCACTAATGGTACATATTTAGTGGTTTTGAGCCTGGAACTACTTTTAGTTCAATAACATACACAATATGCATAGTATACGGCCGGGTACGATCGTGCGCTTGCATGTATTTCTCGATGGACGAAACTTTTACGAAACAAAACCAAAACAAAATGGTGAGAAATGCACTATTCTACCAGTTATTGACATATTGAAATGGATAAGAAATATTATATATTGTTATAACAAAGGCAATTCTAGCTCGGAACATGATTCTACTAGGTAATTTTCTTTTGAAACACAGCTATAATAGATTTGTTTTTCATACTATCTCCGTGTACATATGAACAACAATTCGGCAAAATGGATTGAGTTGTAAACAGTTATTTTACGGAGATTGACACTTTTTCAATGCCAATAATGACATGAATATTGACATTAGGATATGTTTCAGGACATGAGAAGACAACTGTGTGTCAGATATTGATTATTCAGGCAATATTCAATCGTTTTGAGAGAGTAGAACTGCGTCCACTAGTATGAACAATTGCGTGTAGAACGCCGTTCGAGCTAGAGCTGTCGGGAGCGCAAATCCCGGCTCTTACGTCACGCACAGAGCCACTTTGCTGTGCCGATTTCATGGTAAAGGGGAGGGTCAATTCACTAAAATTTCATTTTCATAAAACATGAAACTGAACACTTTCATGACTTGTTAACTGCACAAATTGCTTTAATAACTCATTCTATCATAAAATAAACCATAATAACTTGATTCTATTCCCTTTGAATTTCTACTTTAAAAACTAAACTGGTCGAAATTTTGAGGAGAAATAATGCGTAGATCTTCCGCTACGAGTAAATTTGTGAAATGATGCCAATAAAATTAACATCGCACAAGAAATTTTGAGTTGCGTGCATTGTCAATGAGAGTTGAGGGGGTGCCGGTATTAAAAACACTTTGAACTTGTGAAGCCAAAAAACCACGCACGCGTTCGAAAGCGCTATCTAAAAATATAATTAATACAGCGCAAATCTGATCATCGCATCGGAATCTGCACTATTTTCTCAATGTGTGAGTACAATTTCAAGAAATTTGTACAATTTTAAAGTCTTAAACTGTCGGAAATGTTTTAGTGTGCCGATGTGGGGGTCACTCAATCATACACAAAACACACACTTTTCTTTGTTAAAGGGGAATTCCACCCCAGAAATGTGATGTTTGCTATACAATTAAGTGAATATGAAGAATCATGATCGAAAATCTGAGCCAAAACGGTAGAGCAATAAAAAAGTTATGACAGGATTAACTTTGCTCCGATGTTTAGTATCGTTCGCAATTGCTATCGATCGTGACGTCACTTGCGAGCTGCAGCCATTTTGACTTCTACATGGAAATTTTACAAAATTTAAATTTTCTTAATAACAAAGCAAATTTATGAGCTTACACATTCCAAAGAGGTTGGCCCATCGATATTCTTCTATGAATTCGTGAAAACAAGCAGAGAAAAATACATTTTTAGCAACGAAAATGAGAAATAAGTGTATTTTCATGTACTAAAGCCATTGCGAGTTGCTCGTCAATGATGTTGCATATGGCGGCAATTTTGAAACGATCGCTCATTACTACATGATGTTCAAATAGGTATAACTCCAGTGTTTCTTGTCTGATTTTGATCAAATTTTCACCAATTATGCCTCTTATTCTGCTTATTCAAATAACGAATGGTTTTATCAGGCCCGGAATACCCCTTTAAATTCACTTTATTTATTCAAACCAACAAAATATCATCATTCAAATAATGTTAGTCTACGGAAAAATCATGAAAAGATAAATTCTAATTGAATATTTTTTGAGAGTCGTATACAGCCTAGCTTTCGATCCTAGCAGAATCTTCGTCAGGGCACAAATGACAGTTACTACAGAAAAAACACAGATTTACCAACATAAACACATGTATGGAAGGGGGGCTGGAAAGAGGAAAGGAGGCGGAGACACAAAACAATGAAAGCAACTGTGAGTGGGTGAGTGTCAGGACTGCTTGACCAATCAGGTCAAACAGGCATGAATATTTTTTGAGATATTAGCACAAAAACAAGATCAAAATTTGCGTGTTGTCGGAATAGCAAGCCCTAAAATCGGGGTCCGTTTGGCGTCGCAACTAAAACTGTAATTGATTTACGAATTTGCTGTATTTTATTTTTAGAAGATGATTTATTGTCATAAATGCGCTGCATTTTTGTGACTACTTTTGAGTGAACATGTTTTCCCACTGACGTGACATACCGATCGCGAAATCAACAACGCGCGAAAACGTCTATTATTAATATTAGTGTTACCCACACATACACTCATTGCCATTCACTTACGTGGTATGAACGTAAGGGAACCATGCACTACATCTTCCGAAAATTATCTTAAGTTTGCACAACCAAAGCATGAAAATTATGCTTCACATTCATACTCTAAGAAACATGTTGAATGCATTAACTCACCATTTTACTCCTGATGGCACTTTAATTTGGGAAAATATTGGCAAAAAGGTAGAAATTAGCCCATTTTCGTAGATACATCAACGTATCAAGCCTCTTTCTAGCATGCTTCCTGTGTTAAATGGCGACTCAGTATTTTTCTGGTCCGAGTCAGAGTGCGCTCTCTACGCCACAATTACGTACATGCGAGACAATGCATTGCCTGGCGATGTTAGTTACGTGACGCTGGTCTCTTCGAGTGTTGACCATTCGAGATCGGATGTTGATCTTCCATCAAGACGTTGACTATTAACGCCGTAATTATGTGAAGCCTGTCATCACGCTCTGCTACCAACATACATTCAAGTACGCTTTGTAAAAGACTAGTAAACGAACTTTCATGTTTACATGATATCGATATAGAGCTACCGTACCGCGCGATATGTATGCCATATCCAGCCATAGGTGGCGTGTGTACGCGGCCATTTCCTGCCAATTCCCGAAGGAAGACGGAGTCACAAAATTTTCCCGCTGAAAATGCAGATTTGGTGAGTATAGCAGAACGTATTGTATTCGCATTTATATAATAACAAATTATAAAAAACTGCCACAATCCATTCATGTATTGCTACAGCGCAAAAGAAGTGAGAAAGAGAAGGTATGTGACACACAACACTACATTGTAATGCTGCGCTATACGGGAACAATGTGGGACAGTACAAAAAAAGTTTGTCAAAATTTCACACAAAATTCTTATCTTAAATTCAACAAAATCAATCATGACTGGCCGTAAAAATGATACAAGTGTTATATGAACTTACCAAAATGGTCCAAATTATTCTTCAAATGTCGAAAAAAATGGAAAATCTGCAGTTTTGGAAAATAAAAAGACTGAGAAAATCTCAGTCGTGATCCCTCTCAAAAGTGTTGCTGCTATCTGGATGACTGTCATGTATTTCCCGCAAGCTTCCCACACCACACGTGTTACCGTATCCGAATTCTGACACGGCGTATCCGAATTCTGATACGGCGTATCCGAAATCGGATACGGCGGGCATGCTTGCAGATCGCGAGTTGGCTTGTTTTGGACAATAATAAGCGGCCTCCGCATGTTGCGGGCGGGCTTTCTTTGTTTACGATGGGACATCGAGCAGGAAGAGAAAGAAATGGAACTTATATGACGATTTTTGTAAGTATGACTTATCATTTTGAAAATGAAATTTTGTACAATAAATCATAAAATCAGCTTCAATCTAGGTATGCAATTTTTTACTTTAGATATGCTGTTCTTTTCTCTGTTTGTAGTTCAAATTGTGTCCCGTAGATTTTTACCACTGTGAGCAGTAAATGGTCCTAGTATCAGGACCATTTACAATACATTGTAGATGTGGACATTTACAATACATTGTAGATGTGGTATGTGAGAGAGAAAAAACGTAAAAGTTGCTTCGACCGCGATTAGCACTAGTGTAAGGTAAATGGTTCCCCCAGAACCATTGTACAGTGTAGATGTGGTGTTACCACCCTCTCATTCGCGAACTTTAAGCGAAAATATTGGCAGATAATTATGCAGATAAAACCAAATCGATTGATATTATAAGTTGTTCAGTGCATTCTCGGCAAATCTAATTTCAAAGTCAGCCCTGTCCTTTTTCTGGCCGAGTTCTCCCCCCGGCCGAGTTCTCTAGCCACTACGGTACGCCAGGGCCAGGCGCGCCCACACAACACTACATTGTAATGCTGCGCTATACGGGAACAATGTGGGACAGTACAAAAAAAGTTTGTCAAAATTTCACACAAAATTCTTATCTTAAATTCAACAAAATCAATCATGACTGGCCCTAAAAATGATACAAGTATTATATGAACTTACCAAAATGGTCCAAATTATTCTTCAAATGTCGAAAAAAATGGAAAATCTGCAGTTTTGGAAAATAAAAAGACTGAGAAAATCCCAGTCGTGATCCCTCTCGAAAGTGTTGCTGCTATCTGGATGACTGTCGTGTATTTCTCGCAACCTTCCCACACCACACGTGTTACCGTATCCGAATTCTGACACGGCGTATCCGAATTCTGATACAGCGTTTCCGAAATCGGATACGGCGGGCATGCTTGCAGATCGCGAGTTGGCTTGTTTTGGACAATAATAAGCGGCCTCCGCATGTTGCGGGCGGGCTTTCTTTGTTTACGATGGGACATCGAGCAGGAAGAGAAAGAAATGGAACTTATATGACGATTTTTGTAAGTATGACTTATCATTTTGAAAATGAAATTTTGTACAATAAATCATAAAATCAGCTTCAATCTAGGTATGCAATTTTTAACTTTAGATATGCTGTTCTTTTCTCTCTGTTTGTAGTTCAAATTGTGTCCCGTAGATTTTTACCACTGTGAGCAGTAAATGGTCCTATCACTATCAGGACCATTTACAATACATTGTAGATGTGGGCGCGCCCAGGCCCAGGGCCAGGCAGTTGCACACACTCACAGTCAAACTCAAACGAGTCTAGTACACACACTTGTAGTCGGACTTTTACACTTTTTCCAGGTTGTAAAAAGTACATGGACAATGCATACGCTAGCGTGTCAAAAGGGCCCGCTACCTATGCATTGTGAATGCATTACCTACGTCTACGACACATTACAATATCCGGAATAAAATGCAAGTTCTTGCATTATACGAACCTGGGCGAGCCTTTCTTTCTTGATCTTTCCTATCCCCGCTGCACGTCGCATTGTGGCAACCTTTTGATTCCTCCAAAATAAAGAAAATAGAATGATAAACTGAACTCTTTAAATTATGGATTTAATTGGCGTTGCAAGACAAGCACAGCACAGCACTCAGCAGATCATCTAAGCCAAGTCGCACAATTACAATTTCACAACAGAGTTCGAATGAATGCGCATTGCGCAATCAATCCCTGCCAATCCTGCACCATAGAAGTATGAATAAACAAACCAACCCGTTTATTCCTGCACTCACTTTAGACGTGCGCGCGCGCGCGCTAAATCATCAACTTCTAGATCTAGAGACTAGGCTAGGGACCAGAGCAAGTATGATGGCCTTCCGTAAGGTTGAATTCAAGCATGATCTTGTTAAGAACCTGAGAGAAAAGCTGCAAAGTGCAGGGACAGAGGTAAGCTATGATTCATCCTCTACAGCACAGGCAGGTCAACAAATAAAACTTAAATTAGTGGTTTCCCACTCCCGGTCCCACGCGTCTGTTTTGATTGATGGTTGATTTTGACTTTTTGTGTGTAATTTGCTTGGGTTTTTTTTTTTTGACACATAGCAAGCACAGGAGTAAAATTTATATTGGACGAAGGAAGGAGAAATTTGCTTTTTAAAAATTACTTTTGAAACTTTTGAAAATTTTCATGCCACAAAGGCGCTCAGATTATAACTTATAATAGCAAGCCAAGGCCAAGGGGTTGCAATACCGAACGGGTTGTATTACCGTACATGCAAATTCCAATAGGAAAAACGTTCGAATTTTGAAAGTTGAATTTGAAAGTCGGCATTAACGGAGGATAATAAATGGATGTTTAGCAAACATTTTCCACCATTTCCCGAAGAAAATAAGCGCCTTGCCCTTGAGGCGTTATACGCGCGTTTTGCCGCGCACCAGTGGCAGCGCGCATGTCAATGACATTCCCATGCAAAACATTCACGTTTGGTGCGTCCGGTTAATACAACCCGGTTTGTGCGCTACAAAAAATTCTGCTTTCTTGAAAGGTTGCCGTAAAAGTTCAATTTGCGTAAGTTTGCTGCTTTTTTCTACGAAATAAGTTATCAATTCTTTATCTTGAGAATATATAGATCACTTATTTGTGTTTTATTCATATCTCTGTTCTTCATATGTTGATCGTTTTCATGGCATAAAGAAATGGTATCCGGTAATAGGACCCGATGTTATATAAGCACACACGAGCTGCTCAGCCTCGCCCTCGGGCTCAGCTCAGCCGCCAGCGTACTCGTTCAACTTCAATAGTAATTTGGAAAAAGCTTGGTCATCAAACAAAGTCAAACTCAAAGACAAGTTCAGTCTGGTTCAGTCATTCCTTTGCCCATGTTCTCGCTGATACCGCACAACGCCATGAACAAATTACAGATATCAACAACGTTGCAGAGGGGCAAATAACTTTAATAAGTTGGGTAAAACTTTAAGCCCACAACAAGGTATGGTCACATCTACAAAGTAAATGGTTCACTCGGGTGAACCATTTAGTACACGCAATATATGCTAATGCGCCTAATTCCTATTCCTCTTCCTGTTCCTCTTCCTATTCCTCCTCCTCCTCCTGTTCCTCTTCCTAATCCTATTCGTCTTCCTCCTCCTGTTCCTCTTCCTCCTCCTGTTCATCTTCCTATTCCTCCTCCTCCTCCTGTTCCTCTTCCTAATCCTATTCCTCTTCCTCCTCCTGTTCCACACAACACTACATTGTAATGCTGCGCTATACGGGAACAATGTGGGACAGTACAAAAAAAGTTTGTCAAAATTTCACACAAAATTCTTATCTTAAATTCAACAAAATCAATCATGACTGGCCGTAAAAATGATACAAGTGTTATATGAACTTACCAAAATGGTCCAAATTATTCTTCAAATGTCGAAAAAAATGGAAAATCTGCAGTTTTGGAAAATAAAAAGACTGAGAAAATCTCAGTCGTGATCCCTCTCGAAAGTGTTGCTGCTATCTGGATGACTGTCATGTATTTCCCGCAAGCTTCCCACACCACACGTGTTACCGTATCCGAATTCTGACACGGCGTATCCGAATTCTGATACGGCGTATCCGAATTCTGATACGGCGTATCCGAAATCGGATACGGCGGGCATGCTTGCAGATCGCGAGTTGGCTTGTTTTGGACAATAATAAGCGGCCTCCGCATGTTGCGGGCGGGCTTTCTTTGTTTACGATGGGACATCGAGCAGGAAGAGAAAGAAATGGAACTTATATGACGATTTTTGTAAGTATGACTTATCATTTTGAAAATGAAATTTTGTACAATAAATCATAAAATCAGCTTCAATCTAGGTATGCAATTTTTAACTTTAGATATGCTGTTCTTTTCTCTCTGTTTGTAGTTCAAATTGTGTCCTGTAGATTTTTACCACTGTGAGCAGTAAATGGTCCTATCAGGACCATTTACAATACATTGTAGATGTGTCCTGTTCCTCTCCCTATTCCTCCTCCTCCTGTTCCTAATTCCTATTCCTCTTCCTATTCCTCCTCCTCCTGTTCCTGTTCCTAATTCCTATTCCTCTTCCTCCTGTTTCTCTTCTTATTCCTCCTCCTCTTGTTCATCTTTTAGTTCGTATTCCTCCTCCTGTTCCTCTTCTTGTTCCTCCTCCTCCAGTCCTCCTCTTCCAAAGTTCCATCTCTGCTTCCTTTTCCTCTTATTTATCTTCCATCTTTTCCTCCTTTTCTCTTCCTCCTCTTCTCCACCAGGGAAAATATTAACATTTATTTTTCGGGGGCTTCTTTTCAAGCTTGCCTGTGCTGCATGAAAA
>JBAMJV010001481.1:0-117500 GCA_037951105.1 Echinarachnius parma | reverse complement strand
AGCCGTGAAGGTAAAGGTCTTTAGGGTATAGACTTTTTTGAATGGTGAACCTACCTTACAATGTTTCTGTTAGAATTCACTTTTTATTTAATTTTCTCCCACAGCAATGAATGTGGGCGATACAGTCGCAGTCTTTTCAGACATCAAGGTACTGTGTCGGCGTGGTTTGACTGTGAAGTTTGAAGGGGAGCGTTTGTTTCTAGGGAACGGGCGGGCCATGATGAGCAGACATGACATCTTTGTAGCAACCTCCTCTCCAAGGTAAATTATCAACCCATTTATCGTAGACAGGGCTCGACACTATCACTTGCCTGATAAATGATGTAATGAAAGATGATATAAACTTATTTTTGTTTGGAATTCTTTTTATTATTTAATTTTGATTCATTGGTAATGAAAGTACTCCTTTCTTATTGAACTATATTGCTAGGGTAACTGTAACTATTTCCCCATAGATTGGTATGTTCATACACAAAAGCATCAATATGTGTAATATTATTGGCATAGAAAAAGAGAAAGATTGACACTGCATTTTTGCTGAACAAACTCCAATAAATTTTGAATTATACAGAGACGGTTCCGAGACAGGATTTTTTCTTTACCTATAACAGCGTTAGTGAATTATTATGCCTCCGCAACGAAGTAGCCGGAGGCATTATGTTTTCGGGTTGTCCGTCCGTCCGTACGTACGTCCGTCCGTACGTCCGTACGTACGTACGTCCCGTTCTCGTGATCGCGTTATCTCAAGAAGGGATTGACAGATTCTGACCAAACTTGGTATATGCATCTATCTTGGGGGGCCGATGATCTGATTAGATTTTGGGGTCATGAGGTCAAAGGTCAAGGGTCACAGAGCTCATTATATATGCAAAAATAGGTCGTGATCGCGTTATCTCAAGAAGGGATTGACAGATTCTGACCAAACTTGGTACATGTATGTTCCTTGGAGAGCCAATGAACTGATTAGATTTTGGGGGTCATGAGGTCAAAGGTCACAGGGCTCATTATTTGTAAAAGTAGCTTGAGATTGGAAATCTCAAGAACTGAATATCAGATTTCAATCCAACTTGATACCTGAATGTACATACATGTATAATAGGGAACAATTGTAGTCATTAGATTTTGGGGTCATGAGGGCAAAGGTCAAGGTCACTTATAGCTCATAATTGTGATACGTCAAGATCTAAAAGATAGAGTACCATCAAAATTGAGTTGACAGAATTAATTCTGTGTACATGTTGATTTGGGCTTGATATAAATAAATTGCATAATGGCGGAGGCATCATTTTCGACTGCGCGCAGTCGAAGATCCATCTAGTTTTCTACTTGTTTTTAGTAGGACAGCCGTGATGATGACAGAGCCAGTGTTTGATTGTCCATCCCTCAACTCCATCCTCTCCGGTCAGATCTTCCTCCAGAATCTGCCTCCATCATAGCCGGCCATATTCTTGACCCTCGACCTAGTAACTCTAAACTTGTAATTTTTACCTTTAATTACATTATTGTTGTTATAATTTATTTTTTTGCTACTTTTTTCAGTGGGACAGCCGTGTCGATGACAGAGCCAGTGTTCGACTGCCCATCCCTCAACTCCATCCTCCCTGGTCAGATCTTCCTCCAGAATCTACCGTCCATCTTAGTCGGCCATGTTCTTGACCCTCGGCCTGGTCAGGTAGTACTGGACATGTGTGCTGCTCCAGGTGAGAAGAGTTTACATTCATTTTTAATAGTTAAAGGTATCTAGTAACTTTGTTGACATGTTCAAAAATGGAAGCAAGTTTGATGAAATTTGTATTTTTGTGATCTGATATATCCACTGAGTAAATTCCATACCAAATAATGAGGAAACCTTCATAGTAATATTTGCTAACTCATTGCACTATCAGTTGAAAGTAAGTCTCCCAGGGAGACTTTTAAATCAAACGTTTCAATCATAAATATGTTTGTAATGAAAGAGAACTTTGGAAAAACAAAACCTGTTCCAGCGAGTTATGTCAGAATGGCTACAGTTTGTGGAATTGTGACAATGTTACTAGATCCCTTTAACCACTTGCCCATTTGGAACCTGGTGGGCTATGTAAAAAGTCCATGGAGTTTTTAGAATCTTAGAGGGAATGGCTTAACTTAGTTTAAAATGCAAGAAACAATTGTAACATTAAAAACAACAATGAAACCTAATAAATATATGTGGTGGTGGTAGTGGTGGTGAAGATTATGATGATCATTACAGGGCATAAATTACACGACGGCCATCGACGGCCAGGCTGCCGATGCCCTTCGTACTGGCCGTGATGCCCTGCCCAAAAATCATGTCTTCTCGGCCAAAACGGCTGTGCCCTTTTTACATGCTGGCCGCCGTGCCCTTTTCCCAAAACATGTGCCCTTTTCCCAAAATACGTGCATGCCCTTCTCACATTATTTTCAAGTTCATAAAAGTCTTAAAAACTTGCCCTTTTCGCAAAATGCGCCATATGCCTTGTCTCGGAAATAAAATCGGTCAGCTGTTGCGCGAAGAAGATCGATAATAGTAACACAGGCAAAAAAATATATTTCGCGCTATGCATGCATTGCAATATTGCACACGATCATAATTACCGCATGCACATGCATGCAGTAGCACGATCTCTCCGCGCTAGCAATCAATTGATTACTCGATTGAAGTAACCTGTAAAACTCGTTTATTGGTTGATCATTGCCAATAAGCAGACTGCGATAACTACGTGTATTACACGCACCATCTCGCATAGCTATTCAGCTCACATGAAAACCGAGTGCTAACGTATTTCCTAACTTCAACTATTAATTCCTCGTAACTTTTTTTTTGAGAGAGATAGCGATATTCAGCGCGGTTATTTTGCTGTCAAATGTCATGTAATCATGTAAGTAGTATTTGAAAATCGTTTACCATGGTTTAGATCTTACAAATTATTATTATTTCCGACTTTTTGGATGTCCAAACGCTCCAGCTTGATTAGCTGATAACCATTTCATGTCTCGCCGCGCCGAGAGACAAGTCAGCCAGCCGATCCCAGCCGCCGCTGCCCGCCCGCGGCACATACAAACGATGTCGAACAAACCATGTAGTTGAAGTCCAAGTTACTTTGAGAAAATTTACTTTTGTGCGAAACGGAGTTAATTCTGGATAGTCTATAACTATTTTTCCGTACAGATTGGTATATTTATCCACCAAAGAATCAAAATGTGTAATATTGTTGGCATATAGATAGAGAAATCATAAGCCTAAAACACTGCATTTTTGCCGATACACAATCCAAAATATTTTACTGGGAACCTACCGAAACAGGATTTGTTTTCTTTACCTTCAGGTCTGTTGGTATAGTCAACCATGCCCGGAGTTGTGGGGGAAATTTAGTGTGTATACTGATGGCATGATGCCGGTGATGTAGTCACACAAATATGAGTTTTGAAATCAATATATTTGTGGTTTAAACTTTTAGTGGTCTAAATTATTGTTGATCGCTAACATGCACAACCTTCCCTAACCTGGCTAACTCTTACCTAGGCCTAGCCTAGCGCTTAATTTGGTGGCTCTCTATATTATTTGTTATGCTTTGTATCCTGTTAATTTTTCAGTTCTATGTTTTATTTCTCAGTGTAGCCTTGCCCTTGGGGCGAATAGATCAAATTCAGAAATATATCAACTTCTTAGACTTAGACTTTTGGGGTTATTTTGTATTGTTGTAAAGCTATTACTATTAGTATTTGTTTTTCTATCTATAGTGTTATTTCCCCTTCTCTTTCCCCCGTTCTTTCTGAGAATCGTGATGTTGATAACTAAAAAGGGTTTTACTTTCTTTTAGTTTTAGTGTTCCACTGAGGTTTTTATTCCTTTAAAATAAAATTGCTGTGAATTATGATGAATATATTACTGAATAAAAAGACACACACACACACACATGAATTTTATTACACATATATTCATCTTCAAAATCAAATGAAACACAGGTAAATGAGAAAAATGTTCTAAGTAAAGTTATTTACAAAGGACATATCAAGCAAATCAATATAAATGAAACATGAAATAATAATGACAGTGTTCAATGCTGAACAGTTTTCAGCATTGAACACCCTACTTTAAGACCTTTTTTATGATGCATTTAAGCATTGAACTGGGCACATAGTTGTAAGTTGATGTATGTAGATTTTTCAGATTTTTCTCACTGATGCTCCTCTGATTTATGCATGCAATTTAAATATACTTCACAATTGTTTAACAGGTTCAAGAGAGAAGCCTATAGATGTATACGTAACTTTTCATTCAAAAGCCTCATTTTTTTCTAGTATCAAAACAGAAATGAGAAATACAGTATAGAAAAATAAAGGTTGTTTCCGTCAGTCTGATTCCTGAGTATCTTAAAGCGTGAGTTGGTGTCTTGCGTACATGCATGCTCCTAGCCTCCTACTCCTAGGCATGATGTATGATCTCCAACTTGAACTATAATTCGGAGAAGAAGATAAAAACGGTATGCATTTAGAACAATGATACACTGCACAGGGATATGAAAAATAATTGAAACAATATATATTATTTGCAAATGTATTTTTATTTCAGAAATTCACAATGACAAGCATAGCCATATTAAGATGCACATGACATAGAAAAAGTAAAACTTTCTACTTCAGTGGTCTTCAGTGCCCGAAAATGGTCTTCCATACCCGCCAACTATTACGATTTTGGCGTAATCATTACGATTTATTGTTTTAAATTCCGCCTTACGATTTTGTGTCACAAAATTACGATTATTTTGTTTTTTTTAATTATAAATAATCCTCTCTGCTTGCTGGTAATGATAAAAATTGTTTACCCAGAGCCTGTTTAAGTATGTGTTATGCTGAGTGGAATCCTCTTACTCCAGGTTCTTATTAATAAATAGGGTTACCGTTAAAAATCTTACCACAGAATGCACCAGACTGCACGATTCTGAACCCCAAAATTGAAAATTCTCCCAACCGTGGACACACCCTCCCCCCCCCCCCCCCCCCCTCAGTCGCTTCGCTCCCTCGCAGTAGTTCACGAAAGTTTTTCAGTGTTTTTTTATGAACAGTACTTTTCATGTGTGAAAAAACCAAAAATTACCCATAAACTTGTGTTGAATTTTAGGGGAAATGATCCCTAAAATAGGCTCAGATAGCACCAGAGAGCATCTAGGACCCCAGAGCTTCCAGGGCCCTAAGCGGGCTAAGCTGGACCCCGGCTAAAGGGACTTCGCGCTTCACGCTCGTGATGTGCGCGGTCGCTACGCTCCATTCGGTCGCTACGCTCCATCGGCCTTGGTGCCCTTTTGTAAATACAACTTTTGGCCTTGGTGCCCTTTGCACTGGCCTTGGTGCCCCCAAAAGTGAAAAAATGTGAAAGGTGCCCTTAGGCAAAGTGGCCTTGCCCTAAAAATGACGGAATTTAAGGCCTGTCATTACCATCATCATGACAATACCATGGACGATAAATTGTCATAAATGCATTTCTATTTCACCCAGGTGGTAAAACAACTTGCATATCAACTCTCATGAAGAACCAGGGAACAGTGATTGCTCTTGACATGGCCTTCAAGAATGATGATGATGGTGATGATGATGATAGTGATGGTGATGATGATGATTATGATGGTGATGATGATGATTATGATGATGATAATGATGATCATCATCATTATCATCATCATCATGGTGGTAATATTGAGGATGATGTTGTTGATGGTAATGTTCTTGATCGTGATGACAGCAACATGACAATACCATGAAAAAAAAATTGTTATAAATGCATTTCTATTTCATCCAGGTGGGAAAACAACTCACATAGCAACTCTAATGAAGAACCAGGGAACGGTGATTGCTCTGGACAAGGCCTCCAAGAAAATTCCACGGATCGAAGCCAACGCTGCAGCTCTCGGTCTAACAAACATTGAGGCCTTCTACTTTGATGGAACCAAGGCATGCGCAGAGAAATTTGATGGTGTCGATATAGCATCAATGGAAATAGGCAAAGGTATGATTCTGTTTTGTTAAATTATTGATACGGTATCTAATAAGAACAAAATATATAATCATCCCCTTTGGTCCCTGGCTAATATTTGAAAACTTGAAGTACATTTTGTACACAAAATTTCAGTTTGTTTCAATTTTCTCAAAATATAAGATTACCCATTGTTTGAGTTCAACATTGTTTTGTTCAATACATTTATACATTAAAAAATGTGATTGAAATAGCTATAATGCACTATTGCCAGTATGTGGTCCTTTAATGACTGAATGATTCTTGAATATTATTTTGCAGAATAATGGAGCCACTGCATTGTTAATATTTTACTCAGTGAGAGTTTGTATTAGAATTTGCTCAAAAGAACAATGTTAACAATTTATCTTGAATTGCTCTTAACTGATCTGTATTTCTATTCTACAGATTGGAGCCCACCATTTCCCCCCATGACCTTTGACCGTATCCTGTTAGATGCCCCCTGCAGTGGGTTAGGTCAACGACCCCAGGTCTACAACAAGATGACCCCCAATGAACTCAAGTCGTATCCACCCCTCCAACATAAACTCTTCACTTCGGTGAGTTTGACCAGCGGTCTGCAACCTTTAACCTTTTCATTGGAACCAAAGCCCTTGTATGCAGGACATGTGTACCAACATATTAAAGGATTAATTCAAACATATAAAGAAACTGACCAGAAATATGTTGTGATTAAAAGAAGGCAAAGAAAAGGGATTCCAACGGGATTCCAACCCGAGACCTCCGGATTGCTAGACCTGTGCTCTTCCAACTGAGCTATAGAAAACCCTAGACGGTGCTCGTCCCTGAAACTTCTTAATTCTCATTGCCCGAATGGTCAGAAGCTATTATAAACCTGACATATTAAAGGGCAACATTGAAGGGCTTGTTTTATGAAATAAAAGCAATACTGGAAAAAAACAGACATTGACAACAGTTTTAATGTATCTCTCATTGTTCCCATTTGTTTTGTCGTTTTAGGCTGTTAAACTGCTGAATGAAGGAGGGACCCTCGTGTATAGTACCTGTAAAAACCACATAGAGGAGAATGAAGGACTTATTTCATGGGGAAAATGCATCCTCGAAGACGGGAAACATAGTGTTAGTTTGACAGAAATGTGACATTTATTTGAAAATCTAGGACAGTTTCAATATATCTCTCAATGGTTCCCATTTATTTTGTCTATCCAGGCTGTTAAACTGCTGAAGGAAGGAGGGACCTTATATAGCACCTGTACAAACTAAATAGAGGAGAATTAAGGGCTTGTTTTATGGAAATAAATGTATGAATCCTGACATGACCAAAAAAAAGATATATATTTGTTTGACATTAATAGTGATTTCATCTTGCATCAAGTCCAGAGTACATCACTAATTGTGTCCGTGGATCACAGAATGGGTGTAAAGTCGGAGTGGGACTTTAGTACATAGAGCCTCAAAATCATACAAAATTGTCTTTGGCTGAAAATTTCAAATTTACGGCATTTGATACTTACATGTGTCATCTACATTCTCTGAAAATTTCATGTCCTAATTCGATTGTTTTATACCGAAAATAATGATTTTTCTGAGCAACCTTCATTTTGGTTTCGACCTGAAACTCGGTTTATCCTCGCTGGCTGTTCATGATCGATCGATTGTGAATTGAAACGAACGCCACTTCAATTCTATGCATGCACGTGACGCCGGACCGCTGCGAGCAAGCTGTATGCGGAAAGCGCTGTGATTGGTCAGACTGACCAGAATAGAGTTTTACTGGGTACGTTGAATTATTTCCTGGTAGCGTGTGCGGCCTACTGTAAAATACCGCTAATACCTTCTTCGTTATGTGAATAGCTAGTAGCTTTTCTTTGCACATCAAAGCGCATTGTATGCAGCCTACCGCATCCTACTGTATTGAATCGCGCTGTGCGGCTTACCGGTACCGGTATCTACCCCATTGAATCGCACTGTGTTTTGTGAAGTACCGTACACATGGGCGTAGATACTTACCGTATTTGTCGGTGTATTAACCGCATGGTTTTCCTGATGGAATTACCGGCAAAATGGGGGGTGCGGTTTGTACACGGAGATAGGGAAAATTGCACGAAAATCCCCACTAGCACAACACAGCATGAAACACTATGCATGGGACTGTAGTGAACAAACCAAGACAAACGGAAGACAAACAAAGACAAAACAAAACATGAATCAAATCAGAGATGAAAAAACTGTACCTTGATATGTTTATTCCTTCTTACAAGTTCAGATTTGGTTCAATCTACCCTCGAAAATAGTAAATTCTAAGCTCTTTTTGGAGATGAAAAATTGCGATCGTACATTTGCAAGTGGTGGGGGAAAAAAGCATGCAGACGCGACTTGACTGAAATTAGCAATCAATCACGTCACGATAGGATGATCGATAATTTCAGTCAAATCGCGTCTGCACGCTTTTTTTCCCCACCACTTGCAAAGGTACGATCGCAATTTTTCATCTCCAAAAAGAGCTTCAAATTTACTATTTTCGAGGGTAGATTGAACCAAATCTGAACTTGTAAGAAGGAATAAACATATCAAGGTACAGTTTTTTCATCTCTGATTTGATTCATGTTTTGTTTTGTCTTTGTTTGTCTTCCGTTTGTCTTCATTTGTTCACTACAGTCCCATGCATAGTGTTCCGTGTTTTGTTTTCTGTTAAGCTCAAAAAATGTTATAAATTACGGATTGATCGGGGAAGGGGCTCATAATTTCCTTAATGTGCTTCAGAGACTTCAGTAAATTGAAGTATATTTCATAGACCAAAACTCTCTGGAAAAGAAGAATGTTTTTTCTTACTCTCGGCACATTTTGACCATCCAAAAATCGAAAATTATACTATCAAAAAAAAATTTTTTTCATGGAAAACCCCCCCAAAGTTAGGGATGTGGTTAATGCACCGGAGCGGGTAATACACCGACAAATACGGTATGTAATACCTAATGAATAGATCATTCCCCCCCCCCCCCCCCCCCTGTTGAATGGGTATCAATGACAGTTTTACGCCCATGAGTCCGTACAGTATGATATTGAGGATGATGATGATAATGGTGATGATGATGATGATAAAGAGGATCGATGATATTGGTGGTAATGATGATGATGTTAATGATGGTGATGATAAAGATGATGATGATAAAGATGATGGTGATGATAAAGATGATGAAATAATGATAAATAATTATCGACTTTGAAGTGGATTTTCAATCCACAAATGGACAGGAAATAGCCGATGGAAGTGAGATTTTACTAACCTATTTCATGCGTAAAATTCACTGAATTGCCTTGGTCATACACACCTTCAATCGAGACGACCAGCGCAGCCTGGGGGAAAACCCGGACTGATCCATTTTTCAGAGGGGGCATTCGATTTTTTATGTATTTTCCGATCAATTATACCAGTCTTTTTCTGTGGTGGTTGGTATTTTTACCTTTATATTCATGAAGAGTATTATAATTATTGTCTTAACTTAGAATATCTGAATTAATAAATTATCGAACATTTTAAATGGAAAATAAAGCGATTCGCCTTGCAAACACACCCATGGTAAGACGGTAAAACACCCATGAGTTTATCAAAATTATGCACGATAGAAAACGAGGTTTTTTTGGCGGAATATTTCGCCAATAAAACGATTGTTGTGCACTTAATAATTGTTTTCCACGGAATTCTGTCCTTTTGGTCGTAACATTGATGCAAAAATACGACTTCTCAAACCGATCTTCCGAACATACTGCAGTATGAAATTTGCCTTGCCTCCGTGAGATAACAGCCCCATGTATAGTGTTCTGTGTGTGTAACTTGCCCGTAATTTGGCGTGTATGCATGAACTGATTAATATTCGTTTTTTTTTTCTGCGTTCTTTCATTCTTTGGTTGGGTATACATTAAAAATTCACTCAGGAATGTATAGTTTGACAGGTCCACTTTATTCTTCATAATTTAAAATTGATCTGTTGGCAACAAAAATTTGTCATTTATCAGTGTTCTGTTTTTTTCAGATTTACAAGCAAGGATATGCAGACAATTATTTCTTTAGAATTCTAATGAAAGATATCATGGAACAAGAACCAAGTGCGAAGGATTATCAAAATACGCCTCCCCTGTGCGAAGTTCATTATGTATAGTTCAATGTTGCGCTAATGATCGGGGAGGATGAATGAGCAGGGGGGGTCGATATCCCACGCCCATCAGAGGACTGAAGTTACCGCTCTATTGTCCCACGACGATGATGGTCATTGTTATGAGGGGGCGCGTGGGGGTCATGCCAGCCCGCCAGATTAACTTGCATGCAATTGACAGTATGAAACACCGGAGCGTACTGTGTATGCCGCCGTGTTACGAAAGCTTTGCTGATTGGCCGATGAATAACAGTAAACTGCGTATGCGTTATATTGTTTGTGATTGATCGTGAAAAGCGAACGGTCAAACCGAAAAAAAATTCAACCGCTCGCTCGCTCCGTGAGGATGCTTTTCTGAATGGATGCGAAACTTTAGAAGCGATTTTCTCCGTTGTTTGACAAATCGTTGGGCTCTGGTCCTCGTTACTAAATTGCGTTTTTCTTTCCTTCATGAAAATTATATGTAGCAAGTTATACATCATTTTAAAGCTGAAATCCGAGAGAATTTAAAACACTAAAAATCTTAATTTTGATATTTCCGACGAATTACCCGAAGTGACAGAGGGGGACACAATTGTTCTCATCAGTGTTTGTCTATCCAGGCTGTTAAACTGCTGAAGGAAGAAGGGACCTTTGTGTATAGCACCTGCACAAACCATGTAGAGTAGAATGAAGGACTCATTTTTGTTTAAATACTAAATACAACATAAAACAAAAACAAAAATGTGACAATTATTTGACATAGACAACAGTTTCAATATATATCCCTCAATGGTTTCCATTTATTTTGTCTATGCAGGCTGTTAAACTGCTGAAGGAAGGAGGCATGCTTGTGTACAGTACCTGTACAATCACAGTAGAGGAGAATGAAGGGCTTGTTTCATAGAAATAAATGTATGAATCCTGACATGAAAAAACAATTATTATAAATATTTGTTTGAAGTTAGTAGTGATTTCATCTTGCATCAAGTCCAGAGTACATCACTAATTGTTCTCATCAATGTTTGTCTATCCAGACTGTTAAACTGCTGAAGGAAGAAGGGACCTTTGTGTATAGCACCTGCACAAACCATGTAGAGTAGAACGAAGGACTCATCTTGTTTTTAATTATACTAAATACAACATGAAAAAAACAAAAATGTGACATTTATTTGACATTGACAACAGATTCAATTTAACTCTCATTGTTCCCATTTATTTTGTCTATGCAGGCTGTTAAACTGCTGAAGGAAGGAGGGACGCTTGTGTACAGCACCTGTACCATCACAGTAGAGGAGAATGAAGGACTCGTTTCCTGGGCATTGAAGAAATACCCTGAGATGAAGCTTGTTGCCCAGGTATTAGTCCTTTGAGAACTTTTTGTAACTTCATTTGATTAATTTGATTTCTATTCATTTCAGTGCAGCATTGTTGTTTTCCTTACTTGTCATTTACTTTATACTTATTTCTTTTCAAATCACATCAAAGAAGAAATCAACTTCCACTAAAAACTTTTTAAATATCAAAAAATTATTTTTGAGGACAGCATTTTTTGTGGAAATTATAAAACCCGTTCATAAAGCTTTCACATCTTGTATCAAAGGGTTTCTTGTACCTACTCATAAAGCTCAATTGGTTTTTTTTTAAAGAGAGATGAATAAAAATACATAACATTTCTTGTGAGGATATGTTAATGGATATGATGCTTGTGCTTTTTTTTTTTCAAGGTGGAATATAGGTTTGGTTAGATTTAGTTTTGTTAGATATGATTGATTGCAGTGTGTATTCGTTTACCGGGGTATAAACTTGTGTGAATAGCGCAATATCAAATAACCTCAATTATTCACAAAAAATGTCATTGGTTAGTTGAAGCATAATCTAATAACCTTTGTTATTATTTGCTTTTGTGTTTCCATCAGGATCCACATCTAGGCGGACAAGGGCTTCCATACACTGACCTGAGTCTAGAAGATCGATGCAAGGTCCAGCGATTCACGCCCGTCTCCTGCCATTCCAGCGCCCAGGGGGATGCACTGATCAGCTGTGACAATGACACAATAGGTTTCTTTATTGCAAAGTTTGTTAAAATGCCAATACGATGACCATGATGCAAGATATTAAATTTAAACATTAAAGAGAGTAAAAAGTGAACAAAGTTTGTGTAATAGTTATTGGTAGGTAAAGCCTCCTGAATAGTTTTAACTGGAGGTGAAGTGCAAAGTATTACAGTGGCCATGCAAACCAAATAAATTAGCTTATTTAATGTTGGGACCACTTTCGCCAGTTAGGGGACTGGTTCAGAAGTACTTGAGCTGATGTCCATGGAGAATGCATTTCAAAGCAAAATTATTTCACCTTGAACAGCTCAATACAAAGTAAAAATACCAGTGCAATATCATGTTTTAAGAATATAATTATAATATGATACAATTTATTAGTTCTGTTGTAAAATATGTTGAAATGCACTGTACGACTATCATAATGCAAGAAAATAACATTTCTATTATTGAGGTAGGCCAAAAAGGTGTCATGAAAATATAATGGAATGTGTATGAATATTTCTAAACATATCCCATGATGAAGGAAAAAAAGCAGTGCTCGACACTAGCTCATGCCTTATGCCCTGTCAGGCAACAGCAATTTAAAGTAGAGTAACTGCTTCTGTATGTGAGAACACTAAATGTTTTCTTTACATCTGAAGCATGTGAGCAGGAAATTTGTCTTTTATAATGTAATACAAACTTCATGTAAATTAGTTAGAAAGTAAGGTTTGAAAACACAACATAGTGATGCGCGGCGAGCGTCAAAAGACGGAACGTGCGCTATTTAAGTAGCCACCATTATTATTTTTATCTTTATTATATGTTCTATATTTCTCTTCGTAGCCTTTTGGGGGCAGTAAATGTCTTTCTCTTGTCACCAAAACCTGGCCCAAATGGGTCACTAGAGAAAATGATGTAGAGCCATAAAGAAGTATTGAATCGGTCAGATTTGCTCTCTCTTTAAATAGTGAAGCATGCAACTGCTTGTTTGAAGATGGCAGACACTACATTTAAAATGTTCATACTTCAAATGATGCTTACAAGTGAAGGAACTATTATGGGTAGACATTGTCTTTATGTGTAAAATGGTGTATAATTAGCCATCATCAACAAGACCTCTATACAAAATTAAACATAATTTAAAATCAATTGAACCTTTTCCCTGCTAGATTTTGCGATTACCATAGAGCTAATAAAGGACCCACCAGGTTCCAGTGGGCAATGTGTTAACCTGTTCCCTGCTAGATTTTGCGATCACCAAAGAGCTAATATACAATGTTGGACCCACCAGGTTGCAGTTGGCAATAGGTTAACCAGTTCCTTGCTAAAGTTTGCGATCACCATAGAGCTAATATATATTCAGATAATGGACAAAATTGCTTCCAAAGTTGTTTTTCCATTCAGAAAATCCCTTGCGCTACAGAGCTAATGATTGGACGATTCAATAAATTTGTTTAGATAATGGACAAAACTGCTTTCCAAAGTTATTTATCCATTCAGAAAATCGCTTGCGCTACGGAGCTGGTGATTGGACGATTCAATAATTGGATGATTGATTGTGTATGTGGCTTCTTCCTAACTGATTGCAATCTCTCTCTTTGTCCCCCTTTCCCCGTTTCCTGTGCTCTCCATGATAAATTTTACTAATCCTACTTGATATCCTTGGTTAGTGTTATGGTTCACATTTTAATCTCCTCAGACTCAAGTAATAACACTTGAGGCAGGCTTTTATGAGTAAAAATCAAACATGTTCAATCAAACATGTTCAATCAAACTCGGAGTACCTCTAAAAACTACGGAACACCAAACTGCTAAAACATTGTATGGCAAGCCATCTATCCCATTAGGAAATAGGATTTTGTTTGGACTCATTGCTTGGCATCCACTCAGCAAGTCTACAGTCTCTTTTTGACAGGCTTACTCCTTTATCCACTACTAGCAAGGGTGACTTTAACAACATTGAATGTGACATGGACTAGGGTCTCACCTACGTTGCCTACTATGGGCACAATGGCTTCTGCATACGTCTCTAAGGTAACTGCAGATTACCTCATGTCACCCTTTCCCGGTTCCTGGGCTCTCCAGGATACATACGACTTGCCTCTTGTTGATATCCGAGGTAAGGAATTTGTTTCTTGTTGGCTTGGCATGCGCTTACCAGGTCTACAGGGACTTCCTTTTCAGAAGCGCCTCGATCCTACTGTCGTTCGTCCACGTCTTTGCTATGTCGGGTGATTGTCACTCTTTTCGTAGAAGTTGTTGGTGGTACGTAGTCAGGTCTTCGTACACGTATACGTTTGTTCCCTTCAATTTGGTTATTTTGGAGAATACAGCCTGTCGCGCGTTGTAGTTTGTGAACTTGACGATGATTGAGTGGGGTCTCCCGTTCGCTGTTGTTCCCTACCTCGGTGCTATGCAGTGACCCGGGTTGATGTCACACGGCCTCAGCTAGAAGATGAAGACATCTTAGTTGGAAAATGCATATTTTTCTTATATTTGCATTATTGTGTGAACATTAACCTGTTTATGTATATGAGAATGCTGTATTGCTATAATTAAAGACTACACATTAAAATATATGCATAATTCAGACTCTTTATATGCCCTTTGAATGCGCCAGGAACAGGTTGAGCAAGATAATTACCATCCCAAACATGTTGGCTGATCATGGTGGCCACCAGTCTCAGAAAGCATGGGAGCTAAGACCCCTCTCGCATTGAGGAAAACTCCCTGGTGACATCCAGAAACAGGGCCCCAGGGCATCCTGCACAAGCCTCCAGTGCATTGTTGTACTCATGAGCTCCTTTATCTAGATGGGGGGCAATTCCCACTGCCAGGACCAGCATATTATCAAATAATTAGGTTTTGTGCATTTGATAGATACTGTATCTTCCTGATTTCGGATGACATTTCTCTAAATCGTCTGCGTGAGAGTCCTTACCCATCGCTCAAATGTAATCCGTCCAAGGTCCAAAGACCCCTATCGCATTGAGGAAATTCCCTGGTGACATCTAGAAACAGGGCCCCAGCGCATCCTGCACAAGCCTCCATTGCATTGTTGTACTCGCCAACTTCATCAGTCTCAGTAAGCGTGGGAGTCCTGATCCGTCGCTCAAATATGACCCAAGGTCAAGACCCCTATCGCATTGAGGAAATTCCTTGGTGACATCTAGAAAATTAGAAAATATTGACAAAGGACTGCTTGCTGGTAAATCTGGTCCCATCCCCACTAAGCTTGATTCAAACCTTTCCATTTTCTATGACATCGTCATTCCCATTCTGTTCAAGCCCTGGACTACCACATCCCTCATGCTTGTACATTACTCCGCTCCTCTTCTTGTGCAGTTTGTATCACTCCTACGTGTGCTTGTAGGTCTCTTGTCGCCCATCACCGTCGGTTATATCTGTTCATATACGGTATATGATGACACACGCGGTACCCCGGGGTACCGTTGTACCCCGGGGTACCGCGTTGTGTAGCGCCATCTTGCGTCCAACCGTACCGCAGCTATTGCGTTGTGCATGCAGTGCAGCGCGCGATTGTATGCACGCTATACTCACAGTACAGCCCTAAAAATTAAATAAATAATTAAACAAAATGGCGGATTTTCGTCTGGTACCCCGGGGTACCGTTTATGTCATCATATGTTCGTCTTTGTTTAGGTGTTTGTTTGTTTGTTTATTTCCGAAATCACAACAATAAATACAGCAATGAAGTGCAACAGGGGATGACCCAATTCAGCAGAATTAAAAAAACAAAACCGCTGTTCTTCCTTGGGGTCCCACAATTAGATATACAATTAAACATCTATATACAATGATTGCAACATAGAGAAATTATGATTTCATAAATTATTCCATATTATGTACACTAAATTAAAATTGGTGACAAATATTATATAAACACTTCCAATTGAGAACAAATAATTCCAACGCCATTTGAACAATTCCATAAGAGTTAAGGAAAGAGAGAGAAAAGAGTAAAACAGGGAACTGCAAATATTTACAATTTTATGGAATATATTCATCTAAAAATGTTTGAAATGATCTCAAGCTCGTAGCATTACGAATTTCAATTGGTAATTGGTTATACACTAAAATTCCTCTGTAGAAGAACGTTCTTTTACAACAGTTTGACCTAGGCTTAGGCAAATTCATAACTTGACTCGAACGTAATTCATAATTGGTACTTCTCAATGAAATATTATCGAGCATATAATTAGGAGTTAAATTTTGTAACACTTTATACATCATTATGTACAAGTGTTTCTTATAATGTTTGTTGAGAAAATCCCATACCAGAGTATCATGAACATGTTGTGTAGATATATGAGAATACGGATTAATTCTCATTATGATTCGACCCGCTCTATTTTGTAATTTTTGCAATAACAAAAGAGAAGATTTTGAAGCAGATTGCCAAACCAAGTCTCCATAATCAAAATGAGGAAGTATAACAGATTTATAAATGATATTCAGGTTAGATTCATTTATAGTATAACGTAATCTACCAAGAAAGCTTACAAGTCTACCAATATTCTGACACATATTTTCAATATGCATATCCCACTTCAACTCTCTATCGATGTGAATTCCAAGATATTTTGTGCTTTTAACTTGTTCAATGCATATATCTCTAATTTTTATATCAATTTCATTACACTTTGATAACATATATCTTGTTCCAAAAAGCATACAAACAGTTTTAGTGTAATTTATAAACAAATTATTTGTACGCATCCAATCATCTAACTTTAGCATTTCACTATTAAGAACAGACTGAACCTCTTTAGCATCTCCATGGGAGAAATATATAACAGTATCGTCAGCATATAGGTGAACTGAAGATCGCTTGAATATATCAGGTAGATCATTAATGAATATGGTAAACAATAAAGGACCTAAAATTGAACGAAATTGGTCTGTAGTTATCCGGATTCGATTTGTCACCCTTTTTATGAATTGGTATCACCTTTGCAATTTTCCATGCTCTAGGTACTTTGCCATGCACGATTGATTTATTTATCAAATGCGTTATAGATTTCAGCAAAATATCAGCACAAGTTTTGAGAATGAGTATACATATCCCATCAACTCCAACTGACTTTTTATTCTTTAATTTCCGTATTTCAATCATTACATCAGCCTCAGATACAACATTAAAATGTAGTATATCATCACATGGTACTGACCTACACACATAGGAAGGTCTATTTGTATCATTCTGATCATTCAACAATTTACTCGCAACACTTGCAAAATGATATTCAACCTTGCGTTATTACTATTTGGAAGAAATGATTTAAGAACTTTCCATGTCTGATTTTTATTTGAACATTCAGACAATTTTTTCTTTGCAATTTTCTGCTTTTCTTTTCTAATAATGGATGTAACACTGTTTCTCATTTTTGTATATTTTTTCCATAACTGATTATTCTTCTTATCAATTGCTTTCTTCTTCATTGCATCCCGTTTCTTAATCAAATTAAATATTGTTTCATTCATCCATGGAGAAATTGTTTTTCGCATGCGTTTGGTTTTGATAGGCATATGTCTATTAATAACCGATATGATCCTTTCTTCCCATTTCCTAACCGCATCGTTTAAGTCATCAATTATCTCAATTTCACTCCAGTTAAACCTTCTTAAATCATTACGTAATGCATTCCAGTCAATACCACAAGACTTTCTGAATGTTATGTAATTATGGTTTTGAGTAGTCAACTTGGGTGATTTCCATATAAGGTAACTAATATAATGATCACCTAAGCATACTTCAAGAACACCAAATGACTTAACCATATCTACATCGTTTGTTAATATATGATCAATGAGGGTAGCAGTCTCATCAGTTACTCTAGTACAGTGATCAGTATTTACATAAGATAGACCATATATCTTATTAAATTGATCATACTTCTTTGTTACCCACGCCGATGAAATCGGCAGGGGGTTATGTAAAGGGTTCCGTATGTTTGTTTGTTTGTTTGTTTGTTTGTTTTTTTTTTTTTTTGTTTTTTTTTTTGTTTGTTTGTGTACAAGATAACTAGAGAACGGGTGAACGGATTTGCACCAAATTTTCAGGGAATGTTTGGATAGTGACATGGAAGAATCGATTAGATTTTGGTGATGATTGGTTGACCCCTGCAAATTCTGTGGAACCTTGAAGTTTGAGTATGTATTTATTGGTACGGAAATTGACAACAATTACGGGAGTACGGAATGGCGCTGAAATGTTACGGATTTTGGGAAATCCGATAATGCACTACCGTCTATGCATTTCTATTTGTGCTCCGTGCGATCGCGATGGCACACACGCACTAATGTACTTATCACACACACACAGTCTCTCTTCTCCTCTCCCTTCTCACACTAGTCTCTCCTCGTCTCTCCCGTCTCAAATCATTTCAAGAAAACAACGTGGCGCACACGCCATGCCAATAGATGTACTTACACATAGTACACACCCGCATGTAATGTGTTGTGCATATTGCAATGCATAAATATTAGGCATATCTATACTACACAGGCAGCTAGTAAAAACACGTGCGAATCGGCAGATAGCTGTCATGAAAAGATCTAAAATCATATTTATGCAAGAGAAATGGACATAAAAGTTTGCAGAATCAGGAAGATAAGGTATCTGTTATTGTTTGTAATAGTTTATTTTGTTTGAATTCATGATTTATGTTACATTTATCGCCAATAAATTGGACAGATGTCGGCATTTTCAAGCCCTCCCTGCAGGCATACCCAGTCAGCATAGTTTACTATGCCTGGAGTTGTGGGGGATTCTGTTCAACGGTTGATCACTATGTTTTTAGGATGCATCGGTAAGCAAAACAGGGTTGAGGCCGACGAAGGGGTAGAACAGGGCTAATGGGAGGCGTGGGTATGCTGACTTTGTCGGCCTTCTAGTTTGTAATTCAAAGGGTGATTTTAAAATATCGAGGTTAATGTCCCCCATTATGATTGAATGACAATTTAAGCTACTCATAAATGTCAATACATTTTCATACGAGTTCAAGACATCTATTCTTGAACTTGGTGGTCTGTACCAATTCAGGAATATGACTGGCTGGGCCTTTTTAATTTCAATCATTATGAGAACTGCTTCTAAATCAATCAAAGATATGTCTTCTAAAACCTTGTATTTTACATCATCATGCACATAAATAGCAACTCCCCCGCCGTTCCTGTTTCTATCCTTGCGTGTGAATGAATAACCTGGTATATTAATTTCATTGTCAGTAATGTTCGTACAAAGTCTAGTTTCATTTAGAGCACAAATATGAATATCATTTCATAACAGCATACATTTTAGTTCATCAAAATTTTTAGGCAAACTAACAATATTTAACTGAACACATTTTAAACCTGTGTCAGTCAGCATATCAAATTTCACTCCATCGAAAAGTCTTTTACATTTTAAAGTTCGATTTGATGCTTTTTCATGTGAGTCAAAAATGTTCTCTTCGTAAAATGGCAATTCTTTGAGTAAGCATGCAGGACATTTCCAATCAATGAAATTTTCTGAAATGTTATTATACGACTCAACAGGTACACTTGCACAGTAAATGTGAATCCATCTTTTGCATTCTGTGCAAAGCAGTCCCTTCTGATTCTTTTTTACAGAGTTATTGCATAAACCGCATGGAAATTGTTTATATCTTATTGACGGTTTATTTTCATTTGTACTTGCTTGTGAACTGTTCGATGTCTCATTCAGCGGTTTCCCATCGCTCGTCTCACAAACTGGAGATATTTGTGCCATTGCACAGGATCTGTCCTTGATATGCTGTTTCTGTGGTCCTGGGTGAAATCCAGAACTTGTCTGCCGGCAGCAACATCTGAATAGCGTCTTTGCTGTGCTGAAGCAGTCACCCCGCGTTGCTTGGCCCATTCGTCTTGGCGTCGATCCGTCGTCCTGCAAACTGCGCTGATACCGTTGATGTCGATTCACGTAGCGGGAAAGATTCCCCGCAAACACCGACTGCCCGGATCTATTGAGATGAACACCATCATCAGCTAGATGTTGCTCTCCTATGTTGGCATTGTCGATGTACCCCCATCCTCGTTCCTCTGCTGTAGTCTTCAGGGCTAGGTTGAGGCTATCTACCCTACTCCGTTCATATTCCGTTTCCCATCTCCGATGGATGACACTGGACAGGCAGGCTCGCCTTCCTTTTGACGAAATCGCGTCTCCCAGGGACTCGATCTTCATGCGGACACTTTGGAGACTCTCCACGTTGTTGTTCGTACCAGCGTGAATGATCGCATCACCACCATTCTTTAGGTCTCCGCACACCGCCGTAGCTGAAAGATGCTCTGCCTTGGCCCCTGGATTCACCAGGCAGCTGACCCTTTTTCTGCGAGACAGCCTTCTCCCATCAATGTGCCTCACCATCGAGTCGCCTGCAACAACGGCATCATAAGGCACCTTTGAGCTCTGCTGTGCAACATCTGCCCGTCGTCGTTCCCGATACTCCAACAGCTGCTCGTCAATCGTCAACTTTGATGTGGTATCTGCCGGTGCCTCTGGTGCTTGCAGCTTCTGCTTATCCTCCAAAACATCAAATTGATTCGATGTTGGAATGGTAGCCACATATGTCTCTGCTTGTTGTGGTAATTGCGCTTGTAGTTTCTCAGTGAGCTTTCCCGATAGTTCTTTCGAGATAGTTTCCAAACTCTTCTTGTCATCTTTGAGATGTCTAATTTCACTGTTTTGTGACGTAACGTGGTCTGATAGAAAGAGAGTTGGTTACTAAATGTCTCCTCTAGTTTCCGCAATCTGTTGCTGACGCACGATACCTCTTGGAGGATCTTTAAGAGGAGATCCTCATTTGTATCATCGCCGTCATTCACCGGTTTGTTCTCTCTCAGTGGCACATCGGCTTTGTTCTCATCTTCTTCGGCAATCGCTTTTTTCAGTCTCAGTATCAACACTCCTTTCACTCCTTTTTTATCTAGTCCTCTTTTCTGGAGCTCAGCTTTCAATTGTTTGACCTTGAGATTTTCGATCCCATTAGCCATTGTGACGTCATCAGTCAGGGCACCGCGTCGTGATCAAAGAGCGCAGTCTCCAAGGTGAATCCTCAGTTCCAGGCGCAGGATTAAGAAAAGCGCAGGAGTTGTCAAAGCAAGTCAAAACAGCGCGATATAAGAAAAACAAATGTTTTCAATCAAATTTTTCAAAAGAAAAATTCATTTTTTGATGCAAAACCAATGTTATTCAAAGAATAATGAGTAGAACAAAATAACACGCTTATAATCAGGTTCCGAGCGTCAATGCCGATCTTCCCATGCTAATTTCAATCTGTAAGTCCTCCTATGAGTAAGATTAAAAAGCCGATATCAGGAGCCCCGCAAAAACACGTCCACTCTTCACCGCTGACCGCATGAATGTGTGGATGGTCTTCTCCCAGTTTTTGGAACATTTCTGTCTGTCCTGCTGATAGGTATCATAGTTGTACTGTACATGGAAATATAATTGTTTATATTTTCTTTATTTCTTGTTTTGTTGTTGTTTTTGTTTAACCTTTTTATTGTGTTTTAGCTTACCAGCATCCTGCTGGAAGGGTGTGGTTCTTGCTTGCTCCAGGTTCTTGCGTCCAATACTGTCTGCCTGCTGATACTCCATCTTTGTCTTTGAATATCAGGTTGTAGTATCCTTTCTTCCTCTGTGGTACTCCCCAGTCTTTGATGTAGTCATGTGCGCTGTCTATAGGTTGCTGTGTTTTGTGCTTTCTGCAGCAGCTGCCCATTCTGATAATTTTTCCCTTTTCGGCACTTCTATTTATAGTGTTTTGGCTGCGCATTCTTGTTTTTCTTATCACGCTTATTTGTTTCGGACTTTCCATTTTTATCTTTTTGTTAATATTTATAGTATCGCGCTTATTACATTTGTGTGACGTTTTCTGTATTTTTCCATTTGTTTTTTTTTTTGTTTTTTTTTACATTTTCGTTTTCTTTCTTGTTTTGTGGTGGCCCTTAAAAGGGCCTTTGTACCGGTTTTTAGTCGAGGGTTATAACTTTCTTGGCTTTACTCCCATCTGAATCTCTGCTGGACGTCGATGTCGTCTCCGAGTCCGTCGTCTTTGCTTTCCACTCTGTCTAGATATGCTGCTTGTACTCCTTCCCACTCTTGGTCTGTCAGCAGCTCTACGATGTGGCCTAGGACGTGTTGTTGCATCCTGCTCCACCACCCAATGTGACTTTGGAGTCTCCATGCCATGAGCCTGTGTTTGATCTCGATCCTTCGCCATCTCGTTGCCTCATGCATCTGTTGGTCTTCTAGTTTTCTTGCCATCAGCATTGCCTGTCTTGCTTTCTTGAAGCTTTCTTTCTTGGCCTCTCTATTTCTGTTGATGTTTCTGTTTGTCTCTTTGTTGAGCATTTGTACGAATCTCATTCTCGGTGCCGCGCAGCCCACCTTGTATGTTATGTCTTTGCAGATCTTGTATACTCGGTAGTCATTGAAGACGTCTGTTGTCTCCATTAATTCGCCTAGCAGATGTCCCGCTCTTGTTGCTGGGTGTATGTCGTAGTCCTCTGGGAGTTCTAGCGCCTCCGCCCCTTGATCCCTCTGAACTCAGGGTGTCCCTGCGCTCTGCCTTCGTGATCTATGTCTCTCTCTGGATTCATTTTGTTAGAAATTACGATTTTCGTTGTTTGTTTATCGTTTATATAGTTTTTTTTTATGCCTTTGCACCCGGGTTTATTCTTTCGTAGGGGCCGTGTGCAGCGGATTCAGCTGCAGAGCCGCCTGCGTAGCGGCCCCATAGGGGCCAGGCGAGATGAAGCCGCTGCACACGGCCCCTACGAAAAAATTTGCTGTTTTCATTGCTGGACCTTTTACTCTTTGGTTCTTTACTTAATCTTCTCTTTCCCTTCTTCTTGCATGCTGCCAGACAATCTGCCCTCTGCGACATGTCATCTATATTCAAGAGGAAGGAATTGAAATCAGGCAGACAGTTCTGGCCTGTCACTGGCATCATTAGTTGGTCCACCATGATGGCTTTCAGGGCCGCCTAAAAGTGGTATGCAGACGGATTGTCCCGGTCTCTGCCTCGTGATCTAATTTGAGAAAATAAATTCTCGATGCAATCTTGGTTCAACCTACTTGTAAACAAATAATCAAAACTAGCATTAGTATGTAGATGCTCCCATATTCCAATGACTGAGTTGATGGATGTGACCAACCAGCCTTCCAAAAACCATAATTTGTGTTGTCTTCTAATTTTCCTGGTCTTAAATCATTCCACGGCTTCTTGCCACAAATGAATATGGCAAGAGCCGTCCCTGACTGGTCTCCTACAGTCTCTTGTTGCCTTTGATGTTCGGGAATTCAATGAATAAAAAATCTCATCAATCCTGCAACAAAACTCTGAAGTAAAGACAGCTTCGGGAGATAAACCCCCAAGGGGTGAAGACAGATTGAAATGAAAATTCAGTTTGGATGCAATTTGTTTTTCCTCTTGTTTTTTCTTTTTCTTGCTTTATATCAAAAGATTTACAATCATTGCGCATCACATTTGACTTGAATACATTAACAAATACAATTCATTTCAAAAAATTTTAAATGTACATGTGAATGATGTGATGAATATCAAATGAGAATTCTCCACTTCTTTATGTGTATACTCCTTTCCTTTTCTAAATGCAATTATATTGTTTGAGACAATCGAGTTCTGTTGTAGATCTTTAAAAATTAAATATTTCTTTCTTATAAATAAAATGCTTTGCATAAAATCTAACTGTATTAATATGGTGGTGAAGTTTTTCACCATTGTGTTTGGATGTGAATTTCACCAGTCTTTTCTGGTCTTCCTGGACAGAAGATTCAATTTGTGCCCACTTGGCAGTCTTTGTTCCCTCAAATGTGTTATCACATTTTTACAAGCAACTGCTAAATCTTGCCCACAACTGGGTCCTCTACTTCCCGGCTCGCTAAGCTTAAGGTGGAGGTGTTTTTCATTTGGACAATTTATTAGATATTTCTTTTAGTGTTTCCAAAATCTCCCGGAACACTTCCACCTTAGTTTGCTCAATTTCAAGAGCCCTTTCTGAAGCCACAACTGAATATGGCAAGAGCCTTCCCTGACTGGTCTCCTACAGTCTCTTGTTGCCTGTGATGTTTGGGAATTCAATGAATCAAAAATCTTATCCAACCTACAACAAAACTCAGAAGTAAAAACAGCTTCAGGAGATAAACCCTCGAAGGGGACAGTGAGTCTCCAGAGCAGCACCTACTGTCCTGCTGAGGACCTGTGCTGCATAGCACACACGCATTTTAGAAAATGAAGTATTGTAGATTTAAATGTTTACAAGTTAGTTTGGGTGCACATTTTACATTTCTTTTCTGGTCTTCCTGGAAAAAAGCCTCAATGTGTGACCATTTGGTCATCTTTGCACCTTCAAATGAAATGTTTTTCTAGGTCTTTGGTCAATCTGGTTTATATCTTGATTCTCATTCTTTAAACTCTTTGATTCATTCTTTTCACAAATTTTGCCTCTTCTCTTCTTAACATTCTATTTTCCTTTTTTCCCCCTTTCCTGGTGGGATTTCTTCTTCTTGCATGCTGCCAGAACCCTCTGCCCTTTCAATTGCGTTCACAAAATTTCATCAAAATTGCGTCGCTTTCGTCCATAACGCGGATTGATTCGTCCTCGTCAGCCTTCTTCTTCTTGGGCTGCAAAACATTAAAAATGTACATGTGAATGATGTGATGAATATCAAATGAGAATTCTCCACTTCTTTGTGTGTTTACTCCTTTCCTTTTTTAAATGCAATGATATTGTTTGAGACAATCAAGTTCTGTTGTAGATCCTAAAAAATGAAATATTTCTCTCTTATAAATAAAATGCTGTGTATAAAATATAATTGTCTTGCACTCCCTTACCCCAAGAACATTAAGTGCACCAAATTTCATCAAAATTGCTTCGTCTTCCTGGACAGAAGATTCAATATGTGCCCACTTGGCAGTCTTTGTTCCCTCAAATGTGTTATCACATTTTTACAAGCAACTGCTAAATCTTGCCCACAACTGGGTCCTCTACTTCCCGGCTCGCTAAGCTTAAGGTGGAGGTGTTCTTCATTTGGACAATTTATTAGATATTTCTTTTAGTGTTTCCAAAATCTCCCGGAACACTTCCACCTTAGTTTGCTCAATTTCAAGAGCCCTTTCTGAAGCCACAACTGAATATGGCAAGAGCCTTCCCTGACTGGTCTCCTACAGTCTCTTGTTGCCTGTGATGTTTGGGAATTCAATGAATCAAAAATCTTATCCAACCTACAACAAAACTCAGAAGTAAAAACAGCTTCAGGAGATAAACCCTCGAAGGGGACAGTGAGTCTCCAGAGCAGCACCTACTGTCCTGCTGAGGACCTGTGCTGCATAGCACACACGCATTTTAGAAAATGAAGTATTGTAGATTTAAAAGTTTACAAGTTAGTTTGGGTGCACATTTTACATTTCTTTTCTGGTCTTCCTGGAAAAAAGCCTCAATGTGTGATCATTTGGTCATCTTTGCACCTTCAAATGAAATGTTATATTTCTCAAGATTGATGCGGGTACTTTTGAGAAGATGCGGTACGGGCAGAAAATCTCATGCTGAAAAGAGTGTTATCGGTTGTAATTCCAAGATTTTTGATAAGAGCCCTGTTATTTGGGCCTTGGTCAAACACCAGTGAAACAGGGTGCAAGCCAAGGCTAATGATGTCTCCCAATCTTCGTTTAACGATTCTCTCCAGCATGCCTCCTGCAATGCCACCTCGTGAAAGAAAATAACCTATTGGTTGCTTCCACTCGGCTGACAAACCTCTGGAGTACCCCTGAAAGGTCCAAAATTCTCGATACCTGTATTGAAGTCATTTATTCTGTCCCACATCATGGTTTCTTTTATATACATTTCATCTCATACTTAGGAACAATATCTATACCTTCAGACGCCGAAAGGTTCAACATTCTCAATTCCTGAATTACAGTAATTTTTCCATCCCATGTTTTCTTTTATAGTCATTTCATCTCACATAACTAATGAACAATATCTATCCCTTTCTGGTAGTGATCTCACCTTGTTCTTCAGGGCCTCCAATAGCGCGGGTGCAAAACCTGGCTGAATATCAATCTCATTCATGGTGTTTTTAAAGGAGGATACAGAAGGGAGAACATGTACCTTCTTTAAAACCCTGTAGGCCTTGGGACTTGCATGGTACAAGGACCTGGTTTTGACTTAGCTTTTAATGTCCATCTCCTTCCTTGTCTGTGTTGTTTCCCCACCGTTAATTGCATACTGAACAGTGACAGTCCCGTTGTATTCATATGATCTGAGGCTAATGATAATATGTCTGAAACTGTAGACACTTCCTTCTTCCCAGTGACTTTTTCTAGGTCTTTGGTCAATCTGGTTTATATCTTGATTCTCATTCTTTAAACTATTTGATTCATTCTTTTCACAAATTTGGCCTCTTCTCTTCTTAACATTCTATTTTCCCTTTTTTTCCACCTTTCCTGGTGGGATTTCTTCTTCTTGCATGCTGCCAGAACCCTCTGCCCTCTGCGACATGTCATCTATATTAAAAAGAAAATAGTGAAAATCTGGCAGACAGTTCTGACCGCTCACAGGCATCATCAGGTGGTCCACCTTGATTGCTTTCGGTGCTGCCTGAAAGTAGTATGCAAACGGGTTGCTTCCTCTCGGTAGACAAACCTCTTATCATTACAACAAGGGCCTGATTTGCAACATTTGCGGTTCCCCCGAATGGTCCCAAATTCTCAACCCAGGTAACAGACTAAGACGCAGTAAAATCGGAGAGACGGAGTCTCAGTTTTACTCTTCGGTTCATTATTCTGTAATGAAGTCATTTTTTATGTCGCACAAAATGTATTCTTTTATTCTTTTATAGACATTTCATCTCATACTAAGGAACAATATCTATACCTTCAGACATGTCATCTTTGTCTTCTAAGTACTGCTGGTCGTGGTCGTTGAGGATTTTCTTTTATTTATAGGGGCAGAGGTGTAGTCCAGGGCTTGGGAAAATGAATGTCGTTTGTAAATTTTTCGGTCAATTAAAGCTTGAAGAGATTTTTCTTTTGCCTGTCAGTCAGAACTGCTTTCCCTTAAGATGTCTGTTAATACCTGCTCTTAATGTTTAGAGTTGCTGTTTTGTAGTGTGTGCCATCGGCTTTCCAAAGTTCAACATAAAATTGTGCTAGAAGAGACTAGAGTGTTTTAATAGTAATAATAATAATTGTCATTTGAAGTACCCTATTCATGCGGGTATCATAGCGCAAATACTGATGTCCCACTCGTCGTCAGGACTGATGATGGCACGGTGGTCGGGAAGGCTAAAATGGGAGAGGGTGCACATTTATATCGAAATATGACGTTCATATGAATATTAGAATACTAGACTACAAGTACAATAAGTAAATTGATAATACAAAATTGACATTTATTAGTTTAAACTTACCTGGAAGTGGTAGGGCTGGAATCATGACACCAGTTGCCATTGTTGTCAGCGCCGCAACTGCGACATCGTCCTCTATAGTCTGAGTGTTCGGGGCGAAGGTGGAAGTCTCCACCCCTCCCTCGATTCCATAGACTAGTTCATCTGGTATTAGCTGTCTCAGGGACTACTCCTCCTTATCCAGACGAGCAACTGGCGGCGGACCTCCTCCTGTTTTTCCAGCCTCTCTTCTGATCTCCCCCAACTTTTTTTTTAGCTCCGACTTCATTTGACCAAATTTTTTCCTGCATTTTTCTGCCTCCCGAATGTTGCCGTCGACCTTCGTTACCGCTTTCGCCACCCGCATCCCACGCCCTCTCCTTCATGCTGAAGGTCAGGGTAGACGAAAAATTCTCCCTCTATGATGCTCCTATCTACAACTTCCCTGATGAGAATGCTTTTCTCATCCCTGCTGAAGTTTTCGCAACACACTTTGATCGACATGTTTGACTGCAGTTGACGTAATGAAATTTTGGACGAATTATTCTGTTACTAGGTGTGGTGGGTACACAGTTGCTAAGGCCTAAGCATATATTGCGCGCAAATTACTTATTGCGCGTTGTCGGTGCACGCACAAAATGACTAATATTGATGTCATAAATACATGTTTTCATTATTGTTCCTTGAGAGTTGAAGCAATAAATTGTATACATGTCAGTATTTAGAAACATGTAAAAATATATGAACAAATATTTTCTTCAAACACTTATTGATAAGCAGATAATATTACATCTCAATTACATCTCAATTCCATCTCAAAGAAATAAAGGACGCTTAAACTTTTTTTTTCTATGAGAGTTCGTTCAATTACACATTTCTTTATTAACTGAAGTTTGTTTTAATTGAGTAATAATACTAATATGGGTCATTCTTCGATAAGTGTATATTTTCGACCATCGTGAGGTCATGAAAATCAAAACTGTTTCTCCACTTTCTTTCTGTGTGTTTAATATATGTTAACATCTGTAGATTAGGGAAATATTGTTTGGCGCGATCTTTAATGGGGCTATGTAATATTTTTGGGGGTTTTATTAACATGTACACTGTTAATGCGTCATCTCCGTCACAACATTTTTGCACAACTAGATCGTCGCATTTTAACTGAAGAACATAATTCACTTCTTATTCAATCTTTGTTTGGAAAGAAAGGGTGACTGTGAAAAGAAAAAAAACATTGGTCAACCATAATCACATTTTCCCCCTCTAGATCCACCATTTATACTTGCCTTGCTGAATAAATAGTGAATTTTGCCAAATAGTTTTGCTTTCAATCAGTGTGATGAAATTTTCTCAGGAAATTAGGATGAAGAGAGGTACATGATTATAAGTAAATAGATCGCTAAAAATACCAATACAAATATTTTTTACCAGAGTTTAATCTTTGTTGAAATTTATGCATTTGAACTCAGCGTGACGGAGATGACTGAAGCGTGACGGAAATGACTGAAGCGTGTATTTAACATGTTTAAGAATACATTATAATCACATGTTATATAATAATCTAAAATTCATGCAAACTAAGCTTTGTCATAGAATATTTGTCAATTTTGAACAACATTGTGTGTCAATTAACTGAGTTGACAATACAACTAAAACTCATCATCTCAGTCACAAAAGAGCCGTGACGGAGATGACGCGTGACGGAGATGACTATCAGACACATTTAAAGGGCCGATAGCTAATGGCAATGTATTTAATACAAATGAGCGATAGTGATGTATGGTTGTTCCGTGGGCACATTCATACAAATGATTAGAAATTCAATCTAACATCTTTATCTAGCTAATATCAATCGTTCGGAGATGATAATCATCATCTCCGTCACGAAAAAAACGTGACGGAGATGATGCGTGACGGAGATGACATTCAGACACATTTAAATCGCTGATAGCTTATAGCAATGTATGCAATACAAATAAGCGATAGTGTTGTATAGTTGTTCCGCGGGCACATTCATACAAATGATTAGAAATTCAATCTAATATCTTTATTTAGCTAATATCAAGCATTCGGAGATGACGCTTAATAAAGGTACGGACCTGGTTTTTGACAAAGATCTCCCAAAAAAAATGTTACTTACCTATAGACCGGGGAAAAAACGTGTCTCTTCTTTCTACTACCTAGTCACCCGACATGTTGCCACCACGATCACTCAAATTTAGCATATTTTTTTACCGTAGATGACGGACTCAAAATGCATGACGGAGATGACGCAAAATATCGGGACACACAAAACAGATTCCTTTTTTTTTTTTTTTTTTTTAATCGTTGCATGTGTGCATATTTAATCTTGGTATTCGTAGTCAACTCATAAAATTGAATTTATTAAGGTATATTAGGACAAAAAATATGCATCTTTTTTGAAATGCTATATTATGATATTTTTACATGATGCCATCGGGACATGCGAGTTTGAGGGGGGTGGAACATTAAAAAAAAATATATAAAAAAAAGTATAAGAGTTATCACTTTACTTTTTTTTGTATTAGTTGATTTTTTACTTACTTGTAAGTCAACACAAAGAGATAACATCAAAAAAGCTTTAATTTTTTTTCTATGCGACACCAAAGTAGCGGGACGCAAAACTATACACTTATCGAAGAATGACCCATATGCTTGCTGTTATACTGTTATGTACTTTGCAACAATGTGAAGAAAAAAAGAATTTCCATGAACGATATGAACCAAATCAATCAATTAATCAATCAATCAATCAATAGTGATGCGACCACGTGGTATCTACTTGACAATTCTGCAAAATGATTGGTTGTTCATCAATGAAAACAAAGACGATGATTGGTCGAATGGTGATTAATGGGCGTGGCTCATTTTTTAATGAATATTTATGAGGTAATTAATTATTCATTATTCATGCTAAGATCGTCCTAAGATCAACCTACAGAATACTGATTTTGCACATCTTAAGGAGGTCTTAGAGTTGATCTTAAGAGCAACTCCTAAGATCAACTCTAGGATGAACTTACAGATAACCACCCCAAGTCTTTTTTCCACAAGATAATCCTTAAGTATACTGATTGCTTGCTTTGTCACCCTTTTGGTATTCTTATTTCCTACAGTTTTCAGGTTAAAGTGATGCCTGTAAAGTGTCTAAATCCACGAAAAATACTTGGAGCTTCCTCGTTTCTTTTCTGCCGTGTTGTTTAGCTTATGGTAAGAGAAGAATAAAATAGGGTTAGATTTTTTCAAATGTCCCTTTGGTATGAAGATAATTGTCATTGAAAATCATTATTTCAAAACCGTTGGCCAACGGTTTTGAATAGTCGTGGCTAATTGCGTCCGCATTGCAGCCCATTGCAGCATGCGTGGGAACATACCGGAGATTGAACTTTGAACCCAGCGAGCGTGAATTCCATGAATTCTGTACTACGTATGTAAACATACAAGGTGCGAATATCTCAAGCGGCTAATTATTCCTGTGACAATATATGGCAGACTATCAGTATTCGGTGATAAAATATGAACTCAATATTCGTTTTTTTCACTATGTAAACAGTGTTTGTTTTCTTTCAAACTTTCACAAATCTTTCAATTGTATTTTACAATGATATTGATATAGGATTGAAGTCTCAAATGTCATTTTGTGCAATAACTGACACTTTACAGGTATGACTTTAAGATGTAGTGGCCCAAGAGAACGCCACTGCATGCATGCGAGTAATCACTCTTGAATTGAACTATCTTTGGTACAAAGTCTATGGGGATTTCAGAATCCTGAAGGGAACAGGTTAAACTTGTTTAGGGATACATGTACATGTACATAATAATAATAATAATATACATTATAATAGCGCATAATAGTAAAAATACTCTCTATGCGCTTTACATAAAAGTAACTTCTTACCGTGGCATTGCCCAAGTCAATGCTTTCTGCTAGATTTTCTGTAAAGCAGCCCCATTGTATGATAGGCCTGCCATTTTTTACTTTACCAGTACAGTCATACCTGTGTATAGTGACCACTGTAGACAGGTTCCATAACATTTAATTGTTTCTGCAGGGGAACACTTTTGTCTGGCCACTATACATGTAGACAGGTTGGCTGCTATAGACAGGTGGCCACTAAGACAGGTTTGACTGTACATGAAGTTGCAAGTAAACTTTTTTGCTGAAGCAATCCAAACTTTGATCAAGGTTCACAGTGCATCAGGTCAGTACAATGATGATAGAATATTGTTTTTATTGTGTTGTATTGTGTTAAAGTTTATTTTGTTTCTCCAAGTTCACGATACATTTAACTCATTTGTCATGATTCAGTCTAATTGTAAGACAAAATAATGCAAAGTTGAAATATTAATGTTGAACATTTTATTTTGTTTATTATTAAATACAAGTTAATTTGCAGTTATGTTCATTAATTTGTTAATTGTCTCAAACCAATAATTTGTATAAACACATTCATGTTTTAAATGAATTGTTTAATATTTTGAAGAAAAACAATGATATAATATACATACAAATAAAGTTGTTTTTTAATACAATATATTGAAATGTTGATCCTTGTATTTATTTACCCTTTTATTTATGAAACATATTTGTGTAAATATTTCTAATAGATGCACAAGAGTGTGATGCACATGCATGAATTTAATATATTGTTTGCTCCAACTCATGGAAAATCACAAAATCATAAATTCAAAGACATAATAACATTGTCGAAACCCTTTTTAAACATGACAAATTCAGAAAGTTAAGTAGGCAATCAAAGGGATCTACTCTAGTAACTTTGTTGAAATGTGCAAAAAGTGATGAGTGGTTGATACAATGTATATTGTTATTATCTGATATGTCCACTGGGTGTTGTGTGAAAATTTCAAGTTAAATGGACGCTATATGACCAGGTAATGAATAAAACTGCAAAGTGGCATTCACTAACTCATTGCACTCACTTTGTTCATGGTACTGACGATCCGTTGGATAATTTGACATCTGAACACTTCAGTTGTAAATATCTTTTTAACTGTCCCATGCTTTTTTTGTTAATAAGAACACAACAAGGTATGAGTGAACCGCTAGAATTTCAATTGGATTTTGAGGATTTGGACAATGTTACTAAGTCCCTTTAAGCTGTTAGAACATTACCACAAGGATAAAAGCCAGCAATTTACAATTTTATGAAGTTGAATGAAATATTAAAGTTAAATCATATTCAAATTAACTTTGGATATGAATGAAGGGTGGATTTCAGAGAAACCTTGAATTTGCATGAATGGAAATGTCATAATGAAATTACCCCAAATATTCCTTTGACATTTCAAAGCCTTATTAATACTTTCTAATTAACAAATGTATTTAACCTTGCATGTTAAAAGGGACAGAATAATTAGGAGTTAATTAAGTCTGAAGAATATATAATTTCTTCCTGTTTGTATACACCACCAGCTGTTTCTAAAGAACAAATACTTTTTCCCCAGAAGTTTCTCTTTTCTAGGATGTTTACTTCGCTTAATTAAGTCACAGCCTGTGCTTGTCAGTACAGTACAAAAAAAGAAACAGGGGGTCAGAAAATGTCAGTTATACAACATACATATTATTGACAATTAAGAAATTGTAATGTAGGTTTAGAAAAAGTAAATTAAACAACGTATTGACAATATAGAAAAAGAAAGGGGGGCTAGAAAACGTCAGTTATTCATCCACTTTCCTTATAAATATAAGACGTCTGTAGCACTAGCACCATAATATTCAGTGAGCAATATTGTTGGAGCATCAAGTAGAATTTTTACTCCACCGTTCTTGCAAATTGTTGAAAACTGATCTGATGGTGCTGAAGAAAGTTGAGCGTGATTTGAATGAGAACCACGTTTGTGACGATGTCTTGGTTGCGGCAACCTTGCATACCAGTGTTTCTCGCACTGGCATTGCTGGCAACGTGGCAGACACAAGCACTTGCAGAGTAAGTGGACAACATTTTTGGTTAATTTTCATTTCTTTTATTTCCAAACATCTATAGGGAAAACTTACCAGGTAGCCAGATTTTCTTTGCTCATTTTTATTTAAATGTCATTTATTTTGTCACAACTGAAATTTCATAATCCTATATGGTTACTAAAAAGTGATGGTAACAAATGGTGGTGAAGATGATGTTGATGATGATGATGATGATGATGATGATAATGATGGTATCATACTATTGATGATTTTTTTTTTTTTAGCAAGAGACGTTTTTCTGCATTTATTAAAGAAAAATCAAAATCAACATATTCAAATAACAATACAAGTATATAATATAATTGATTAACATAAAACGTGACAATTGATATAAGAAGAAAATAATTCAGAATTTAAATCAGTTGAATGTAATGCAAATAATCAAAATAAATGCAGGGGCAAACTATCATAAGCATGAATGCTTGAGTCGATAGCAGCCAGAAGGGGAGGGGAGTACATGGCGCTGTTATTGGAGTATATAATAAAATAGTGTCACGCACAAGTGATTTTTCAGAAAATATCTGAATAAAAAAAAAATTTAAATTTTAAAATGGGAAGAAAGAAAGAAAAACAAAATGCAAGTGTGTGCATGTGGGTGAGTGCATGTGAAATAGTGTTTGATTAGTTTTTTTATGAACTGGTTATCTTAAAACTAATCAATATAAATAAACAATTACAATAATTAAGACCCTGATTATGTTTATGAATATTTGGATATTAAATATTTTGTTTGATGGTGATGATTATGGTAGTGGTGGTGATGATGAGGATGATGATGATGATGGTAATGGTTGTACCACCACCACCATTACCCTTACCATTATCACTAACACAATAAAAATCTTCATCATGGTGATGATATGATGGTTATGATGATGATAAAGATGCTGACGATGGTGACGATGATGATCGATGATTGTGGTGGTGATGATGATGATGTGATGATAATGAGGGCATCATATATTTATGAGTGACCCATTATTCAGACCCTTTGTCAATACGTGCCTTCGCAGTTGTTGCGATTGCAAGATCACGTGACAAAATTCTAGTACGGCCGGATTTCAAAACGACGTAGCAGCCGCCGCTTTGTGTATAATGTCAATGGACTCTTTACTTCCTGGCATGACACCCGAAACTAAATGAAGATATTTATTCATGAATATCAACTCTATAACACTGTCATTGCCTAACATATATCGAGAACAGTATACATTTTCAGATAATTCAAGGAATACGATCGTTTGTTTAAAATTCAAGGATACAACTCGATTTTGATTGACAAAAATGACTCTCCTTTCTTCCTGCCGCGCTGTACATTGCACTCAAACATATGCAATTGGGCCCAATGGTTTCGTGTTTCGTATAACTGCAGAACGAAATCAAGAACCCGATCAACTACTTAGTATTCATTTCTGACAAACTTGATATGATTTCCCCTTAGTATGGAATATCTAAAATACATTTCAATGCTTTTCTATACAAAGACAATTCTTACCCTTCATTTGAGACTGTGTTTGTTGCAGTTTCCCGAGCGAAACATAGCTAGCACGGCCCGGGTGCGGCCCGGGTACAGTACGCACAATGCAGACAGTGCTTGAACTGCATGTAGCTTGATTGCATGCAATGCAGTGCGCCGCCAGCCGTGTGATTATAAGTGGCATTCGAGTTTCGAAATATGTTCATTAAAATTCAGTTTGTTGCATTATAATGTGACAGAAATTATCGAATTTGTTGGAAATGATAGACAGATGTTGCTCTCTTTGCATAATTAGCACTGAAAGTGTCATGAAATTAATATTCTTGAATAAATATCTTCATTTAGTTTCGGGTGTCATGCCAGGAAGTAAAGACTCCATTGACATTATACACAAAGCGGCGGCTGCTACGTCGTTTTGAAATCCGGCCGTACTAGAATTTTGTCACGTGATCTTGCAATCGCAACAACTGCGAAGGCACGTATTTAGGTATTTTAATTATCAAAACTTTCACCAAAACAATAACCTGGCCATTTCCTCTTTTATATCAATTGTGATTTGCAACAATTACACTTTCTAATAGGGATAGTTGAGTTTTGGTATAGAGGGCGCTATGCAAAATAATTTTTTTGCGAGATAATGAAAAACTGAGTGTCAAATTCGAAAGAGCATACAATTTTAATGACAGAATAAACTTTATTTGATCACAATTGGTCAGAAATGGCTGAAATAGCCAAAAACATAACCTTTGTAATAAATGTGGGGCCCACAATTATTAGATAACTTTGAACCAGCCGTTAACAAATTTAAAAAATGCTTCCTCTTTTTAAACATTTATAAAAAGAGGTTTTTAAATTGCTGTTGATTATTTCTCTATCTAATCACCATTTCAACCAAACATCACATGCCCCCTAATTTATTTTAAATGGTTGAAACCGATGAATGTTTATAGAGAGTGTCCTCTTGAGTTTTAATGGCTCTTTTTGAATGATTACCGGCTTTTTACTTAGTCATTTTGTATTCCTTGCAAGCATGGTGGAGTTATAACTGTAATGGTGCAGGTTTTGGTTACTAAAATTCAGTTTGACCAAAACAGTACTCTAGCTCTTTACCAGAACTCAACTATCCCTTGAAATGTGTATGAGCTACATGTACAGTACCTATATATCCAACACTATTTCTTTGGATTCAGAACTATAGTTATCAAAGCTATCAAGAGAATCATACATTATTTACTTTTGCTTTGACTAACTCAAGTACATGTGCATGTATACTAACAGTTAGTCTTACAAGAATTATTTGTCAAAATTAAACCATGCATATCAGAAGAGGTGTTATTATTTCATGTTAAATTTGATATTTAGGTTGGAATTTTGTTTAGTAATGAAGCGAAGCTTAAAACCTGACCAAGTGAACAAACTAAGCAGTAAATATCTGAAAGTAATATAAAACATTTGGTAATGAGTGGTATCACTATTAATTGTCCTTTCAGGAGGATTGATGCATTTTTAACTGCCTTTTTGTTTCAGATCTCGGTTCTGCGAGGGTTCTAAGAAGGTGCAGCAGGAAGTGACGGAGCGAAGCCTGCTGCCCTGCATCAACCTCAACGACCCCAAGTTTGTGGCCGAGGGATGGATACTGGACAAAGATACCAAGCCATACGAGGTGGAAGGGGTTACCCTATGCCCTGTACTCAGGTGAGATATGAAGATGATGATGATGAGGATTTGGGATGATATTAATATCAAGGCAAGGGGTGGATGATGGTGAAAATAATGATGATGATGATGATTGCAATGATCAAGGGGATGATGACGACATTGGTGGTGGTGGTGGTTATGGTTTTGATGATGATGATGATGCTGGTAATTACAATTATAATGATGATGATGATGATGATGATAGAGATTGTGGAAGAGTTAATGAATGTGATGGCCATATACACATGGTAATGGATGATGAGGGAAGAGGAGGGACCCCAAGTTTGTGGCCGAGGGATGGATACTGGACAAAGATACCAAGCCATACGAGGTGGAAGGGGTTACCCTGTGCCCTGTACTCAGGTGAGAAATGAAGATGATGATGAGGAGGATTTGGGGTGATTGTGGCAATAATAATGATGATTAATATCAAGGCAAGGGGTGGATGATGGTGAAAATAATGATGATGAGAAGGATGATGATGATTGCAATGATCAAGGTGATGATGACGACATTGGTGGTGGTGGTGGTGGTGGTGGTTATGGTTTTGATGATGATGATGACAACGAAGATGATGATGCTGGTAATTACAATTATAATGATGATGATGATGATGATGATGATGATGATGATGATGATGATGATGATGATGATGATGATGATGATGATAGAGATTGTGGAAAAGTTAATGAATGGCTATATACGCATGGTAACAGATGATACGGGAAGAGGAGGGACGTACCCCACGTTTGTGGCCGAGGGATGGATACTGGACAAGGGTACCAAGCCATAGGAGGTGGAGGGGTTTACCTTGTGCCCTGTACTCGGATAAATGAAGAGGATGATGAGGAGGAGGAGGATTTAGGATGATTGTGGTTATGGTGTGATGATGATGATGATGATGGTGGTGATGGTGATGATGATGATGATGATGATGATGATGATGATGATGATGATGATGATTGCAATGATGAAGGTAATGGTGATGATGACAATGGCAATGGTGGTTGTGGTGGTTATGGTGATGGTGAACTATGATGATGACAGTTATCACAATATTGTGATGCAGTCTCCAATTCAACATGATTTACTTATTTTCATTTGTAGGAGTGGCTTGAAAGAGGCTATCATCCCCACGGTTGAATGCTGTTCTGGTTATCAAGGCACTCTCTGCGATGAAGGTAAGATATATTGAACTCTTTCCCTTCAAAGATTCTAAAATCCCTACAGACCATGTACAAAATCTAATATGTGCCCCTAATCAATGTGTTAATAGACCTACTAAAAAACTGTGTATGGTATTATGATAAATATATATGCCATGTGTGCGAATGGGAGGACTTGTGTAGCTTCAGACTAGGTGTGCCTAATTTTTCAAGATTGCATATAACTTCAATATTGTATTAAAATTGACTATCAAATCAAAGATTAAATACTTGTGTTGCCAATTTGCATGCACTTGCTAATGGAGTGACTTACATGTATGTTTCTCGGGAGCGCGGTGTCCCAATAATTGCGCTTATTGCATAAATGAATATGTTCTATTCTGTAGTAGATTTAGTGCATCAATTGACAATTATATAAAACATTTAACATTGATGTTGCCAATTTGCCCCCTTTCCGTAGCTGTGTGCACCCTTGGCTGTGCTAATGGAGGGACCTGTGTTGCTCCGGAGCAGTGTGCCTGCCCAGCCGGATTCCAGGGAGCTAGGTGCCAGTACTTCACAGGTAAGAAAAACAATGTTTCATCAACCCTAATAACTCTTATCAATCTGTGCCAAGCTATTTCATCAGCATTTAGTTTGAACCCACTAATTTATTTTCTTTTGAACTGCATAAAACACATTATGTCTTTGGGTTAGAAATTCATGATTTCTTACAAGTAGTGCATTGTAACATTCAGAAATAAAGACCAAATACTTGTACAAACTGGTAAACCCATACAAAGTAGGCAGATGAATTGTTGAGGTTATATTTATTTGCCTATTTATTACTTTTTCTTTACTCTCTTTGATTATTCCTCTAGATGTCCTCTCCAGTACCATGAAAGAAAAAACAAATTTAGTATCAAGAATATCTGTTAGGCATTCATCGTCTAGATCTTAGCAGATAGGAAAGGCCAAATATCTTTAGAGAATTGTTATTCTGTACAAAGTACTCTGTATGGGGTGATGGGGTGGAAGTTATTTGTTTATTTATTACTTTTTCTTTACTCTCTTTGATTATTCATCTAGATGTCCTGTCAGGCACCATGAAGGAGGAACTGTTCAGCATCAAGAAGAGGAGCAAGAGTGATGATGGTGAGTTGCCGTGACAACACCAAAGGTCACATGACTCCATCGTCATCTTAGAGAGTTCTCATGAAGCCAAGACAATATAAATTTACATACAGTCAAACCTGTCTTAGTGGCCACCTGTCTATTGCAGCCAACTTCACTATAGTGGCCATCAAAAGTGATCCCCTGCAGCAAATAACAATATTATCACACCTGTCTATAGAAGGCACCTTTCTACAGTGGCCACTTTTCTTGATTACATTCGGTGGTCACGTTACACAGGTTTGACTGTAGATACAAAATTTTCATTAAGCTTTATTTTAAATCATTTGTGTCTGTTTAGATTCATCATAAAGTCATTCAAATATGTGTTCATTTACTAGTACTTGATTTTGAATTTGCTCCTTATCCTTGGATTTCTAGTTTAGATTGTTATTTTAGTTAACATTTGAATTAATAACTTAAATATGTTTATGTTAATGTTTATATAATTATGTTTATTTAATCAATTAACCTTTAAGGGGGCCTGTGCTGTATATAATATTGACAGTTCGCACTGATATCTTAGATTTAAAATAATGTTAAATTTAAATTAGGGTAAACATGTATAACATAGACAAATTCATGTTAAAATGTCAGAACCTTGAATAATCAATTGAAAAATAGTTTCTGGGGAAAATAATAAATAATCCATACTCTGTGTAACACTTTCAATGGCAAATAAGCTGTTCATTAGATTAATTGCGACTTTGATAGAAGATATCATCATGAAAAGTTGAGTTCCAAAACATTGCAAAACATATGTTGCATCATTAGGCATATTTATCATGGTCCTAAACGACAATTCAATATTGATTAATAATCTTGTTTGTACCATGTTCATGAAGGTTTGGTAAATGCACTTCTCCCTTTTCTGTGATACATAATAAAGAGAAAATCAACACTTTGAAAGGGTTAGGGATCATTAGAAAGACAACAAATAAACAAATGAGGGTTATAGTTATATACGCTGTGTATGTGTTGGAAGCAGCAGTGGCGTGTATTGAAAAGAATTTAAATATGAAGTTTAACAAATAACATACATAGGTTTCAAAAGCAGAAGTACATCATTTGTACAGGGTCATTTTATGAAAGTACACATTGAGCGAAGTCATTACATTCATATCAATATATTGTAAAATGTACTTTAAAAAGATGGAAATACTGTAATAAAACATAATTTTATCTCAACACTAATCAATCTTTTCTCCTGGCCTTCATTCTGTGTGAATCTTATTATTTTAAAGGAAAAATAGTAAAAGAAAATGTTAGCTGCTTTCTTTCAAATTAAAAGGCCAGGAGATTTGACCTTGAACTTACATAAAACCATTAAACAAACAAGTAAACATGTAATGTACACACACATGTACCGAATAAACATATGCTCACACACACCCACACCCACACAAACACAAATATATATTTATGAACTGCAAGTTTATAGAATAACACTAAATTAAAACTTGCAAGGCATTGTAACCTATAATTTTAATCTTATAAATGTACCTTCTTATTAATTAACTGACTTAATTTCATTTGTTATGTTATTGGTCATATTTCTGTCCTGGTATTGTAAACATCAGTTACAAGTAGGGGTAACAGATGGTTAGGAGCATACATGTAGGGCTTGTTTGATGTTAGTAAACTTTGTATCAACATTTCATACCGAATTAATTAATCAAGAGTAAATAACAAATCTTGTTTAGGCTCGAGTTGGAGACGTCGACTTCGTTTCTGAGAACACATATGCAGTGTTTACATTCGGGTAACAGCTTGAACATGTACATGCATATATATAATTATTGAAACATTGCACTAAGTATAGGTAATCACGTCTCCAGATCTCTCATAAATAATTGGATAAATGCATCAGTAATGGATCAGTTTAGAGATGGAAAGACTTTCTACTAGGTGAAATATTACAAACAAAAATAACTTGCCTCCCAGATAAATCCCAGATACCAACAGAAATTTAGTTAAATGTGCTAGGGGTGTTTCATGAAGATCCTTAGTTGAACTGAAACTCTATTATGGAAAGCCATTGGTTGCTTTGTTAAAGGTACATTGTTTGTTTTTTAATACATCATACGGTTTGGTTTAAAAACATAATTAATATATTCTAATACAAGGAGATTTTATATTCTTGATGTGAAATGTATTGAGAGTCTCGACTATGTGCATTTGTGCTCTTGAATACTTGTTCATTCCAAGGCTACAAATGTCTGTCCATAATAATAATAATAATAATAATACACAGTTTTTATATAGCGCATATCACATTGCCGAAGCATGTCTCTATGTGCTTGTATTATTACCCTGGTCGTTACTGGTACAGTTCAAACCCGCACAATTATCTTGTGCACCATCTCAACTCCCTGGGGAGCATACGAGCTAATGGCAGCCATATGATGATAGCGCGCATGCTAATTAACACCCAACCAGGTACCCATTTATACTCCTGGGTAGAGAGCAGCAATGTGGATAAAATGCCTTGCTGAAGGACAAAGGCAGTGGGCAGGGTTCGAACTCGGGGTCTCACGATCAGAAAGCACGCGCTCTACCGATCTTGCCACACCACTTCCATAATTTTAAGTCCAACTTAAATTTAAGTTCTACTACAAATCTTTGTGAAACATCCACCTGGAGTTTTATTAGCTGAGGGATCGATGAGTCCTATCATAATTATTTAGTTTCACAATTAGTTCAAAAGGTTGGTGTTCAGTGTAGTGAAAACAGTATTGACTTGATAGGAAAAACTTACACTGCTGAATCTTAAATCATATTGTTACATTTGTTATAAGGCCAGGTGAAGTTTAATAATAATGAAATAATAATGAATATTTATATTGCGCAATATCCACCTAATAAGGTGCTCAAAGCACATTGGAAAAGATAGTTTATATAATAATAAAACACAAGAATGAAGGGAAGAAAGAAGGTCTACTTAAATGCTATTTGAAACAAATGATATTTCAACCTGTCCTTAAATGTGTCCACGGTGCCACTATTCCGAATATGTGAGGGTAATTGATTCCAAAGGAATGGTCCAGCGTGTGCAAAGCATGTGCAAAGAATCTAAAGCACAGCAGCCATTGCTCTACAAAAATAAGTTTCATGCTAAACTGTACTACTGAATATACATGGTCTCCTTACAAACTTTCACCACATTAGTTATAAGAACAATTATTAATACAAACTTATTTTAACTTGTTCAGGGTAATTTGATTTTCAAATCACATGACAGACCGTTACTTGAACCTTAACATTAAATTACACAGGAAAAATAACATTTATTTGAAACAGAATGTTGTCTGATAGTAAACATAATATTTATTTTAAAAGGCTATTCAACACCCAGGGGAGATTTGTGGATTATGAGTGCTATATAATATGTTTATCAGCCTGAATATCTGAACATCCATAATATGGCAGTTCCATGACATTATGGCAACAATATCTCTGCTATAAGTTATCAAGTAAGCCAATATTAAAGCCAAAAGATATCTAACCCTAACCCAAACACTAACCCTAACCCTATAAGTAAGTATAACCCTTACCATAATCATAAACCTAACTCCAACTTTCACTTTCATCAAACAGACACCAATACCAAATAGCATAGCAATAAACCCCCAAGCAATTGTTACAGGAGCAGATACATACCTGCCAACCAGTCCGATTTTGCCAGATTTTTTCAGATGTTTTCCTTATAAACGGGTGAAAAATCGGAACAGTACGATTTTTATGTCGGAGAAAAAAATTAAAATATGAAAAAAGCTCATTAAGCCAAAATATTTGTGATCTTTATCATTGAAGTATTGCTCATTCAGTGTGGTCATATGTAAACAAATAAGGCTAAGATAGCACAAGAGAGATTTTTTCATTTTCAAATGTTAGCAGGTATGCAGATATTGTGTGATTAATTGTGCAATATTCATTATTATGTTGATGCAAAAGATAAAAACTTATTTCCTAAAGAGTCAATATGTGATACACAGGTTCAGGTAATGAATGGGTAAACAGTGCAATATGTCTATGAGACCTAAAAAACTGAATTAGTAATGAAACTTGTGTATTTTTACTTGTGTTTCAGGTTTTGAGATTGATGAGGAACAGCACGAAAGGAGGTCCTCCATGGAATTGAGGTCAAGAGGACCCAAAAGGTCCAAAGGATCTCGATCAAAGAAATCTAATTCAGAAGAATCTAATTCCGATGGTTCAGCCTCTAGGATGGATAGAAGGATCGCTATTGAAAAGTGGGGAAAGAAATTCTCTAAAGAGATGAGGCAAATGGAGTCTGGGTCAGCAGTATCTGGACAGAAATCTGGACAAGAATCTATGATACTGCAGTCAAAGGACTCTAAATTGTCCAAAGGGTCAAGAGAGTCTGTGTTGAGGGCTTACGATTCGAGGAAGTCGAAGTCCAGTGAATCGGGCTCGAGGCATGAAAGAAGGATTGCTGTTGACAAGCGTGGAACATGGTCTTGGTCATCAAAAGATTCAGAGGCAAAAGAGTCTGGAGCATCATCATCTATGGAATCTGAATCAGGAGAGTTAGGATGGTTAGATGAATCGTGGTCGAGAGATTCTGACTCGACGGACTTTGAGTCAAGCGCATCTGAACCATGGTTTTATAGTGGGCTCGCTTTTGGAAAGCATGGAAAGAAGGTTACCAAAGAACCTAGGCCATCGTGGTCAGGTTCAAAAGAATCTGGAATGGAATCAGATGGATCTAGGTCTGAAGAATCTTCTGAATCAGATGAGTGGAACAGCTCACAGGACTCGCGACGAAGGCAAAAATCCAGTGAAGAAGATTCCGAGGAGTTAAAGATGGATGATTGGATCACTATTGAGAAGCGTGGGAAGAAATCCAAGTCGAAGGAAAAATCTGCTTCAAAGGAAAAGTCGGCGTCAAAGGAAAAGTCAGCGTCGAAGGAAAAGTCGGCGTCGAAGGAAAAGTCAGCGTCGAAGGAGAAGTCTGCTACGAAAGAAAAGTCTGCGTCTAAAGAGTCAAAGGAAAAATCTGCTTCAAAAGAAAAGTCAGCATCGAAAGAAAAGTCAGCGTCGAAGGAGAAGTCTGGTTCAAAAGAAAAGTCTGCCTCTAAAGAGTCAAAGGAAAAATCTGCTTCAAAGGAAAAGTCGGCGTCGAAGGAAAAGTCAGCGTCGAAGGAGAAGTCTGGTTCAAAAGAAAAGTCTGCCTCTAAAGAGTCAAAGGAAAAGTCTGCGTCGAAGGAAAAGTCAGCGTCGAAGGAAAAGTCAGCATCGAAGGAAAAGTCAGCGTCGAAGGAGAAGTCTGGTTCAAAAGAAAAGTCTGCCTCTAAAGAGTCAAAGGAAAAATCTGCTTCAAAGGAAAATTCGGCGTCGAAGGAGAAGTCTGGTTCAAAAGAAAAGTCTGCCTCTAAAGAGTCAAAGAAAAAATCTGCTTCAAAAGAAAAGTCAGCATCAAAGGAAAAATCTGCTTCAAATGAAAAGTCAAAGTCGAAGGAGAAATCTGCTTCTAAAGAGTCAAAGGAAAAATCTGCTTCAAAAGAAAAGTCAAAGTCAAAGGAAAAATCAGCTTCTAAAGAAAAGTCAAAGTCAAAGGAAAAATCGGCTTCCAAAGAAAAGTCAAAGTCAATAGAAACGAGAGTAATTTCAAAGGTAGAAATTACTACACCAGATTCCTTGATCGCTCCTTGGGAACCATTTAATGTGGGTAACTATTGGACAACCCCATCTGGGCCAGCATCTGTTCCAGCATCTGTTCCAAGTCGAACCAAAGTCGTCGCTCAAAAACCAACAGAATCACCTTCAACCAATGTCCCAGTGATGCCTACTCACAAAGTTACCTCCAAACCAACAAAATCTATAACCAAAGCACCACCATCATCCCCTCCCAAAATTGCAAGCTTCTTTCAATTTCCGGTCGACCCTAATCCCATCAAGACCACCCCGGCGACCCTGTTCACCGATGTGATCCCTACGAAGTTACCTGCCACGATTGCGGCTGTCTACACGACCACCGAATCGTTTGAGGTAGTCAAGACAACACATGTGCCGACTGTTGCTGCCAACAATACCCTGGCTCTCCGGACGTCAGCAACCTGCGTATCCTGGAGTGGTGATCACTTCCTAACCTTTGACGGGATGTCCTACAGCTTCCCTGGGACCTGTTCCTACACCCTGGCAGCCTCGCTGGATGGGACTTGGCAGATCACCATCAGGAACAAGGGCTGTGATCTCCTAGAAACTTGTTACAAGGTATGTAATAGTTGATTTGTTTTTTTACAGACACAGGCAATACATTTTTCATTATTTATGTCTGGAACCACACTTTATCATCCAAATCCGAGAGACGCAGCCTGTAATGGGTTTCAAATCTGGGCCGATTTGTAATTGTGAGTTGTATGAATATGAATTATTACTGTTTATCATTCTATTAAAGCTGTTATATAATTATGATTATAATAACATTGTTTCTTTCAGAGTCTTGAGTTTATCCTTGGCCTTGATGTGGTGACAGTTGAGTTGGGCACAGTAGTCATCAACAACAGCCCGATGGTCTCCTTTCCCTTCATGGAGAACGGTGAGTATTATTGTATGGGGGCGGGGGGGAGGATGTTTTACTTAGATTTCAAGTTGAGCTAAAATTTAAACTGGACTTAATTAATGATTAAGGAAAGCCATTTCTTACTGTTACAGTGTTATGTTACTTGTTCTCTTCTCTTTATTTTAAAATCTTGTTATTTCTTTGAAAGAAAATTGGACCAAAAACTCTTGTTTTAATTTATGTAAATTTTCAGGCATTAGTTTCCATGAAGAAAGCTGGTGACTTTAAGTTCTGAGAGAGCAGTCTGGGTATTTTTACTTGCTAGGGTAGAAATAAAATGGTTTATGTTCCTGTACCAGATTAAAAAGGAATCAATGTTTGGCTTTTGTATTTTAAAGAATGTTATAAAACATTGAATTTTTTTTTTTTTTTTACTTTTCATTGATATTATCTACTGTAAATTATTTGTCTTTCAGGCATTTCCAAAAAAAAATTAATAGCGGGTGACTTTCCTGGTAAACAGGCTGGATAATCTGTTTATTGCTCTATTCTCTTCATTTTAAATCTTCTCATTTCATCTGAGATGGATTGGCCCTTTTAATTAAACACTCTTTTTGATTAATTATTAATTTTCAGGCGTTTCCATAATTTTATGGTCGGTTTTTGGTCGTTGTGCATGTAAATCTTCTCCTTACCTCAGAGAAATATTGGCCCTTTTAATTAAACACTCTTTTTAAATAATATTTAATTTTCAGGCATTTCCATAAAGAAAGCTGGTGAATTTACGTTCCTTGAGAGCAGCTTGGGACTTGAGGCTTGATGAGATAGTAATAAAATGGTCTATGTTTCTGAAGCAGATGTATTGTACTGTAATGGAATCAACATCATTGACTTTCATATTTTGTATATAACAGTAAAAAACAAAAAAACATTTGATTTGGGAGTCAACCTTTCATTGATATCATCTACTGTTTATATGATTTGATTTTCAGGCATTTCCATAAAGAAAGCTGGTGAATTTACATTCCTTGAGAGCAGCCTTGGTGTTCTAGCTCGCTGGGATAGTAATATGACAGTCTATGTGACAGTCCTTGCTGAACTAAAAGAGTCAACCATTGGTCTGTGCGGCTTGTATGATGACTATCCCGACAGTAAGTAATATTTTTCCATGTTTTTCAGTCTACTTGGAAGAATCTGTGTTTTAGTCAGTAATAGGTCTTGCAATTCCCATAGAGTTGAAACAGGGCCCACTCGGTTTTGCAATTCCCATAGAGTTAAAACAGGGCCCACTATGTGTCGCAATTCCCATAGAGTTAAAACAGGGCCCACTATGTGTCGCAATTCCCATAGAGTTAAAACAGGGCCCACTAGGTTTTGCAATTCCCATAGAGTTAAAACAGGGCCCACTCGGTTTTGCAATTCCTATAGACTTAAAACAGGGCCCACTAGGTTTGGAAATTCCTATAGACTTAAAACAGGGCCCACTCTGTTTTGCAATTCCCATAGAGTTAAAACAGGGCCCACTCGGTTTTGCAATTCCCATAGAGTTAAAACAGGGCCCACTATGTGTCGCAATTCCCATAGAGTTAAAACAGGGCCCACTCGGTTTTGCAATTCCCATAGAGTTAAAACAGGGCCCACTAGGTTTGGAAATTCCTATAGACTTAAAACAGGGCCCACTAGGTTTGGAAATTCCTATAGACTTAAAACAGGGCCCACTAGGTTTGGAAATTCCTATAGAATTAAAACAGGGCCCACTCGGTTTTGCAATTCCCATAGAGTTAAAACAGGGCCCACTCGGTTTTGCAATTCCCATAGAGTTAAAACAGGGCCCACTCGGTTTTGCAATTCCCATAGAGTTAAAACAGGGCCCACTAGGTTTCAGTAGGCAATGGGTTCAAGCATCATAGCATCGTCAGTTCTGGGTGTTCTTGACAGTCCTTTCTGAACTGAAAGAATCAACCGTCGTTCTGAGCGGCTTGTATGATGACTATCCAGACAGTGAGTAGACATGTTGAATTAGTTTTCTATCGATGTTTTCCATCAGTCCCATTTGGAAGACATCTGTGGTGTCCTTGATTATTGATACTGTATTATATTACAGTCTACAACTCAATAGAGTACATGTGTAGGTAATACATTCAGTTTGTGGTTGCACCATGTATTAGAAGGGAGGATTTGAGAGTCTGAGAAGGACTGTTGGTATTCTTTCAAGGATAGTCTACCTGGATAGGACTACTGCAGTCCTTTTTAGGACTATCCTACAAAGAATACCAACAGTCCTTTTCAGGACTCTGCAATCTTCCCTTCTTACATGGTGCAACCGCAAACCGAACGTATTATCTACACTACCATGGAAGCCGATACTTACAAGCAACATCTACATTTGTAGGTGTAGTTAGAACCAAAAGAGTCTACTATATTTGTCTGTGCGGATTGTACCATGACTATCCTGACAGTATATACATGTATGAATAAAGGCCTGTGAAATTGATTTTTCATGCTTTCAGTCCCACATGAAAGAATAATTATAATATTATTGTAATAAATAAACATGCTTGTTATCAACAAAAATCCTTTTCAGATGATTGGTTGATGAGGACAGGTGAGCAGGCTTCATACCCAGCCCAGATGGCTACCTCTTGGGAAGTGCCCTATCCGGGCGAGGTAAGAAGGTTCCTTCTACATTTTGCCAGAAAGGGATTTAGTAACATTGTCCAAATACTCAAAACTTACTTGGAACTCTAGTCTCTAGTGGTTCTCTCATGCCTTGTCATATTCATATTAACAAATAAAAGCACCAAAAAACATCCAATTAACGTGGAATTTTCACACATTACTTTGTGGACATATCAGAGCACACCAATACATATTTTATTAATCACTCATCACCTTTTGCACTTGCCAACCAAGTTACTAGATTCCTGAAAGAGAAGGGCGCTCAGTGTGTTTAAAGTTCGGAGCTCTCTTTAATTTTTGATAAATATTTCCCAATGTAGAAATAATTATTGTCTGAAAGTTTAGCATCACATCGAGAAATATCAATGCATAACTCAATTCAGCAAAGAATCAACTGAATGCCCTTCTCACTTTCACCCAATGATTTGCTCTGATGTTCTGAGGGATTATTGTCACATTATCATTTTTGTAACAGTTTGGTATGAGTGAAGTTTAGGACTAGGGTTAGCATTTGGGTTTAGTTAGGGCTAGAAATCTGTTTGTTATGGTTTCTGGAAAAAACGTACATTTCTATTTCGTAGAATTAAATGTTGGGGTAACTTTTTTGGCTCATTCTGCTGTTGCATCAAAAATATTTAAGTCCTTTTGCAGAAAATACAATGATATACTTTTAAAGTGCATTGCATACATAGGTGATGTAATTCCAGGTTAACCTTGGGCAAGCTTTTGCATCACCATGAACAACCTGTGTCAAAAGGATATACTTTAACCGTTGTTATTTTTGCGCGATTAATATTTCGCGCTGAGCGACACAGAAACACATTCGCGTTTATTTACTTTCGCGGCCGAGCAAGTGTTCACACGCATTGCAAATCACGCATTTATATTCGCCGATGCAGATATCAGCGCGAAATCCGCGAAAATTAATGCACCGCCAACATTACCACGTTTACAGTATGCTTTAAATGTTGATATGCCAGCTAACAATCGCGTGTGATGGTAAATGGAACTGCATCCGACTGGAAACCTGTGTTAAGTGGCACCCCTCAGGGTACGGTTTTAGGCCCTCATCTCTTTCTCATATTTATAAATGACATACATGAGAACATTTCCAGCACGGTCCGCTTATTTGCTGATGATTGCCTCGTCTACAACACCATCACGTCTGCTGAGGACCAACACCAGCTGCAAGAGGACTTAGACAAATTGGTTGACTGGGCACAAACCTGGGGCATGAGATTCAATCCATCTAAATGCAACAATGTGAAGATTACCCGTAGGAGGCAGGAAGAACCTACAAAGTATACATTGATGGGAGTTGACCTTGAGGAGAAGAAGGACATCAAGTACCTGGGAGTCCACATTCAACAAGCAGACTGCACATGCAACCTTCAAGGCAACGAGGGTGTTGAACTTCATCAGAAGAAATTTCCACCACTGTACACCGCATGTCAAGGAAAAATTGTACATGACATTAGTGAGACCTCATCTAGAATTTATATGCTTCAGCTTCATGGGACCCATACACAAAGAAGAACATAAATGGCATCGAAAGAGTGCAGAATAGGGCAGTAAGATTTGTGTCCAACACATACGGGGAAAATACAAGCATCACTGCCATTCTTGAAGAGCTAAAGTGGACTGCGCTTCAAGACAGAAGGAAATGTCATCGCCTAACCTGCTTTCAAAAGATGCTGAACGGAAACCTGGACATCAAACATGAGGACTTCATTCAACCCAAAATAGACAGAAACCGAAGGGACCATTCTCTACAGTACCAACAGCAACACACAAACTCTGAGGCGTTCGCAAATTCATTTTTCGTCCGTACAACCACTGAATGGAATAAGCTACTTCAATCTACAGTAAACCAGCCCTCACTTCATACATTCCAGAATGCGCTTGCTCAGGACCCTTCTGTCCTTAGGGGCTAACCACTCTCTCGGACCCACCTCCAGTAAAAACTCCTATGGAGTGTTTTGGAGGATTAAACTACCAAGTACCAAGTAACAAGTCTATGTTTTTTCATTATTAGTAGTGTCATGTAATGGTTCTTGTTTAATGTTTTTGTTTTTTTTACCTTTCTTTACATTGATCATCAGATTTGTGATGCCATTGTGAACACCAGTCCATGTGACATCCACTCCTCACGCTACGAGCAGGCCAGGACCCTGTGCCAAGTCCTGGACCAGGCTGATGAGTTCCAGCTCTGTCATGCTGATGTAAGTGACATAACCCTTGCAGTATCAAAGTACAGTATAACCATTGAGACATGATATGAAAGTATGAACAAGCTGGGGTGTAGGCATTAGCGAGTTCAAATTTGATGTTCTCATGTTCTTTACTAGCATTTCACCCTTGCTTTGCACATTTTTCAAACACAGAATTCAAACTTATTTTTACTATTGCAATCACCGACCATTTGATTCCCACTATATGAAGGCTAGAACCTTGTGCCAAGCCCGTCTTGAAACAGGCTGATTCCAACAAATTTGTCAAATTCTGGACCAGACTGATGTGTTTCAGATGCAGTTTGATGAGTTCCAGATCGTGGCAAAGTCTATAACTCTCCACTGATGAACCATTCTGTTTTATTTTTACCCCTATGCTCCAGGTTGATCCCATTTGTCGATAGCTGCATTTATGATCTGTGTAAATATGGGGAACCAGACGAGCTGAGGCCTTTTTTATGTTGAGTTCCAGATCTGTATGTACAACTTTCTGGACCAGTCTGATAAGTTCCAGATCTGTGCCAAGTCTAACTCTCAACTTATGATCATTTTGTTTATATTCTCATCACAATCTTCCAGGTTGATCCCATTCCTTTTGTTGCTAGCTGCATTTATGACCTGTGTAAATATGGGGAATCAGACGAGCTTATGAAGGAGGCCCTCTGTATGTCGCTGGATGCGTACTCCAGGGAATGTGCCACACGGAGTGTTGTACTGGAATGGAGGGCAGAAGACCTGTGTCGTAAGTAGAAGTTAAATAGTTTGTATGACTTCTAGGATTTATCTTTGTAGAACAAGTTGAATAGATTACTATAAAAACGTAGATACACAAATGATCCATGGTTATCATCCAATGGAGGATGCCGTCTGTTGTTGCTAGGTGAATAATCCAGGTAATACATGTATGCCATAAGGAGCATTGTTCTAGAATGGAGGACAGAAAACCTGCGTTGTATAAAGTAGAAGCTAAATAGTTTTTTAGACTTCTGGCATTAATCTTTATGGAACAAGTTGAATAGATTACTATAAAATGTAGATACAAAAACATAGGATCCTTGGTTATAATACAATTCAATGAAGGCTGTCATCTGTTGTTGCTAGATGCATAATCCTGGGAATGTACGTGCCACAAGAAGCGTTGTACTAGAATGGAATAGACGACCTGTGTCGTAGGTGGAACTTAGTTGCCTGAAAGACTAATCTTTGTAGAACACATAAGATAGATTACTTCACATAGACTGGAACCATAGTTATCTGACATTAATTAATGAAGGAGGCCCTGCAGATTGAAGAATCCTGCAGATGGTGTCTCTGAAATTAAAGGGTACCATCACCCAAAAATAATATTCTTATAAATGAAAGGTAGCACCTTTAGTAGTCCATTCCATCAACAAGTTCACAAAAATATGTTTCCAGAAAAAGAAAAAAAAATTGGAAAACGCATCACCATTCACGAAGGCTAATTTGTCCAGAGCGAATGAATCGTCCGAGATTCTATTGTCTCTAAACGTACGCGTGAATAGCATCGGCGCACTCGCAAATGTTTGGCCCGTACGGAACCAGGAAATAGTAGTGGTTCCGGAAGTGGTGGAAATCAATTGCTTTGTTTATGAATTACACAACCCTTTGAAAAATGTTGGGTATCTATTTGATATCACAAAACGATACCAAATCATAAAACTATGTGTTGTTCTTTGCCTGGTGGTCCCCTTTAATTTAACAAATATTATGTTTTCTTCTATACAGCCAAGCAGTGTCCAGACCTGATGACGTACAGTGACTGTAGCACCATGTGTCCAGCTACATGCGAAGCCCAAGACCAGGACGAACTGTCCAAGCACTGTCCAGCAGAATGTGTGTCCGGGTGCCAGTGTCCAAAGGGAACTGTCCTGGAGGATGGAAGGTGCATCCAGGCAGACCTGTGCCCCTGCACTCACAACAGGGAGAAGTACCCACCAGGGGCTACCGTCAACTCCAAGTGTAATAAGTGGTATGTAATGTTTGTTGACTACAGATGAAGCATTAAATAGAGTAGCAGAGAAACTAATTTCTAGATGAATATAATTGTTTGCATATTGGTCCTAAGATTTGGAAAATTGGGCAAACCAGTGTCCCCTGCACTCACACGAGGGAGAAGGACCCACCAGGGGATACCGGCAACTCCAAATGTAATAAATGGTATGTAATGTTTGCTAACAACAGATGTAATAATAAAATAGAAATTGCTAGATGGATATAATTATGTTGTATACAAATCCTTGCAAATTGATGGAAAATGTCAAGCCTAGTGCCAGTGCCCCTCCACGTGCAACAGCTAGGGGGACGTACCCTAGGGGGTCTACCATGATCTTCAAGTGCAATAAATGGTATTGTATTCTGTTAACAACAGATGTAAGGATAAATGAGAATTTGAAATCAATTTACCAAATGATTAATTCTTTTGTATGAGAATCCTTACCAACAGTTTCCCTAACCTACATGTATAACATTGTATTGTTTTCCCTGGGTTGTGCAGTACTTGCCGTTGTGGTCTTTAGGAGTGCGAGCAGTCCGTGGATGACCCCACTACCTCATCAATACACTACGCAGGCTTATCTAAATGTTTATGCTCTCATTGAGTTTTGCAGTACCTGCCTTGATGGGCTGTGGCAGTGTGAGCAGTCACCATATCAGGCAAGCTGCCAGTCCGTGGATGACCCCACTACCTCATCAATACACTACGCAGGCTTATCTAAATGTTTATGTTCTCATTGAGTTTTGCAGTACCTGCCTTGATGGGCTGTGGCAGTGTGAGCAGTCACCATATCAGGCAAGCTGCCAGTCCGTGGATGACCCCACTACCTCATCAATACACTACGCAGGCTTATCTAAATTTGTATGTTCTCATTGAGTTTTGCAGTACCTGCCTTGATGGGCTGTGGCAGTGTGAGCAGTCACCATATCAGGCAAGCTGCCAGTCTGTGGATGACCCCACTACCTCATCAATACACTATGCAGGCTTATCTAAATGTTTATGTTCTCATTGAGTTTTGCAGTACCTGCCTTGATGGGCTGTGGCAGTGTGAGCAGTCACCATATCAGGCAAGCTGCCAGTCTGTGGATGACCCCACTACCTCATCAATACACTATGCAGGCTTATCTAAATGTTTATGTTCTCATTGAGTTTTGCAGTACCTGCCTTGATGGGCTGTGGCAGTGTGAGCAGTCACCATATCAGGCAAGCTGCCAGTCCGTGGATGACCCCACTACCTCATCATAATTCAAGGTTCCTTGATAAATAACTTGTTGACGTACCAGTTATAGTCCCAAATGGACCTTTCAGAAGGAACAAGGTACCAACAGATTCCCTAACGCAGGCTAATCTAAATGTGCATGTTTTCATTGAATTCTGCAGTACCTGCCTTGGGGTCTATAAAAGTGTGAGCAGTCGATCTGGGAGGTAAACTGCCAGTCCACAATAGGTGACCCCCACTACCTCACCTCATTTCAGATTCTGTACATGTACCATCAGAATTGTATGTTTAAAAGTTCTATGAGCATTGAAAAGCATTTCTGGGACAAACAACAATCACACGAGCTTTCTTGCTCAGTTGGTTGAGCTCTGGTCTAGCAATCTGGAGGTCTCGGGTTCTTAATTCATCTTTGCTCATTTTCATTTATTTAAATGTATTCATTGAATTCTGCAGTACGTGCCTTGGTGGTCTGTGGGAGTGTGAACAGTCGGCATGTCAGGCAACCTGTCAGTCGGTGGGTGACCCCCATTACCTCACCTTCGACAAGAGGCAGTACAACTTCCAGGGAGGGTGTCGCTATGTTCTTGTTGAGGTACGTTACTTTCCTTTTTTTGAATAAAGGGATCTAGTTACTTTGTTGACATGTGCAAAATGTCTATTATTGTGATCTATGTCCACTGAGTAATGTGTGAACATTTCACGTTAGATTTATTTTATATGGCCAAGTTATGAGCAAAAAATGCAAAGTGATGATTCGCTAATTCATTGCACTGACTTAATTTGTACACAGATATAACTTTTCTTGAGGATAATTAAAAATCTGAACACTTCATTCGTAAGAATCTTTTTAATGAAATAAGTTGAAAAACCAAAAACTGTTTCATGATTCTATTGGTTATACAAATACAACAAGGTATGTGAGAACCACTAGAGTTCTAAGCAAGTTTTGTGGATTTGGACAATTTTACTAGATCCCTTGTGGTGTTTAATATTTTGTCACATAGTTTTTATTTGTGATTTAACGTAAGTTGTAATTGGCATAATTTGTACATAAAGTAACTGGATCCTTTGACTTGAGTTACTATAAAAAGAATTTCAATATATTAAACAAAAAGTACTACATTTGTATGACTCTGCCATGAACTGGCTGGAGTCATTAGTTTTAGGTGTGTCCCTCTCTTTGAGGAAGCGGATGACAGATTACTGTCAAATTTGCTTCCCCTATGTATGTAGAGATGTTAAGGAATTGATATTGCTTCAGAGTATATATCAAAATAGAAAATTATTTTTGGTTCACTTTTTTTATGTTGCTTTATTACAGGATTTCGTAGAACAGTATCTCACTGTGCTGGCCGAGAACACTGAATGCAACATGCGCTCATCGCGCAAAGTCACCTGCACAAAATCAGCCACCGTCATCATAAACGGAACCAACCCAATCGATCTCAAACAGAACCGACTCGTATTTGTGGACGGTCAGGAGGTCCTTCTACCGTACAGCAACGGAGAGGTTGTTGTACGAAGAGCGTCCTCTAAGTTTGTGTTTGTAGAGGGCCGTGGCTTCCGAGTGAAGTGGGATGGTAACGACAGGCTGTATGTGACGCTCTACCCGGAATACATGCACAGGGTAGGTTGGATGTAACCCCTTGCCAATGGGAACCTGGTGGGTCCTGTATTTTTTGTTTATTTATTTATTTTCACAAATGGGTGGAACACCCTAGTCAGCACAGCTGCTTTTCATAGGGGTCCATATAAACTCTATGGGACTTGCAGAATCTATCAGGGAACAGGTTAAATTTAGATTTGATGCTCTCTTTCCTAGGCAAGGATCATTGACTTGAATGTTCTAATTCTTTCGTTCATAGAAGTAAATATATGGTTGAATTATTTTGAATGTTGACTTTTATTTTCAGGGGTTAAATGTTCTGGTAATAACAATGTAACATTTTTTTTTTTTATCAAATTTTTGTTCATGACAAAATTGTATGAATATGAACATTCTGTATTAAATATGTCAAAGATCACTTTTGCAGAAACTTTCAATCTAAAAAAAAAAATTGGAAAAAATAACATATACGTTATGTTCTGAACGTAATAAACAAAGGTTTAACTCGTGTGCAATATATTTTAGACTTTTTAGAAGAATTCCTATCTCGTTTAACCATCAGGTGCGCGGTCTGTGCGGAACGTACGACTCGAACCAGAACAATGACTTCATGACCCCGGCAGGAGACATAGAGACGAGCATCGTTGCGTTCGCCAACAAATTTGCGGTTGACCCAGACTGCCAAGAGACCGAAACCTCTCTCCCGCTTTCGCCGTGCAGCCTCAACTCGCGCATGGAGAGCTTTGCGGCGGAGAAATGTGGCATCATGAATGGGGAGGTCTTCCGAGCGTGCCACGGCAGCGTCAGCCCGGATATGTACTATGACATGTGCCTCTACGACGTGTGTGGATGCGAAGCTTCCCACACGCAGGAGTGCCTGTGCGAAGCCATAGCGGGATATGCCATAGACTGTGCGAATGAGGGCGTGCATATTGAGTGGAGGGAAAATCGAGCAATCGCTGAATATTGCAGTAAGTTAACCCCTTGCCTACAAGATAGTGCAATTCCTTTAGAGTTAATACATGCTGCACCTGGGGGGGGGAGGGGGGGGTGTTTCACAAAGATCATCAGTCGGACTTAAAAATTATGGAAAGCCGTTAGTTTTCTTTGAAAAATTGTTGAAAAGTTCTTTTAGAAGACACAAAATGTTGATTCAAATCATAATAATATTTTCTATTTTCAAGGAGATTTCATTTTCTTGATGTAAAAGTTATGAAAAGTCTAAAATACTTGCTTTTGAATTCCAAGGCTACAAATAGCTTTCCATAATAGTTAGGTCCAACTTAGAGTTAAGTTGAACTTAGAATATTTCTGAGGAGTGGGTTAACTACGTACAATTGAATGAATGGTGGCAATTTGCTAGGTAGTACTTTTCTAAGGGAAGTTTGCAAGAGGGAAAGTTCTCATAAAAGAATTTTGAGGATGAAAAGGTCTTCCAAGACTTACTGTTTTGAACTGCATCATTTTGTCCCTTGTCCTGATATTTCTATTTTTGTTTTTATGTTAATCTTGTACTAATTTCTTCAATTGATAAATGCATCAACCAATCGATCAATCTCTTATTCAATATCTGTTCCCTTCATATTTTCGCATGTGTTTAGTATGACAGAGGTCAGGTCTACCAGCAGTCTGGGTCGACCTGTGGTCAGACATGTCGTGACTTGTCCCCGGGCGGATGCGAGGATGACGAGGAGTGCGTGGAAGGTTGCAACTGTCCGGACAACTGCTAAGCACCAATAAAGGAAAGAAAGAGTTGGATTAATGTAATTTGTTTTCCTCTCTAAATTTCAAGGTGTTCAGTGTGATGGTGGGCAGGTCTACCAGCAGTGTGGGCCAACCTGTGGTCAGACGTGTCGTGACTTGTCCCTAGGGGGCTGCGAGGAGGCTGAAGAGTGTGTAGAAGGGTGTAACTGTCCGGACTACACGGTGCTGGACGATGAGGGGAACTGCATCCTGCCGATAAATTGTCCCTGCTATTACCAGGAGATGACTTATCCACCGGGGTCGCTTATTGAACAGATGTGTCAGGACTGGTAAGAGATTGACTTTAACATCGTTATTTATTATTGAAAATCAATGTGTTGTTTCTTTTAAAGATAAAATGAACTGTATCCTTCTGTTGAACTATCCTTGCTAATTCCAGGATATGTCTTGTTTACTGGGTTCTTTTACTATAACAGAATAATTCATTACCAAGAAGTTTTTGAAAAATGAAATGGAACATAACCTTCTGTTGAACTGTACTTGCTACTACCAGTTTGTGTCTCATCTACCTTATTGTACAGATGTGTCAGGACTGGGAAGCAGTAGAGTTTAGCAAAACTTTCACAGTATTACTCAGTACCAAGAAGTTCTTTTTTTTTTAGATGAAATGAACTGTATTCTTCTGTTTGACTGTCCATGTTACTACAAGGAGATGACTTATCACTTATTGTGTCAGGTCTGGTAAATAACATATTCTGTATCAATTGTATTGAATTATGTCTCTCGTAGATTATAGTTTTTACCATATTTATAGTTCCAATGCCTCATGAAAATGATGATTGCAGTTCTTTGTATGTATATACATGTAAATGTAAGACTTTGAAAAGTACATGTACTATTACATTTCATTCAACTCTCCTTTGTTATTCCAGTTACTGTTTAAATGGAACATTCCAGTGCGAGGGAGAGCCGTGCAATGTAACAGACATTTGTCCACAGAACCAGATATTTGATAATTTGATTGTTAATCTTGTCACCTACTTATTTCAGAAATGAAATGTTAAATATATTCCACTTTCTTTTGCTCTTCCAGTTACTGTTTGAATGGAACGTTCCAGTGCGAGGGAGAGCCGTGCAACGTAACCGACATGTGTCCACAGAACCAACTTTACGACGAGCTGGCTCCCGGATGCCCTTTGACCTGCGAGAGCATCTCTCATGAGATCAGTTGCGGAGTCAGCTCTGGGCCTGGATGCATGTGTCCCAAAGGATATTATATGGATGTAAGTTATACAAACTTGATAAAGGAATTATTCCTGTGGAGGTGATGATGATGATGATGATGATGATGATGATGATGATGATGATGATGATGATGATGATGATGATGATGATGATGATGATGATGATGATGATTGTGATGATGATGGTGATGATGATGATGATGATGATAATTGTGAGATCAGTTACGGAGTCAGTCCTGGGCCTGGATGGAAGTCCCGAAGGATACTTCCTAGATGTAAAGTGACATAAACTTGCAAAATCATACTCTTACATGTATGGTGGTGATGATAATGATGATGATGATGGTGATGGTGATGGTGATGGTGATGGTGATGGTGATGGTGATGATGATGATGATGATTGTGATGATGATGATGATGATGATGGCGATGATAGTGGTGATGTCAATAACAACTCAAATGTAGCCTTTGACCTGCGAGAGCATCTGTCATGAGATCAGTTACGGAGTCAGTCCTGGGCCTGGATGCATGTGTCCCGAAGGATACTTCCTAGATGGAAGTTACATAAACTTGCAAAATCATTTACTCTTACATGTATGGTGGTGATGATAATGATGATGAGGATGGTGATGATGATGATGATGATGATAATGATGATGGTGATGATGATGATGATAATGGTGATGTCAATAACAACTCAAATGTAGCCTTTGACCTGCGAGAGCATCTGTCATGAGATCAGTTACGGAGTCAGTCCTGGGCCTGGATGCATGTGTCCCGAAGGATACTTCCTAGATGGAAGTTACATAAACTTGCAAAATCAATTAATCTTACATGTATGGTTGTGATGATGATGATGATGATGGTGATGATAGTGATGCAGATGATGATGATGATTGTGATGATGATGATGATGATGATGATGATGATGGTGATGATAGTGATGCAGATGGTGATGATTGTGATGATGATGGTGATGATAGCGATGATGATGATGATGATGATAATACTGATGTCAATAACAACTCAAATGTAGCCTTTGACCTGCGAGAGTATCTCTCACGAAATCAGTTGCAGAGTCAATCCCTGGGCCTGGATGCATGTGTCCCAAGGGATACTACCTAGATTTGAGTTACATCAACTTTCAAAAACAATTACTCCTTCATGTAGGATGATGATGATGATGATGGTGTTGATGATGATGATGATCTGTTTCATAATAAGTTTCCTTCAATCCTGAAGATAACACTGAAGGCAGTTCAAATCTTCCAGAAGACTTTATAAAGAACATAGTTTTGTTTGCCTCCATCACTGCTATCTACAGAAGATATGAACATGTTTTGGGCATATATATATTCAACCCATTTCGTAACTGTCAAAATTTCTTTTTTGCCTGATTTCAACTCATTCCGATATACATAGAAAAAACATGTTAATATTTTATGCACATTGTAGAATTAGCACTTCACAAAAATAGCTTAAAATCTGTGAAAATGTTCACCTTAATATAATAGTCTTCTTCTTTTTGTCCTCTTTTAAATATTGTCCACTAAAAATCCATCGTGGTTTTGTTTTTGTCTTCTCTGTTAGGGGGAGTTGTGTGTTCTTCCTCACGAGTGTCCGTGTTACCATAGCAACCAGAGATTCGAACATGGAGAGGTCTGCAGGATGGATACATGTAATGAATGGTAAGAATGAAGTTTTCAATTGTGTTTCATGGTAGCACTGTATACAGAGAGATGGGGGATTTAATAGTCATCCATACATGCAATGAATGGTAAGATAGTTTATGAGTGATTTGTGGTGGCACCGTTTAGAGAGGGATGAGATATGAGTTTTGAAGTCAAGCTGTTGAAAGAGTTGAGCCCCTCTTACCACCCTTTATTATATGTAGTCATCCGTACATGCAATGCATGGTAAGAAAGTATTCAAGTGAGATAGGAGATGAATTTTGAACAGACTGACTCATTACGATCGAAGAGCAGTCAAGCTGTTGAAAGATTCAAGCCCCTCGATCGTACCATCTTTCTACCGTAATTGGGGGATATGATTATGACAAATAGTAATAAATAAATGTAGAGAATGAAGACAGTATCTAAGTGGTTCATGTTAGCACTGTATACAGCAGGCCTGTAGCCAGGGGGGTGCGTTGGGTGCATACGCACCCCCCCCCCCCCCCACCATATTCTGAAAGGTCCACTTTTTGCCATTCTTGGTCCACTCTTCACCGGTCTCGGGTCCACTTTTTGTCGGTCTCCACCATCTAAACCAATGGTAAACAACTTAACCAGTGGTCTCGGCCTCAGACAGGAAAAATTTTGGCGACGGACACCCCCATTTGCCATTTTATGATTGTCAGTTTGAATACCCAGTTGCCTGAATGGGCCATGTAATATACATTTCAGCTAGCGGACCAGTGTCAGTGTTGAGCTTTGCTATAATCTGAACCTGTCAAAGTGCTTAAAATTTTAATTGTCCAGCATGTGTATTATCTAAGGAAACTGGAATTTTTGTTTAACTAACCTTTCAATTGGGCAAAGAAATGTATTTATTTTTTTAGAATTAAAATAAGCCCTTATTTGATTATTTCTTTCAGCTATTGCAATGGCTCTATATGGGACTGTACTGATTATGAATGCCCAGGTATGTACTATGTTAGTTTTTCTTTTACTTCAGTTGATTCACATCAAGATATTCTTTTTGTATGTTTGCTTTGTTTTTTGTCATAGTTATTTATGTATGTATGTGCTGTTATTACTTGAATGACGTGTTTTCTTGATTTATTTATTTTTTGTTCTAGAAATAATCAACATATAGTCGAGCTGTACAGAGTTTACAATTTTTAAACTTATGGCAAACAAATGGTCACATCTTCTCCTAGGTTAAAGTGTCTATACCCAATTTAAAAAACAATTATTTTACAGTGCTAATTTTTAGTATGCCATTGTTGTTATAATAGATTTTGCTTGTTAGTATAATTTATGTTAATTCAAACATATAGAGAAAATCATATATTTTATGTTAATAGCTTATTTTGTGGACATGTTTACAAACGTTTAAATCATTCAACAAATAAATTTGCGCTTGTAATTCAGGACTCTGCTCAGCTGTAGGTGAGGGTCACTATACGACCTTTGACGGAAAGAAGTACACTTTCACCGGCGACTGTCGCTACACTCTCGCAAGCGACTCAAACGGAACATTCTCCGTCGAAGTCGAAAACGTCCAGTGTGGCTCGAGCGGCGTCACTTGTACGAGAGCCATCGAGATCATCTTTGGCGATGACTCGACGATATTCTTGGTGCGCGGCGGGGACGTTACCGTAAATGGCGTTCCCATCTCGATGCCAAAGTATTACTCGTCCTGGAGTATCGAGAAGTCTGGATTCTTCTTTGTGATCATCGCTAACTTTGGACTGGAGTTGCTTTGGGATGGAGGTAGGTACATGTATACTGTAGCCTACACTCATTTTGTAATAACTTTTCTACTGTTTTAACACTAGATTGACCAGAAGGGGACAGGGCGGGGGGGTGATTCTGCCCCCCTTTCACATCCCTGTATTTTGTTTGCAATGTAATTATTAAATTTGCATTGTTAGCACCATTGTCTTATGACTAACTAATTTATTTTGTTGCATATAACACAAATTTACTGAGTACCTTTAAAATAGCAAAGGGATACATTTTTTGATATTATTATTATTATTGTTTATTTGGGTTTTGCAGGTTTTGTATTTCTACATACACCTACATGTATGTACATATTGTGAGTTATGCAAGCTATCTAAGATTAACCATGTCACAGCTTTATTTGCATCATAAATAACAAAAGTATATGAAGTATTCTACCTTATATTATCATTTACATAACTATTTTGCATCACTTTCGTTTATAATAAAAACAGGTACCAGAGTCTACGTTTCTGTCACTCCTGAGTTCCAAGGCCGGCTGGCTGGTCTCTGCGGGAACTTTGATGGTGATCAGGAGAACGACTTCTTAGCCAGGAACGGAGCGGTAGAACACAGCAGCGACAACTTTGCTAACAGCTGGAAAGTCAGCAGTGGGTGCCCAGAACTGCACAAGGAGGACTTGGTCCACCCATGTAGGGTAAGTCCTGGCCTAGTAGGGCTGGTACAAAAAATTATTTCACAACATAATTTGTTTGAGCTGTAGAACACAGCAGTGTCAACTTTGTTAACAGCTGGAACAGTCAGCAGTGGGTGCCCATCTGTACAAGGAGGACTTGGTCCATCCCTGTATGGTCTTGGCCTAGTAGGGCTAGTCCAACTGGTCTGTACCTGGCTAAATATACTAAGATAAATCTCGACTTTGTACGCAACATGTACATCTACTTGAAACAAAACAATTTACTTTATTCTCTCATTTGCCATGGACTCTCTGTAGGTGAACAGTCATCGTGAGGCGTGGGCACAGAGAAGATGTAGCATCATCATGTCCAGGACCTTTGAACCCTGTCACGCAGTCGTGGAACCGGATCTCTACCTGGCAAACTGCATCTACGATTCCTGCGGGTTAGTTACCAATAAATTGATTAGTGCATTAGAGTTTCAAATATATTGATTATATTTTGATTAGCAAAGTGTAGTTTCAAATATATTGATTGTATTTTTATTAACAAAGTGGCTAAGCGCTAGATTTATGTCCTACTTTGTACTTCAGCAAAATAATTTAAAGGGAACAAACACCCCACCAAAATAATATTTGATATGTTCAAATGATTAGTAGACTTAGTAATCTGTTATCCCGGCAACCACAGACAAATTACTGCCAGAAATTATTGCTTTGTAATCGGAATTGATCTTTCAGAGCCCTGTTTCATAAATAATTTCCAATCATTTTAAATGTCTAATTATTGTAAATAGCCAATCACCAAGGAGCACCAAGCTTTAGGCATAGTAGTTACAATAATCGGACATGTCAGAATGGATCAAATGTTGATGAAGGCTGGAGCTGATAGCCAAAACAATTAGAGTTTATTATTTTTCTTCAAAATATTAAAATGTAACTTTGTATAAAACAGAGGTGGTTTCTTGCTAAAATTGTACACAAGAGTATTACTTATATTCTATACAATTCAATTGTTACGTTTTATGGAGAGAAAAAAAACTTAATAATCAACAGATTGTTAGTGATCTGTCGAACTGAATTGATATTTTATTCATCAAACAAATCAATATTATATAACCATTATTTTCCAGATGTGATCTCGGAGGTGACTGTGAGTGTCTGTGTACGGCCATCGCAGCCTACGCCATGGAGTGCTCAAGGTTTGACTTCAACATTATGTGGAGATCACAGGAGTTGTGTGGTAAGAAATACTAACATAGATCTATAAGCTGGAATTCTCAAATTTAAAAGAGGTTTGTGTAAACCATTTTTCAAACTATGAAATGCCGCTTGTAAACAGGTAAAAAGGGAACTTTTCATTTGCTGATTTCTAATGTTGGAATGGCTGGAATCCACAAATGAGGTTTATATAAACCACGGTTTAAAACTATGGAATGCCACTTGTAGACACAAGTAAAAAAGTGAAATTTGCATTTGCTGATTTATAATGGTATGGCTGATGGTGCTTGTATGCTATTAACCAGCAGCACCAAATAAAATTCACTATATGAGAACATAGAACTAAATGTCTATGCCAAGGAATGCTCATGGTTTGACTTCAAGATCAAGTGGAGGTCACACAGGGTGCATAGATCCATACACTTGAATTCACACAGGAGGTTTGTGTAAACCATGGTTGAAATCATATTTCAAAACTATGAAGTGCCGCCTGTAGACAAGTAAACAGTGGAAATCTCAATTTTGAACACCTAATGATGCAGCTGTTGGTGCTTGCTAACCGGTGGCACCAAATAAAATTCACTGTCTGCGAACATAGACCTTTATGTTTTGTGTCTGTGTATACTTTATTAAATCATAAACAGAAAGCATGAACAAACATCTACCTAAAGTATCCCCTCTCTTACAGCAGGGGAATACAAGGTATACATTAACCTGTTCAGGATGGACTGGTTTTACTACAACATGTATTCTCCATAGACCTAAGCCCAAATATTTTCAGGAATAATCCTGAACGGGTTAAGATACATCACAATTATATTATAGAAAATTATCTCTGGGTGTGTAGTGTAGCATTGGGATTCAACACCTGGGGGTGTTTCACAAAGATCCTAAGCTGATCTTAGCACTAAGATGGTCTTAAATATTATGGAAAGCCATTAGTGTCTTGAAACAGTTTTATAAAAGTTATGTTGAAATGCATAAAATGTTGATTCAAATCATATATATTTTCTAATTATCAAAGAGATTCATAATCGTCACATAAAATTCATGAAATTTCTTTGATAATTAGAAAACATATATGATTTAAATCACCATTTTATGCATTTCAACATAACTTTTATAAAACTGTTTCAAGACACTAATGGCTTTCCATAATATTTAAGACCATCTTAGTGCTAAGATCAACTTAGGATCTTTGTGAAACACCCCCCAGAACTGTATACAATATCATACAACTTATCAACTTATCCTCTCTTTTTTCCTCTCATCCCTCTTGCTAGCTGTGCAGTGCGACGCAGGCTTTGAATACTCCAACTGCGGTTCCACGGCTGTGGATACATGTGCGTCATATCATCAGGACCAGATCGGGTTCGGAACATGTGCCGAGGGGTGCCACTGCCCAAATGGAACACTGTCAGAAAGTAAGAAGATTTCAGTCTTCCCGAACTAATAATTTTTCAACATCTGTAGTTGTTCAAAGACTGTGTGCATGTCCCTAAAAATGGTCTATCAATATTGCTTTTTTTTAGGAGCAGTGATTCATTGATTTGTCCTTCTTTTCTTGTAAACTATCATTTCATACTGCACGTTATACAACAAAAAATAAGACTTTTTTTTCAAGGTTGAAAACGTGTTATTTGTATATATACTCTTTCTTTTTTTTAAGGGAAATTCCATAGGGAAATTCCAAAGGAAATTATTAACGTCTACTTTGTCTAAATCAGCACTAATATTTGGAATTGTAGCTGTTATGGTAACATACATTGGATGCACTAAACATCAGTGTTTCAAACATATATGTCTGTTGTTTGAATATTCATCAAGGTGGGCAGTGCATCGATGATACTGAGTGCCCATGCCATTCAGGGAGCATTGTGTATCCAGCAGGATCCATCGTCTCTATCAACTGTCAGAACTGGTGAGTGTATCTAATACTAGATGCCAAATGACACTCTGTGTCAGCCATAAGATGCATATCCAGAAAAGGCATATTAACAAAAGCTGGCTATGTAACCACTGACATAGCAGACTCAACTACAGTGGTTACGTAATCCACTTTTTAAAGTATATGCTCATATGACGTTTCATATGTACCGTTGCGTTGGAAAATATGGCAGCCTCCAGTGGTCAGTGAATCAGATGAAAGAGGTCACAGAAACATTGTTTATTACTATCATTCGGAAATGACAAGAATTATGCACATATCAATATGTAACAGTAAGAAAAAATGCCAATCTTTGGCTTTCCTTTAACTGTCAATACTAATGAGTCCTTTTAGTTAAAAAATAATTATATTTTTCACCTCTGAACTAAAAGAAAATGTTTGCCTACTTACGTTAAAAGAAAAATTTTCTTTAATGACAGTGCATTGATGAGGCTGAGTGTTTTGATAATTGTGATGATGATATGAATAATGATGCTGATAAGTTAAATAATTATTATAATAATGGAAATAATAAAATGACAACAATAATACATTTTGTTTATCCAAGCTTCAGTGTTTTTTCACTGTTCTCCTAGCGGCCCTGCATCTAAGATTATTAACTCAGTCTTCGGTTGCACACCACCATCAATTTAAAAATTCATCACTGACTGTAACATTTTTCATTAAAAAATGTGATTTATGATAAATGTCATTTTCTGTTCTGTATAGCACTTGCCATTCCGGACATCTGGAGTGTGTTGGAGATACATGTCAACGTGAGTACATAATAATCATATCTAATCATATAACCAGAGGTATTATATGTAATCATCGTTATTTAAATTTTATTTTGTAATCATTCCACTTTATTTTACTTCTCAAGGCGAGTATATATAACTACATGTATTTCAATTTTTCGAGATGATGTACATTGTAGGTGTATACAAGTTTTTCATTTTTTGCAATTATGGCATGGAATTTACCTGCACATTTTGCTATTGTATTTTTGATGTGCTTTGTCTTTGTATAAATGGTGACAAAATGTTGAATTAACTTTTACCTACCTAGTCTAGTAACAGGAAAGATTTTTTAGATCTCTTTTTGGTCTACTAAAACTAACAGAGACCTGGAACGGGTTAACAAATTGGTCTAATAATGGAAATGATTTTTTTGTTTTAATAAATCAACAGAGACATGTGCTCCCCTGGAGTACATGTGCGACAATGGCTACTGTGTGCCCTATGGCTGGCTGTGTGATGGCCTGGACGACTGTGGAGACGGTTCTGATGAGAGCGACTGCTGTAAGTTGAAACAATACTTAAACTCGTTTAGTGCCCTGTAATATAAAGATTTACAATTTATTGCATGATCAATCAATTAATCGTACAATTGATTTATTAATTGACCAATGGTACTATTAATTGTGAATCTTTATGTTACGGGGCCCAAAACTGGCCCTGGAAATAACTGGAGAGTACAAATCAATCAATCCTGAATGGGTTAATTCACTCTGAAAAATCATGGACTATTCAAATTGCTGGGGCCGTATACAGAGAATGCTATTGTTATGTTATTGCAAAATCCATCAGTTCTGAATGGGTGAAACCAATTATTATAGGGACAACAATTACCATTTTAATTCTTCATTCTTCATTCTTCATTCTTCATTTTGCAGGATAAGGAGAAAGGGGGGCATGCACCCATTCCCCTCTCAAACGTTTGACAAAATTGAACAATAACAAACATAAGGGTTTTTTAAAATGTAGTATATAGAGTGCCCCCCCCCCCCCCTCCCCAATAATTTGAATTACTCCCCAATCCACACTGTGCCACTGTGTATTGGAGAATTATTGTGCTTCTTTCAAATTCCTGATACACTAAATTTCATGGCTCATGCAGCAAATCACATTGCACAAAGGCAACAATAGAGGCTTATATGTTTTGGTACCATTGTTTGATATTAAATATATATCCCACACTTTGCAAAGGGTTAAGTCATTCATAAACAATGCAAATAATCACCAAAACTTACAGAACACAACAGGGCCTTTGGATCTGAAATCGCAAATTATTTGCATACATGTGCCTTATTTCTATATAAGTACACATACATTTTAGACTAGTCTTCTTCTGCAGACCCATGAATACTTGATAAAAAGTATGGTCATGAGTTTTCTAATTATATAATTTTTCTGTAAACTAATTTGTATAAACTTGTTAATGGAATGGACTACAAAAATGATTACCTTTCATTAATTAGAACATTATTTTAGACTGTTGGTTCTCTTAAAGGGTATAGATAGTTCAATATTATACAAATAATGATGATCTTCCTGGTAATGAAATTAGCGTAACAATAGGGCAATTCCACGCCAAATGAGCCAAAAGTGGAAAAATCAAATGAGGATTATTTCTGATCTTGTTAATTTTTTCTGGATTATTTTTTAATAAATCATGATCACGTAATGTTATCTATCAGTTTACATGATCAAAACAAATATTGGGCGTCTCCTGATAGGAGAAACAGACACCATACATGAACCTATACACATGGGACTACACAGTGCCTATTTCTAGATTTTCTTCCTTTTTTGCTTTCCTTTCTGGTATTTTTCTGTTTTAAGGTACCAAATTTGGTGATTGAATATCACAATGTGTGTTCAGGTGACAATTTCAGTCTTTTGAGAGCCCTAAAGTATATTGTTAATGAATCAAAAACTCTGTCCTTCCGTTACTGTCCTTCCGTTACCGAACAGTGAAGCAATTAACTTCTTGTAATTAATATACCAATAGACATATTTTGTTCAAATAAGTGTTGTTACACTCTTTGAACATTAGGGAATAGACTATGAGCCAATATAACATGATAGTCCTCTTAACTTCACAGAGATTGGATCATAACTAAAGAACTTGGAAATCCATGTCCGTTTTGCCGTCCTTCCGTTACCGGCCTCATTAGTGTCCATATCTAATAAACGTAATGTTATTTTTAATTTTTTTATTGGAAATCAAAGGTGTCCCACCAAGAGTCTCTGAAAGGTAATTTACAATGATGAATCAAAAGCAGGATCCTGGAATTATTTGATTTAATTTTTAAAATTGCGTCTGAATGTCCTTCCATTACCGTGGAATTGCCCAATAGTTGTAAATTTGGAATAATTATGATTACTAATTTATTCTAACAGCCTACGAGTGTGCTGAGGATGAATTCATGTGCTCCAGCAGTGGTATGTGTATCGATGGCTCGTTCCGCTGCGATGGATCCCCAGATTGTACTGACTCTTCAGATGAGATCGACTGTGGTAAGTAAATTCACAATATTTATCCTCATTAATTAATTTATTGAATGTGCTCATAAGGTAATTCATCCATTCTATCATGTATTTGTTTATGTAGTTATCATGTATTACTCCAATATGTGTTCCTTTTCAGAGGAACTACCCTGGTAATTTTGTTTTATGATGTTTCAAATTAATCAAATGTTTTTATGAAAAATTGATATGCATAATTAATTCAAATACATGTACTTGTTATTTGGAAATAGTCCATCAATGTTGTGTAACGTAACATATTTTCACATTTGTATCTGATCATATGTATAACTGTTCTTGCAGAAATTAATCAATCATAAGCTAGCTGTTGCCTTATAAAGCATTATGAACACCCAAAGGTATTCAAATCGGATATGATATCCTCATAGTTGGGCCAGTTAATTGTCACCCCAGCTAAGGAATAGTGAAGCAAACACTAAGGCTGAGCTAATCAGGTTGTAAAGTTGATGTGTGTCATCCATGTTCTGACAGATGTGTGTGCATTCTCAATACAGAATTATTTATATTAAGTATTAATGATTTTTATGATTATATATTCTATTTTTCACAGCGCCACCTACATGTGAGCCTGATGAGTTCATGTGCGAGGATGGAGCATGTATCCCAGAATCCTTTGTGTGCGACGGGGATTATGACTGCAGCCTGGATGATACCAGTGATGAACATGGGTGCAGTGAGTTTTGCTTAAACTTTTGTGACATGTTGCAATAAAATGCTGATTACATGTATATATGATAGAATACTACATTTTTCTGGCTTTGGTACTTGGGAGTTCTCAAAAGTCGTAGCTTTCTACTAGTATATTTAGTTGTTGTTCTTTAATGTCAACAAAGTTATGCAAAAAGTGTAAGAAATCCAACTTTTTAGCTTTCTGGTTATTATTTTAAAACTTTATTTTAAAAAGCAGTGACAAATTTTGTTAAATTTGTTCTTTTTATCACGATTTTGTTTGATTTTACCCTATTTTCTTTCCTGATCCAGCAACACCAAAACCCACACAATCACCCAATGTGACCTGCTCATCCATCCAGTTCACCTGTAATAATGGGATGTGCGTTGCCGGGGGTAACGACAGCGTGGTGTGTGATGGCATCAACGACTGTGGCGACATGTCAGATGAGAGCTCATGCGGTATGTTCACAAGTACACATTTTCCATTTCAAATTACTTTTTATAAAAAATGGATTTGTGTTTGAATGCAAAGTTTCATTTGATGACATAAACGGTACCCTGGGGTACCAGACGAAAATCCGCCATTTTGTTTAATTATTTATTTAATTTTTAGGGCTGTACTGTGGGTATAGCGTGCATACAATCGCGCGCTGCACTGCATGCACAACGCAATACGGTTGTACTTCGAGTGGACACAAGATGGCGCTACACGCGGGATACCGGGGTACAACGGTACCCCGGGGTACTGCGTGTGTCATCATTTAATAGCAACTCTTTATGCAACACCCACTTGACTGGTCCCCAAAACACTAGAGCAGGGATCAATGGAGATTGCTTCTTAAACCAAAACCAGACAGTCTTGAACGGGTTAAAAGGAGTTGTGTTCTTTTCAATGTTCTCATTTTCATTTAATTTTTCTGTTTTTTGTTTCCTTAACATCAAATTCCGATCAATTAATTAATATTAGCTTCAAATATTCAGCTTTTTTTTTTTGTTAAACCAAAAAATAAAACTAATGCTTCATATTTTGTAACAACGTTACTTTGTAATTAGGAGCAAAAAAAACAAACATTGGTAGGCTAAGCCCTTCATATTATATCATTTGTCACTGCATGTTGAATAGTCTTTTAGTAGTGTATTGAATGTATTCTATTAATAGAAAAAGCAGGATTTCGTGGGTACAGTTCGATGGGCTTGTTTGCTGATTGTTATTGTGATATATCGTTCTGTATTTTTTGTCTGCAGGTACCACTCCACATCCTCATCCACCAACGACAAAGCCAAGTTGCTCAGAGAATCAGTGGCGCTGCACAGAGGGTCCAGAGTGTATTCTCACCTCACAACGTTGTGATGGTGTTTTGGATTGCGAGAAAGGATCAGACGAGATTGGCTGTGTGCATCAAACAACAACGCCTGCTCCGACAACTGCACTTGCAACTACTCAACAATTGTCAACAGCTCCTACAACACCAGCAGTGACAACAAAAGCTCTGACTAGACTGGTAGTCACAACAAATACTCTGACTACTCCAGCAAGTACAACAAGTGCCATTACTACTCAAGAAAGAACAACACAGGCAGTGACTACACCAGCAGTAACTACACCAGCTGTGACTACACCTGTTGTGACTACACCAGCTGTGACTACACTGGCTGTGACTACACCAGCTGTGACTACACCAGCAGTGACTACACCAGCAGTGCCTTCACCAGCTGTAACGACACCATCACTGACTACATCAGCAGTAACTACATCAGCAGTAACTACACCAGCAGTGACAACACCAGCAGTGACTACACAAGCTGTGACTACACCATCATTAACTACATCAGCAGTAACTACACCAGCAGTGACTACACCAGCAGTGACTACACCAGCAGTGACTATACCAGCAGTGACTACACAAGCAATGACTACACCATCATTAACTACACCAGCAGTGACTACACTAGCTGTGACTACACCAGCAGTGACTACACCAGCAGTGACTACACCAGCAGTGACTAAACTAGCTGTGACTACATCAGCAGTAACTACACCAGCAGTGACTACACCAGCAGTGACTACACCAGCAGTGACTACACCAGCAGTGACTACACTAGCAGTGACTACACTAGATGTGACTACACCAGCAGTGACTACACAAGCAATGACTACACCATCATTAACTACATCAGCAGTAACTACACCAGCAGTGACTACACCAGCAGTGACTACATTAGCTGTGACTACATCAGCAGTAACTACACCAGCAGTGACTACACCAGCAGTGACGACACTAGCTGTGACTACACCAGCAGTGACTACACCATCAGTAACTACACCAGCAGTGACTACACCGGCTGTGACTACTGTTGTAACTGAAATATTGGAAAATGGTTATTCAACAACTCTTCCAATATATACATTCCCTGAAACAACTACACCAGCTGTAACAACACCATCACTGACTACATCAGTAGTAACTACACCAGCTGTGACGACACCAGCAGTAACTACACCAGCAGTGACCACACTGGCTGTGACTACACCAGCTGTGACAACATCAGCTATGACTACACCAGCTGTGACTACATCAGCTGTGACAACATCATCTATGACTACACCAGCTGTGACTACACTGGCTGTGAATACTCCAGCTGTGACTACACTGGCTGTGACTACACCAGCTGTGACTACATCAGCAGTGACAACCCCAACTGTTACTACACCAGCAGTCTCTACACCAGCTGTGACAACATCAGCTATGACTACACCAGCAGTGACCACACTGGCTGTGACTACACCAGCTGTGACAACATCAGCTATGACTACACCAGCTGTGACAACATCAGCTATGACTACACCTGCTGTCTCTACACCAGCAGTGACTACACTAGCAGTGACTTCACCAGCTGTGACTACACCAGCAGTGACTTTACCAGCTGTAACGACACCATCACTGCCTACATCAGCAGTTACTACACCAGCAGTGACAACACCAGTAGTGACTACACTAGCTGTGACTACACCAGCAGTAACTACACAAGCTGTGACTACACAAGCAATGACTACACCATCATTAACTACATCAGCAGTAACTACACCGGCAGTGACTACACCAGCAGTGACTACACCAGCTGTGACAACATCAGCTATGACTACACCAGCTGTGACTACACCAGCAGTCTCTACACCAGCTGTGACTACACCAGCAGTGACTTCACCAGCTGTAACGACACCATCACTGACTACATCAGCAGTAACTACATCAGCAGTAACTACACCAGCAGTGACAACACCAGCAGTGACTACACAAGTTGTGACTACACCATCATTAACTACATCAGCAGTAACTACACCAGCAGTGACTACACCAGCAGTGACTACACCAGCAGTAACTACACCAGCAGTGACTACACCAGCAGTGACTACATTAGCTGTGACTACATCAGCAGTAACTACACCAGCAGTGACTACACCAGCAGTGACTACACCTGCAGTTACGACACTAGCCGTGACTACACCAGCAGTGACTACACCAGCAGTAACTAGTCCAGCAGTGACTACACCAGCTGTGACTACTGTTGTAACTGAAATATTGGAAAATGGTTATTCAACAACTCTTCCAATATATACGTTCCCTGAAACAACTACACCAGCTGTGACTACACCAGCTGTTACAACACCATCACTGACTACATCAGTAGTAACTACACCAGCTGTGACAACACCAGCTGTGACTACACTGGCTGTGACTACACCAGCTGTGACTACATCAGCAGTGACAACCCCAGCTGTTACTACACCAGCTGTGACAACATCAGCTATGACTACACCAGCAGTGACAACACTGGCTGTGACTACACCAGCTGTGACTACATCAGCTGTGACAACATCAGCTATGACTTCACCAGCAGTGACCACACTGGCTGTGACTACACCAGCTGTGACAACACCAGCTGTAACTTCACCAGCAGTGACTTCATCAGCTGTAACGACACCATCACTGACTACATCAGCAGTAACTACACCAGCAGTGACTACACAAGTTGTGACTACACCATCATTAACTACATCAGCAGTAACTACACCAGCAGTGACTACACCAGCAGTGACTACACCAGCACTGACTACACCAGCAGTGACTTCACCAGTTGTAACGACACCATCACTGACTACATCAGCAGTAACTACATCAGCAGTAACTACACCAGCTGTGACAACATCAGCATTGACTACACTATCTGTGACTACACCAGCAGTAACTACACAAGCTGTGACTACACCATCATTGACTACATCAGCAGTAACTACACCAGCAGTGACTACACCAGCAGTGACTTCACCAGCAGTGACTACACCAGCAGTAACTACACTAGCTGTGACTACACCAGCAGTGACTACACCAGCAGTCACTACACCAGCTGTGACTACTGTTGTCACTGAAATATTGGAAAATGGTTATTCAACAACTCTTCCAATATATACATTCCCTGAAAGAACTACACCAGCTGTAACGACACCAGCAGTAACTACAACAGCTGTGACTACACCAGCAGTAACTACAACAGCTGTGACTACACCTGCTGTGTCTACATCAGCAGTCACTACACCAGCAGTGACTTCACCAGCAGTGATGACACCATCACTAACTACATCAGCAGTAACTACACCAGCAGTGACTACACCAGCAGTGACTACACCAGCAGTAACTACACCAGCAGTGACTACACCAGCAGTGACTACATTAGCTGTGACTACATCAGCAGTAACTACACCAGCAGTGACTACACCAGCAGTGACTACACCTGCAGTTACGACACTAGCTGTGACTACACCAGCAGTGACTACACCAGCAGTAACTAGTCCAGCAGTGACTACACCGGCTGTGACTACTGTTGTAACTGAAATATTGGAAAATGGTTATTCAACAACTCTTCCAATATATACGTTCCCTGAAACAACTACACCAGCTGTTACAACACCATCACTGACTACATCAGTAGTAACTACACCAGCTGTGATGACACCAGCTGTGACTACACCAGCTGTGACAACCCCAGCTGTTACTACACCAGCTGTGACAACATCAGCTATGACTACACCAGCAGTGACCACACTGGCTGTGACTACACCAGCTGTGACTACATCAGCTGTGACAACATCAGCTATGACTACACCATCAGTGACCACACTGGCTGTGACTACACCAGCTGTGACAACACCAGCTGTAACTACACCAGCAGTGACTTCACCAGCTGTAACGACACCATCACTGACTACATCAGCAGTAACTACATCAGCAGTAACTACACCAGCAGTGACAACACCAGCAGTGACTACACAAGTTGTGAATACACCATCATTAACTACATCAGCAGTAACTACACCAGCAGTGACTACACCAGCAGTGACTACACCAGCAGTGACTACACCAGCAGTAACTACACAAGCTGTGACTACACCATCATTGACTACATCAGCAGTAACTACACCAGCAGTGACTACACCAGCAGTGACTTCACCAGCAGTGACTACACCAGCAGTAACTACACTAGCTGTGACTACACCATCATTGACTACATCAGCAGTAACTACACCAGCAGTGACTACACCAGCAGTGACTTCACCAGCAGTGACTACACCAGCAGTAACTACACTAGCTGTGACTACACCAGCGGTGACTACACCAGCAGTGACTACACCAGCTGTGACTACTGTTGTCACTGAAATATTGGAAAATGGTTATTCAACAACTCTTCCAATATATACATTCCCTGAAACAACTACACCAGCTGTAACGACATCAGCAGTAACTACAACAGCTCTGACTACACCAGCAGTAACTACAACAGCTGTGACTACACCTGCTGTGTCTACATCAGCAGTCACTACACCAGCAGTGACTTCACCAGCAGTGACGACACCATCACTAACTACATCAGCAGTAACTACACCAGCAGTGACTACACCAGCAGTGACTACACCAGCAGTAACTACACCAGCAGTGACTACACCAGCAGTGACTACATTAGCTGTGACTACATCAGCAGTAACTACACCAGCAGTGACTACACCAGCAGTGACTACACCTGCAGTTACGACACTAGCTGTGACTACACCAGCAGTGACTACACCAGCAGTAACTAGTCCAGCAGTGACTACACCGGCTGTGACTACTGTTGTAACTGAAATATTGGAAAATGGTTATTCAACAACTCTTCCAATATATACGTTCCCTGAAACAACTACACCAGCTGTTACAACACCATCACTGACTACATCAGTAGTAACTACACCAGCTGTGACGACACCAGCTGTGACTACACTGGCTGTGACTACACCAGCTGTGACTACATCAGCAGTGACAACCACAGCTGTTACTACACCAGCTGTGACAACATCAGCTATGACTACACCATCAGTGACCACACTGGCTGTGACTACACCAGCTGTGACAACACCAGCTGTAACGACACCATCACTGACTACATCAGCAGTAACTACATCAGCAGTAACTACACCAGCAGTGACAACACCAGCAGTGACTACACAAGTTGTGACTACACCATCATTATCTACATCAGCAGTAACTACACCAGCAGTGACTACACCAGCAGTGACTACACCAGCAGTGACTACACCAGCAGTGACTTCACCAGTTGTAACGACACCATCACTGACTACATCAGCAGTAACTACATCAGCAGTAACTACACCAGCTGTGACAACATCAGCATTGACTACACTATCTGTGACTACACCAGCATTAACTACACAAGCTGTGACTACACCATCATTGACTACATCAGCAGTAACTACACCAGCAGTGACTACACCAGCAGTGACTTCACCAGCAGTGACTACACCAGCAGTAACTACACTAGCTGTGACTACACCAGCGGTGACTACACCAGCAGTGACTACACCAGCTGTGACTACTGTTGTCACTGAAATATTGCCAGCTGTAACGACACCAGCAGTAACTACAACAGCTGTGACTACACCAGCAGTAACTACAACAGCTGTGACTACACCTGCTGTGTCTACATCAGCAGTCACTACACCAGCAGTGACTTCACCAGCAGTGACGACACCATCACTAACTACATCAGCAGTAACTACATCAGCAGTAACTACATCAGCAGTAACTACATCAGCAGTAACTACATCAGCAGTAACTACACCAGCATTGACTACACTAGCTGTGACTACACCAGCTGTGACTACACCAGCAGTGACTACACCAGCAGTAACTACACTAGCTGTGACTACACCAGCAGTAACTACACAAGCTTTGACTACACCAGCAGTGACTACACTAGCAATGACATCACCAGCTGTGACAACACCACCTGTGACTACACATGCTCTGACTACATCTGCTGTGACTACACCTGTTTTGACAGCACCAGCTGTGACTACACCTGCTGTGACTACATCCGCTGTGTCTACACCAGCTTCGACTTCACGAGCTGTGACAACATCTGCTGTGACTACATCTGTTGTTACTACACCTGCTGTGACTACACCAGCAGTGACTACTCCAGCTGTGACTACACCAGCTGTGACTACACCTGCTGTAACTACACCATCAGTGACTACACTGGTCACAACCACACCAGCTGTTACTACATCAGCTGTGACTACACCAGTATTAACTACACAGGCGGTTACCACACCAGCCCTAACTGCACCTGAAGAAACAACTACTCAGCAATCCACAACAAAGTCGACCACTGGTTATTTTTCACCTTCCTCCTCCCCCATTCCTTATACCACAACAGAGGCAGTGACATCTGTTTACACTTCACAAACACCATCTCCAAAGGTATTAACAGAGGTAGCAACAACAGTGCCAACAACTCCATCAGGATATGAAGAAACTACACCTTTGGCAGTTAGCCAGACAACATTATTGCCACCAACAATCAGCGCAAGTCCTTTTGCCACGACCTTGTTAACAACTCCTTCCATCATCACATTAGAGAGATCATCAAGTACATCTGCATCTACTACCGAATATTATACACCATCTTCATCACCATTATACTCAACTACTATGCCAACTACAACAAAGCCTGTAGTAACAGAAATATTAGAAAATGGCTATACAACCACTTTGCCAATGTACACATTCCCTGAACGGACTACAACTGTAACAACACCAGTGGTGACTACATCAGCTGTGACTACTCCACCAGTGACTACACCAGCAGTGACTACACTGGCAGTGACTACACCAGCCATAACTACTCCAGCTGTGACTACACCTGTTGTGACCACACCTGCTGTGTCCACACCATCTTTGACTACACCTGCATTGACGACATCTGCTGTGACTACACCAGTAGTGTCTACCCCTGAAGTGACTACATTGGTCATAACCACACCAGCCGTGACTACACCAGCTGTGACAACATCAGCTATGACTACACCTGCTGTCTCTACACCAGCAGTGACTACACCAGCAGTGACTTCACCAGCTGTAACGACACCATCACTGACTACATCAGCAGTAACACCAGCAGTGACAACACCAGTAGTGACTACACTAGCTGTGACTACACCAGCAGTAACTACACAAGCTGTGACTACACCAGCAATGACTACACCATCATTAACTACATCAGCAGTAACTACACCGGCAGTGACTACTCCAGCAGTGACTACACCAGCTGTGACTACACCAGCAGTCTCTACACCAGCAGTGACTTCACCAGCTGTAACGACACCATCACTGACTACATCAGCAGTAACTACATCAGCAGTAACTACACCAGCAGTAACTACTCAAGCTGTGACTACACCAGCAATGACTACACCATCATTGACTACATCAGCAGTAACTACACCAGCAGTGACTACACCAGCAGTGACTTCACCAGCAGTAACTACACTAGCTGTGACTACACCAGCGGTGACTACACCAGCAGTGACTACACCAGCTGTGACTACTGTTGTCACTGAAATATTGGAAAATGGTTATTCAACAACTCTTCCAATATATACATTCCCTGAAACAACTACACCATCTGTGACTACACCAGCAGTTACTACACCAGCTGTGACGACACCATCACTGACTACATCAGTAACTACACCAGCTGTGACTACACCAGCAGTAACTACAACAGCTGTGACTACACCTGCTGTGTCTACATCAGCAGTCACTACACCAGCAGTGACTTCACCAGCTGTAACGACACCATCACTGACTACATCAGCAGTAACTACACTAGCTGTGACTACACCAGCGTTGACTACACCAGCAGTGACTACACCAGCTGTGACTACACTAGCTGTGACTACACAAGCTGTGACTACACCTGCTGTGACTACACAAGCAGTGACTACACTGGCAGTGACTACACCAGCCATAACTACTCCAGCTGTAACTACACCTGTTGTGACCACACTGGCTGTGTCCACACCATCTTTGACTACACCTGCATTGACAACATCTGCTGTGACTACACCAGTAGTGTCTACCCCTGAAGTGACTACATTGGTCATAACCACACCAGCCGTGACTTCACCAGCTGTGACTACACCTTCTGTGACAACATCAGCAGTGACTACACCTGCAGTAACTACACCAGCTGTAACAACATCAGCATTGACTACACTATCTGTGACTACACCAGCAGTAACTACACAAGCTGTGACTACACCAGCAATGACTACACCATCATTGACTACATCAGCAGTGACTACACCAGCAGTGACTACACCAGCAGTAACTACACTAGCTGTGACTACACCAGCGGTGACTACACCAGCAGTGACTACACCAGCTGTGACAACTGTTGTCACCGAAATATTGGAAAATGGTTATTCAACAACTCTTCCAATATATACATTCCCTGAAACAACTACACCAGCTATGACTACACCAGCAGTTACTACACCAGCTGCAACAACACCATCACTGACTACATCAGTAACTACACCAGCTGTGACTACACCAGCAGTAACTACAACATCTGTGACTACACCTAAAGTGTCTACATCAGCAGTCAGTACACCAGCAATGACTTCACCAGCTGTAACGACACCATCACTGACTACATCAGCAGTAACTACATCAGCAGTTACTACACCAGCAGTGACTACACTAGCTGTGACTACACCAGCAGTGACTACACCAGCAGTGACTACACAAGCAGTGACTTCACCAGCTGTGACTTCACCTGCTGTGACTACATCTGCTGTGACTACACAAGCAGTGACTACTCCAGCAGTGACAACCCCAGCTGTTACTACATCAGCAGTGACTACACCTGTTGTGACTACACCTGCTTTGACAACAACATCTGTGACTACACCTACAGTGTCTACATCAGCAGTCAGTACACCAGCAATGACTTCACCAGCTGTAACGACACCATCACTGACTACATCAGCAGTAACTACATCAGCAGTTACTACACCAGCAGTGACTACACTAGCTGTGACTACACCAGCAGTGACTACACCAGCAGTGACTACACAAGCAGTGACTTCACCAGCTGTGACTTCACCTGCTGTGACTACATCTGCTGTGACTACACAAGCAGTGACTACTCCAGCAGTGACAACCCCAGCTGTTACTACATCAGCAGTGACTACACCTGTTGTGACTACACCTGCTTTGACAACACCTGCTGTGACTACACCTGCTGTGACTACATCCGCTGTGTCTACACAAGCTTCGACTTCACGAGCTGTGACAACATCTGTTGTTACTACACCTGCTGTGACTACATCTGCTGTGACCACACCAGCTGTTACACCAGCTGAAACAACTACTCAGCAATCCACAACAAAGTCGACCACTGGTTATTTTTCGCCTTCCTCCTCCCCCATTCCTTATATCACAACAGAGGCAGTGACATCTGTTTACACTTCACAAACACCATCTCCAAAGGTATTAACAGAGGTAGCAACAACAGTGCCAACAACTCCATCAGGATATGAAGAAACTACACCTTTGGCAGTTAGCCAGACAACATTATTGCCACCAACAATCAGCACAAGTCCTTTTGCCACGACCTTGTTAACAACTCCTTCCATCATCACATTAGAGAGATCATCAAGTACATCTGCATCTACTACCGAATATTATACACCATCTTCATCACCATTATACTCAACTACTATGCCAACTACAACAAAGCCTGTAGTAACAGAAATATTAGAAAATGGCTATACAACCACTTTGCCAATGTACACATTCCCTGAACGGACTACAACTGTAACAACACCAGTGGTGACTACATCAGCTGTGACTACTCCAGCAGTGACTACTCCAGCAGTGACTACACCAGCAGTGTCAACACTTGATGTGACTACACAAGCAGTGACTACAGCAGCAGTGACATCACCGGCTGTGACTACACCAGCTGTGACAACATCAGCAGTGACTACACCTGCTGTGACTACACCTGTTGTGACAACACCAGCTGTGACTACACCTGTTGTGACAACACCAGCTGTGACTACAGCTGCTGTGACAACACCAGCTGTGACTACACCTGCTGTGACTACATCTGCTGTGACTACACCTGTTGTGACAACACCAGCTGTGACTACACCTGCTGTGACAACACCAGCTGTGACTACACCTGCTGTGACTACATCTGCTGTGACTACAAAAGCAGTGACTACTCCAGCAGTGACAACACCAGCTTTAACTACACCTGCTGTGACAACACCAGCTGTGACTACACCTGCTGTGACTACATCTGTTATGACTACACCTGCTGTGACTACATCTGCTGTGACTACACAAGCAGTGACTACACCAGCTGTGACTAATCCAGCAGTGACAACCCAAGCTGTGACTACATCAGCAGTGACTACAACATCTGTGACTACACCTACAGTGTCTACATCAGCAGTCAGTACACCAGCAATGACTTCACCAGCTGTAACGACACCATCACTGACTACATCAGCAGTAACTACATCAGCAGTTACTACACCAGCAGTGACTACACTAGCTGTGACTACACCAGCAGTGACTACACCAGCAGTGACTACACAAGCAGTGACTTCACCAGCTGTGACTTCACCTGCTGTGACTACATCTGCTGTGACTACACAAGCAGTGACTACTCCAGCAGTGACAACCCCAGCTGTTACTACATCAGCAGTGACTACACCTGTTGTGACTACACCTGCTTTGACAACACCAGCTGTGACTACACCTGCTGTGACTACATCCGCTGTGTCTACACAAGCTTCGACTTCACAAGCTGTGACAACATCTGTTGTTACTACACCTGCTGTGACTACATCTGCTGTGACCACACCAGCTGTTACACCAGCTGAAACAACTACTCAGCAATCCACAACAAAGTCGACCACTGGTTATTTTTCGCCTTCCTCCTCCCCCATTCCTTATATCACAACAGAGGCAGTGACATCTGTTTACACTTCACAAACACCATCTCCAAAGGTATTAACAGAGGTAGCAACAACAGTGCCAACAACTCCATCAGGATATGAAGAAACTACACCTTTGGCAGTTAGCCAGACAACATTATTGCCACCAACAATCAGCACAAGTCCTTTTGCCACGACCTTGTTAACAACTCCTTCCATCATCACATCAGAGAGATCATCAAGTACATCTGCATCTACTACCGAGTATTATACACCATCTTCATCACCATTATACTCAACTACCCAGTCAACTACTATACCAACTACAACAAAGCCTGTAGTAACAGAAATATTTGAAAATGGCTATACAACCACTTTGCCAATGTACACATTCCCTGAACGGACTACAACTGTAACAACACCAGTGGTGACTACATCAGCTGTGACTACTCCAGCAGTGACTACTCCAGCAGTGACTACACCAGCAGTGTCAACACTTGATGTGACTACACAAGCAGTGACTACAGCAGCAGTGACATCACCGGCTGTGACTACACCAGCTGTGACAACATCAGCAGTGACTACACCTGCTGTGACTACACCTGTTGTGACAACACCAGCTGTGAATACACCTGTTGTGACAACACCAGCTGTGACTACACCTGCTGTGACAACACCAGCTGTGACTACACCTGCTGTGACTACATCTGCTGTGACTACACCTGTTGTGACAACACCAGCTGTGACTACACCTGCTGTGACAACACCAGCTGTGACTACACCTGCTGTGACAACACCAGCTGTGACTACACCTGCTGTGACTACATCTGCTGTGACTACAAAAGCAGTGACTACTCCAGCAGTGACAACCCCAGCTGTAACTACACCTGCTGTGACAACACCAGCTGTGACTACACCTGCTGTGACTACATCTGTTGTGACTACACCTGCTGTGACTACATCTGCTGTGACTACACAAGCAGTGACTACACCAGCTGTGACTAATCCAGCAGTGACAACCCCAGCTGTGACTACATCAGCAGTGACTACACCTGTTGTGACTACACCTGCTGTGACTACACCTGCTGTGACTACATCTGCTGTGTCTACACCAACTTCGACTTCACGAGCTGTGACAACATCTGTTGTTACTACACCTGCTGTGACTACACCTGCCATAACTACACCCGCTGTTACTACATCAGCTGTGACTACTCCAGCAGTGACTACACAGGCGGTTACCACACCAGCAGTAACTACACCTGAAGAAACAACTACTCAGCAATCCACAACAAAGTCGACCACTGGTTATTTTTCGCCTTCCTCCTCCCCCATTCCTTATATCACAACAGAGGCAGTGACATCTGTTTACACTTCACAAACACCATCTCCAAAGGTATTAACAGAGGTAGCAACAACAGTGCCAACAACTCCATCAGGATATGAAGAAACTACACCTTTGGCAGTTAGCCAGACAACATTATTGCCACCAACAATCAGCACAAGTCCTTTTGCCACGACCTTGTTAACAACTCCTTCCATCATCACATCAGAGAGATCATCAAGTACATCTGCATCTACTACCGAGTATTATACACCATCTTCATCACCATTATACTCAACTACCCAGTCAACTACTATACCAACTACAACAAAGCCTGTAGTAACAGAAATATTTGAAAATGGCTATACAACCACTTTGCCAATGTACACATTCCCTGAACGGACTACAACTGTAACAACACCAGTGGTGACTACATCAGCTGTGACTACTCCAGCAGTGACTACTCCAGCAGTGACTACACCAGCAGTGTCAACACTTGATGTGACTACACAAGCAGTGACTACAGCAGCAGTGACATCACCGGCTGTGACTACACCAGCTGTGACAACATCAGCAGTGACTACACCTGCTGTGACTACACCTGTTGTGACAACACCAGCTGTGACTACACCTGTTGTGACAACACCAGCTGTGACTACACCTGCTGTGACAACACCAGCTGTGACTACACCTGCTGTGACTACATCTGCTGTGACTACACCTGTTGTGACAACACCAGCTGTGACTACACCTGCTGTGACAACACCAGCTGTGACTACACCTGCTGTGACAACACCAGCTGTGACTACACCTGCTGTGACTACATCTGCTGTGACTACAAAAGCAGTGACTACTCCAGCAGTGACAACCCCAGCTGTAACTACACCTGCTGTGACAACACCAGCTGTGACTACACCTGCTGTGACTACATCTGTTGTGACTACACCTGCTGTGACTACATCTGCTGTGACTACACAAGCAGTGACTACACCAGCTGTGACTAATCCAGCAGTGACAACCCCAGCTGTGACTACATCAGCAGTGACTACACCTGTTGTGACTACACCTGCTGTGACTACACCTGCTGTGACTACATCTGCTGTGTCTACACCAACTTCGACTTCACGAGCTGTGACAACATCTGTTGTTACTACACCTGCTGTGACTACACCTGCCATAACTACACCCGCTGTTACTACATCAGCTGTGACTACTCCAGCAGTGACTACACAGGCGGTTACCACACCAGCAGTAACTACACCTGAAGAAACAACTACTCAGCAATCCACAACAAAGTCGACCACTGGTTATTTTTCGCCTTCCTCCTCCCCCATTCCTTATATCACAACAGAGGCAGTGACATCTGTTTACACTTCACAAACACCATCTCCAAAGGTATTAACAGAGGTAGCAACAACAGTGCCAACAACTCCATCAGGATATGAAGAAACTACACCTTTGGCAGTTAGCCAGACAACATTATTGCCACCAACAATCAGCACAAGTCCTTTTGCCACGACCTTGTTAACAACTCCTTCCATCATCACATCAGAGAGATCATCAAGTACATCTGCATCTACTACCGAATATTATACACCATCTTCATCACCATTATACTCAACTACTATGCCAACTACAACAAAGCCTGTAGTAACAGAAATATTAGAAAATGGCTATACAACCACTTTGCCAATGTACACATTCCCTGAACGGACTACAACTGTAACAACACCAGTGGTGACTACATCAGCTGTGACTACTCCACCAGTGACTACACCAGCAGTGACTACACCGGCAGTGACTACACCAGCAGTGTCAACACCTGATGTGACTACACAAGCAGTGACTACAGCAGCAGTGACATCACCAGCTGTGACTACACCAGCTGTGACAACATCAGCAGTGACTACACCTGCTGTGACTACACCTGTTGTGACAACACCAGCTGTGACTACACCTGTTGTGACAACACCAGCTGTGACTACACCTGCTGTGACTACATCTGCTGTGACTACACCTGTTGTGACAACACCAGCTGTGACTACACCTGCTGTGACTACATCTGTTGTGACTACACCTGCTGTGACTACATCTGCTGTGACTACACAAGCAGTGACAACCCCAGCTGTGACTACATCAGCAGTGACTACACCTGTTGTGACTACACCTGCTGTGACTACACCTGCTGTGACTACACCTGCTGTGACTACATCCGCTGTGTCTACACCAGCTTCGACTTCACGAGCTGTGACAACATCTGCTGTGACTACATCTGTTGTTACTACACCTGCTGTTACTACACCTGCCATAACTACACCCGCTGTTACTACATCAGCTGTGACTACTCCAGCAGTGACTACACAGGCGGTTACCACACCAGCAGTAACTACACCTGAAGAAACAACTACTCAGCAATCCACAACAAAGTCGACCACTGGTTATTTTTCGCCTTCCTCCTCCCCCATTCCTTATACCACAACAGAGGCAGTGACATCTGTTTACACTTCACAAACACCATCTCCAAAGGTATTAACAGAGGTAGCAACAACAGTGCCAACAACTCCATCAGGATATGAAGAAACTACACCTTTGGCAGTTAGCCAGACAACATTATTGCCACCAACAATCAGCACAAGTCCTTTTGCCACGACCTTGTTAACAACTCCTTCCATCATCACATTAGAGAGATCATCAAGTACATCTGCATCTACTACCGAATATTATACACCATCTTCATCACCATTATACTCAACTACTATGCCAACTACAACAAAGCCTGTAGTAACAGAAATATTAGAAAATGGCTATACAACCACTTTGCCAATGTACACATTCCCTGAACGGACTACAACTGTAACAACACCAGTGGTGACTACATCAGCTGTGACTACTCCAGCAGTGACTACACCAGCAGTGACTACACCGGCAGTGACTACACCAGCAGTGTCAACACTTGATGTGACTACACAAGCAGTGACTACAGCAGCAGTGACATCACCGGCTGTGACTACACCAGCTGTGACAACATCAGCAGTGACTACACCTGCTGTGACTACACCTGTTGTGACAACACCAGCTGTGACTACACCTGTTGTGACAACACCAGCTGTGACTACACCTGCTGTGACAACACCAGCTGTGACTACACCTGCTGTGACTACATCTGCTGTGACTACACCTGTTGTGACAACACCAGCTGTGACTACACCTGCTGTGACAACACCAGCTGTGACTACACCTGCTGTGACTACATCTGCTGTGACTACAAAAGCAGTGACTACTCCAGCAGTGACAACCCCAGCTGTAACTACACCTGCTTCGACAACACCAGCTGTGACTACTCCAGCAGTGACAACCCCAGCTGTGACTACATCAGCAGTGACTACACCTGTTGTGACTACACCTGCTGTGACTACACCTGCTGTGACTACATCCGCTGTGTCTACACCAGCTTCGACTTCACGAGCTGTGACAACATCTGCTGTGACTACATCTGTTGTTACTACACCTGCTGTGACTACACCTGCCATAACTACACCCGCTGTTACTACATCAGCTGTGACTACTCCAGCAGTGACTACACAGGCGGTTACCACACCAGCAGTAACTACACCTGAAGAAACAACTACTCAGCAATCCACAACAAAGTCGACCACTGGTTATTTTTCGCCTTCCTCCTCCCCCATTCCTTATACCACAACAGAGGCAGTGACATCTGTTTACACTTCACAAACACCATCTCCAAAGGTATTAACAGAGGTAGCAACAACAGTGCCAACAACTCCATCAGGATATGAAGAAACTACACCTTTGGCAGTTAGCCAGACAACATTATTGCCACCAACAATCAGCACAAGTCCTTTTGCCACGACCTTGTTAACAACAACTCCTTCCAGCATCACATCAGAGAGGTCATCAAGTACGTCTGCATCTACAACCGAGTATTATACACCATCTTCATCACCATTATACTCAACTACCCAGTCAACTACTATACCAACTACAACAAAGCCTGTAGTAACAGAAATATTAGAAAATGGCTATACAACCACTTTGCCAATGTACACATTCCCTGAACGGACTACAACTGTAACAACACCAGTGGTGACTACATCAGCTGTGACTACTCCACCAGTGACTACACCAGCAGTGACTACACCGGCAGTGACTACACCAGCTGTGACTACACCTGTTGTGACCACACCGGCTGTGTCCACACCATCTTTGACAACACCAGCTGTGACTACACCTGCTTTGACTACTCCAGCTGTGACTACATCTGCTGTGACTACATCTGCTGTGACTACACCAGCTGTGACTACACCTTCTGTGACTACACCTGCTGTGACTACACAAGCAGTGACTACTCCAGCAATGACAACCCCAGCTGTGACTACATCAGCAGTAACTACACCTGTTGTGACAACACCAGCTGTGACTTCACCTGCTGTGACTACATCTACTGTGACTACACCAGCTGCAACTACACCAGCAGTCACTACACCAGTTGTAACTACACCAGCAGTGACTACACAAGCAGTTACAACACCAGCCTTGACAACACAACCTTTAACAAATATTCTGGAAAATGGTTATTCTACGACTCTCCCAATCTACACTTTTCCTGAAGTTACAACCACGAGTTCTCATCAGACGACAGTTGTCATAACTACCACCGGAACCCGGCCAACTATGTGTCAGGTTGGACAGTTCCAGTGTGATAATGGTAACTGCATCTTGAGTGGACCGGAGAGCCAGCTCTGCGATGGCGTCAATGATTGCGGGGACTACTCAGATGAGAGGGGATGTGGTAGGTTTCTTTAAATTGTTTTCCCGTTCCCTTGTAGGTTCTGAAAATTCTCAATGACTTTGTATGTAGTCCTTCAGGTTCCCATAGTTAAAGTCCTTGCCGTGCCAATTGGCACATAAGGCGGCGACTATCTCCGAATTCCTTCCCGTGCCAACTGGCACATAAGGCGGTGCCTATCTCTGATTCATTAGCCCTAGGCCACACGTCTACTAAATCTAGCGAAAGCTACAGAAGGGGGCCAGTCCTCTGGTAACTCGTGTGATTAACTTTCCCTTCTCCTTCTATAATTGCTGAGCGCCTATAAGGCAGAAGATACCATTTTTAAAGTCTTTGTTTACCTAAGCCAATGGGTTAATTACCAGTTATTAGACAACTCTTGGCTATGTAATTGCACTCGTTAACCCCTTGCCTATAAGAACTGAGTGGGCTATGTACAAATCTACGGGGATTTCAGAATCTCTAAGGGAGCGAGTTAATAAATTACTGCAGGAAATCTGGTACCAAAAGAAATATGAAAAATTATCCTGTTTATATAATACCGCAATATTTATTCAAACCTTGGTTTATTATGTAAACTCCTATTTCACATCAAGTACATGTAAAGAAAACAGCTGGGAAATTTCAAAAGAACCAATATTGTAAAACATTATATGGTTGCTTTTAGTTTTAATATTTGTATAATGTTCCGAAGGGATCACACACAACTGACTCTTGTTGACTTTCTCTATGCAGTGGTCACAACTCCATATTATTCCACAAGTGAAAAGGCAACTACAACAGTGGTAACAACGTACCCTACAACTGCGGCTGCCACCACGCCTGTTGGATACACCACAGAAACCACAACGCTGCAACTCACAACGTCGGAGGCAACTACGATTAGCAAGTACCTGACAACATTGATGACAACTACTGGAGCCACATTCACCCCCAATGTGACCACAATGTCTACCACTGCATTTACTACCACCCCAGTGAATGAGCTTAGCACCGGTAAGTTTGTGTCTTTGTGTGTTGGTGTGTGAGTGTGTGTGCGTGCATGCCTGCGTGCGTGTTTGTGTATGTGTGTGTGTGCGTTTATGCCTGCATGTTTGTGTTTGTGTTTGTGTGTGTGTATGTTTGTGTATTTGTCTATGTTTTGTTTTTCTTGCAACAGAGGGAGTGCAGTTGATATCATTAGTTTGACTTTATTGTGTGCTCATTTCAAACTTAGTTTAACACCCGGAAATCCTTATACAGTGTATGAGCTTAAGATGCATTTGAAACAAAGTTTCAAATCGTCCACATATCAAAGTCCTTTAGGGATATTGTTTAATCCAATTCCTTTTACCACTCACACGTTTTAGTTGCCTTGGTCTGCCACGATGCTCTGGGTCTTGAAAATGGAGCGATAGCAGATGAATCCATCAATGTCACCTCTACGCTGGAGAGCAGTTATCCATCTGACATCCGACTTCACAGCGGACCAAACTCTGATGGTCTTGTGGGCTGGTCACCAGCCAATGGGGATGCTGACCCTTCTGTGACCTTTGACCTTAGCCAGGTCAAACAGGTGTCAGGGGTCATTCTGCAAGGAGGGGGTCCAGAAGATGGGGAGACTAAGGAGTTTGTGACGAAGTTTGCAGTGGCGTTTAGCATTGATGGGGAGAACTTTGTTAATGTGACTGATGCTAGCGGAGATCTTAGGGTAAGAATTTCCTTGTTGAATTCTTTGTTTGGTATTTCCATTAATTCCTGTAGTATTATTTATATTTGTTTTATTTGTACATATTTGGATAAAATATTTGTTTTTATTTTGATTTCAATTGTTTGTTTTTACTGTATTTATTTGCACAGACATTGTCACTTACATGTATATTGGCAGAGTAGTACCCAATACTGAAATGGCTACATAAATTAGTACATTAATACATGAATTATTATCCTTATTATTATTATTATGAATATAGAATTAAACAAAGTTAGTCCCACAGGCAAGTCTCCACTTTGGTTTCAAGGACATGTGCTAGTTAACCAGTTCACTACGAGGTTCTGAAATCCCCTTAGACTTTGTACATAGCCCACCCGGTTTCTGTAAGCAACGGGTTAAGTAGTGGTCTACTTCGAGAGTGTATAGATTATATATGTAGCTTTCTTTGCTGTTGAAATAAATGTCAAGTATACCTTACAGATTGAAATTTAAAATGTCAGGTAAAATCTGTTTGAGATTGAAAATCACAGATCATTTACTTTGTCTTTTAAAGTCCCATTCATATACCATCACTCCTGTAATCTTTGTAAATGCATTTTGATGCTTATCACAAATGTGGTTGCTGCTTTATGTTATTGCCAGGAATTGGATATCAGATACATTATTTTTTTGTTGTTGCTGTTGTTTCTTGTTTTATTATAGGAGTTCACTGGGAGCTCTGATGTGGATACAGAAGTAGAAGTCCTGTTTCCGGTTGTTCTTGTTGGACGATACGTTCGCATCTATGCACTTGAGTACAACAACCGTCCAACCTTGCGTTTGGAGCTCCTAGGCTGTGAGACTGAAGGTAAGGGATGGATGATAGTGATATGGAGGAGGAGGACGATGGTGATGTGGTGATGATGATAATTGTAGTAGTGGTGGTGGAAATGATGATAATGAATATGACGATGATGATGCTGATGATGCTGCTGCCGATGATGATAATGATGCTGATGAAAAGGAAGGTGCATGTGGGGATGATGATGGTGGTTTTAGTGAGAATGATGATGACGAGGAACAGGAAGAGGAGGAAGTGGTGATGTTGATGATAATGATGATGATGAAGAGGAGGATGATGGTGATAATAAAGAAGCTGATATAAATGATAATGATAATTATGATGATGAACTTCATGATCATGTTGATGTCTGTTCTACTTCCTTCTAAGAATTTAACAATTTTACCTTACCCAAAGGGCCGACTCCAACCGTTCCTATGGTGACGACTCGTCACTGCTTCAACGATGAGTTCACATGTGATGATGGTGCATGCATCCCCGGGGATGCTGTGTGCCAGGGGTCATGTGACTGTGCAGACTGTTCAGACGAGGCTGTGTGTGGTGAGTCAAACTGTTTTGTTTTTTGGGGCTGGGGTGTTGCCCGGCAGTGTCTCTTCATATTCAAAGGCGTACGTAGCACGTGATTGTTCGCGTACATTTTCAGCAAATTATACCCCCTTTATTATATAAGACAGGTACAAATCTGCATACCAAAATGACCTTAAGTTTTACATTTTGAGTACACATTAACTAAAATACCCCATTTTAAAGACTTCCAAGTAGACAGATTAAATATATTGTGTAGCCCCTCATAAAAAAATACCCTCTTTTTACACTTTGGGTAGATTTTTATGAAATTTTACCCCTTATTCTCTCATCTCCTTTTTTAAACATAATTACGCAATACCATTTTTTCCATATTAAATCCCCTTTTCCCCTAATTTTCAATTATATTGTATACATCATGTATAGTGAATGTTACTTAACATATATACCATGTAATGTATATGATCTTCCAATTTCATGATAATTGGATATGCACAGGATGCAGTCAAAGTTTGTATTGAAGCATGACACCATTGATGACCTGTCTCATTGAACACATCGTTGTCTCTGCTACTTCACCTTAGCCATCAAAGTTTCTGTTAATATTCATTACATATTTCAGATAAATTTCTGTTTTCCATTTTTGGCTTCAAATTACTTTTTTGGGCCATCTGGGCTCCTTTTTTCTGTTTTGCTAGGTTGGAAATTCTGTCTTTAGGCAGTTTGTGTTAACAAGTTTATTCGCGTCTCCCTCAACGCTCAAAACTATTTCAGGCTCGCTGGCCAATCAAAATTAGCTTTGGCCCACCGAAATTCACTGATAATGCTTAATTCTACGGGCCCAAATGGGCAACCAAATAAACAAAATTTGTATTGTTTTTCTTTGATAGGAGCTACCAGATTCAGGTTTAGGGCCACTTGAATATTAAAATCTTGTGTTTTTTTGCCAATCTGGGCCACAAGGAAAACAGTTGATTTCTAGCATTTCTTTATTGATGAATGTTGCACATTTTCCCCAATCTTCTGCATGCAGGAAGCACCACTGTGGTTTCTACCACAGAGACAACAACGTCAGTATACACTACAACCATGGCCACAACCACAGGTAAATGGGAATGTTAATCTTAAAGCTGCAAGATAAATCAATTCCAAGTGCAAGCTTAATTCTAAGGTGATAAAATGGAGGTGGAGGTGTTGTTGCACGATCAGATAAGCAGTTGACTTCAGATCTCCAAGTTCGAACCCAAATGATGCCTTAGCATTTAATATGTCCTTCAGCAAGGCATTTAATCCACATTGCTGCTCCCTACCCAGGAGTATAAATGGGTACTTGGTCGGGTGTTTAATTAGCCTGTAGCCCCCCAAATAGTAGGGCACCTTGGGCTAGTATGCTCCCCTGGGAGTTGAGATGGTGCGGGTTTGAACTGTACCAAGGGTAATAAAACTCCTCTGAATAGGGCACATAGATACATGGTGCTCTATAGATTCTATATATACAAAATTAGATGCATTTTTATGTTCTCACACTATTCTTGAAAATTATATTGTGCATTAAAAATTTATAACCACTTATGTACACCTCCAGATAAACTCCAATGGAGTATATGTATTCAGACGGAATAACATGCTTAATTCCAAGTACACAATGTCACTGTACAACACAATAGGCATGATCAGTGACTCTATCACCAATGCGCGCAGTCATGCAGAAAGCACTGCCACAGAAGCTTGCAGTCACGTACTTAGCAGCTAGCACTATAGGCTCTTTTGCTGCCAGTACGCATTAATGAACAGTCATGGCTGTACATTTCATTTTTTTTTTTTTTCATTTCTAACATAGAATAACTTTTACAATGGAATGAACATTATACAGTTTTATTACAAAAATTATGATTTGACCGATGCGAATCAAAATAATATACACTAAGTCCATATCTAAAGTAGATTTTCGATCATAGGAAATACTAGATGGGTTAATACTGGAATCCTATTTCCTATTTTGATTGTTCTTATCTTAATACCTTCCTGATCATATTCTAGTTCTTGTGATATTTATTGGATCCTTTATCTCATCCCTAGTTCCACTGCGATCCTATTGACTGCATGTGGTCACCATGTACAGTTACATGTGGTGTTGAGACCTAATATAGGGACAGGACTTCAAATGGTTACTGACAAAATGAGTAGGCAATAAATATCTTATTCAAGTTACGGTACTCTGTATTTATCCGGTCCTATCTTATTTGTTTAGGTCCAGACTATTCTTGAAACCCTTGGACTGCATGGTACCCATGCACAGCGACATGTGGTGTTGGGACCAAAAATAGGGACAGGGTTTTAAATGGTTATTGACATAAATGAGTAGGCAATAACTTTCTTATTCTTATGTTTGTGTTTTTATCTGGTCTTTTTACTTTTCATTTTGTAGGTCCGGTCTGTTCCTGGAACCCTTGGACTGAATGGTCTCCATGCACTATAATGTGTTAGACCAAATATATGGGGTGTTAAAACTGAATAAAGTGACAGGACTATTGTTTATTTATGAATCAGATTCGTTTTCTAATTCTAGTTCTTATTTGTATTTTATTTAGGTCCAGTCTGTTCCTGGAACCCTTGGACTGCATGGTCCCCATGCACAGTGACATGTGGCGTTGGGACGAAGTACAGGGACAGGACCAGCAATGGCTACTGTGAAAATGAGGAGGACTATTCACATGAGGAAGAGTTCTGTAACACAGATGCTTGTCCAAGTAAGTCAATTAATTGTTTGCGCTAGTCAACACAAAAAAACATATTTTGCTGGTTCTTAACCCAAAAAGTGCCAGTAGAGCACATTCCCAGTGCCACATTAATTGGAAGGCCACAACTAAATTGCTTTTTGGGGATTTTAAAGGAATTTATTGAAAAGCAAATGCCCCACATGTGAAGATTAGGGTGTGCACTGAACAATAGAGCCACTTAATGTACGTATACAATGCCACCCCACAATACAATGAGCATGGTCAAGTGCTCTATTACCTTTGCGTGCAATCAAGCATGTGGCTTCCAAGCAGTAGTTGTAATGCAAGCACTTGGCATGTTATGTGTTAAATTCACACTAAGCAAGTGTTCATTCATTTTTCATATGCATGCACGTTCACTTACACTTGATCCCAATACAAATTCATTCCTTTAACTCCCAAATTTAGACACCTCTTCTTCACAATTTTCTCAAACTTATATTTATTTTATTTTCATTTTATTTCACCAGGGAACCGTACTCGGCCAAGGACTGTTTTGTTTTCTTTGAAACCTAGCTGATTGTATTTTACCCAATTTTGTTTTATCTCTTTGAAGATCTAGTCTATCAAATATTGTCAAACTTAAACCAAATAATACTTTTTATCTCTTGAATTATTCTCAATCTTATACTCCTTCTAATAACTTCTATTTTTCTCTGAAAACTAGCCAATGGAGACTGGTCACCTTGGACTGAATGGACGACGTGTGATAAGACATGCAACGGAGGTACCGCATTCAGATTCAGGAACTGCTCAAATCCTGTGCCAAAGAATGGAGGTGCGCCGTGCGAGGGAGAAGCTATACAGACCACAGTGTGCAACCCACAAGAGTGCGGTTAGTTATAAATTACATTTTTTTAAACATAATTTCAATATTCTGGAAAGATAATTTGCTGAGGAGTAAGAATTAATATGGAAGGTTTGATACAGAATGATCCGACATGTGAAATGCAACAGCGGTTCCACATTCAGATTCAGGAGCTGCTCCAACCCTGTGCCAAAGAACGGAGGTGCGCCGTGCGAGGGAGAAGCTATACAGACCACAGTGTGCAACCCACAAGAGTGCGGTAAGTTATGAATTACATTATTAATGTCATTTAACGAACATTTCTAATGTAATTTCCACAATCTGTAGCTATTTTCAAAATGCTAATGAAAATTCCAGATTTTCTACAGACCTGCATGTTTAAAGTCACTTCCAATAAATCTTTGTCAATCTCAAAACAAAACTAAAAGAAGAAAAATATAAAAAATTATATTAAATTATTCTAAACAGAAACAGAGTGTGAGATTGGCAGACTATGCTGTACTAAGCGAGTCACTGTTTTAGATTAACACAAACAAAAGGGATAAAGAAAGTTTTCTCGCAATTTAACAGATACAAATGTTTTAACAAATATTTGTCAAACAGAGTCCAAAGAGGCAGGATATATTCACCCTTGATCTCAAAACAAAATAACAATGCAATTATTTCAACAGAAATAGAGTGTTACTAGGGAGGCAGGGTATACTCGTCCCATGTGAATCACTGCACTGATGAAAAACAAACAAATAAGATGAATTATATTCTTTCAATCTGAATTTATATTGAAGTAATCAATTTAAAATCCATTTATCTAATTTTAACAGAAACGGAGTGCACAGGAGGCAGGGTTTATTCGTCTTGCGCAAACAGCTGCCCCGGAAGTTGCGCTGATTTGCAGCAAGGCTTGACCTGTGTGGAGAGCGAGTGCGCCCCCGGGTGCCACTGCCCCGAAGGAACGCTGGAACAAGGGGGCGTTTGCGTCGAGCAGAACCAGTGTGACTGTCTTGACGAGTTTGGGAGCTCGTATCCACCCGGATCTAGCTTCACAGAGGACTGTCGAAACTGGTATGTTTGCTGTAGTTTAATCAATTAGTGATAATAAAAAGAAAAAAATAAATTATGAAGAAAAGGATTCTATAACGAGCAAGTTCACTGATGGAAAATTGGAACAAGCGGCAGTTTGTGTCAAGCAGAACAGGTGTGACTGTCTCAACGAGTTTGGCAACTCGTATCCAAGGACTGTCGAAACTGGTTTGTGTGCTGTATTTAATAGTTTACTGAACTAGTAATAATACAAAGATTTGTAATACGATAACTTTGAGAAATTAGAAAGAAATTATTATTTAAAGAGTCCTGATAGAAAATTGGAACAAGGGGATGTTTTTGTCAAGCAGAACTGGTGTGACTGTCTAGATGAGTTTGGGAATTTGCTTACCCATCTGGATCTAGCTTCACCGAGTACTGTCGAAACTTGTAAGTATACTGCAGTATTTGATGATATTTTAATAATTATAAGTTAACTTTTGGAAATTTGCACAGGATGGATTCTGCAGTTGAAAATTGAAACGATATGGAGTTTGAGTTATTAGTAGACCCAGTGCAATTGTCTTGATTGTCCCGTAGACTGTGGCTGGAGTACCTGGTCCTAAATTTAGGGCATCATGTATCAGACTAAATTGGTCCAACGACTTCTCATAGAAGATTATACTGAGGAGGTTTGAAAATGTATTTGTCCTCCTCCATTGCTACAGCTCATGTCTGAACGGCAGAGTGTCATGCAGTGACCAGGCCTGTCCCATAGACTGTGGCTGGAGTACCTGGTCCAAGTGGATGGACTGCACAGTGACCTGTGGCTCTGGGACCAAGACTAGGTTCAGGTAAATCAACCTTACTTTCTTTCATGCACCCCTCTTTAATAGAATTTCTCTTAAAATACCACTCCCACAATCTCTCTTTATAATTTTCTCTTTTAATATGATAATAGTATTGCTTATGAATTACACAACTCTTTGCAAAGTCTTAGACATCTATTTAATATCAAACAACGATAAAACATATAATCCTGTGTTCTTGTATTTGTATTTCGTTGTCTTTTTTTTCTTTTTTTTTCTCCACAGCGCATACGGACATGTTTAATCACTTTGTGTTATGCGCTATATAAAAACTGTTAATTATTATTATTATTATTATTATTATTATTATTCTGTTTGTGGTGGTCCCCTTTAATAAGATTCTCTAGCGATACTCTGTTAGCTTTAAGTTGGAAATTCCCTTATTTTTATATCTTGTCAGATCTCCAAACAACCCTCCAGCAGAGAATGGGGGTGCAGAGTGCGTCGGCCCTGCCTCAGAAGAGGCATCATGTGACCTCGAGGATTGCCCAACCAGGTGCATTGTGGGTGGGACGACCCACGAGAACGGTGCAGTGGTCTCACAAGACCTTTGTAACAGCTGGTGAGTGGACATTCAATATTGTGTTCAATTTATGACTCACGGAGCATGGTGGCTTAGCGGTTAGAGTGTCTGCATGGGAGATCCCGGGTTCAAACCCAGACCAGGTCATACCAAAACTTTAAAAATAGTACCTTCTGCCTTCTAGCCAGGCGCTCAGCATTTATAGAAAGGAGAAGAGAAAGTTACCAGACTGGCCCCCTTCTGTATACTTTTGCTACAATTAGTAGACGTGTGGCCTAGGGCTAATGAATTGGCACAGGAAGGACTTTAACTTAAACTTTAATTTATACCCAGAGAATTCACTCTCCAATGTCAGGGAGTATTATGCATGACCGAAACCTCATGAAAAAAGGAGACCTTTTTAGCCAATTGGGCATGATAAGTACATAACTTGAATAGAGTCTCAAAGAGGGCCAAAATCAAGCAAACAATTTATTTACTAGCTCAGATCTCACTTGTAGAGAGATCATTGTCAACATCCCCGAAACAGGCTTGACAAGTGTACCATGGAAATATGAAATATTTAAAATAGGGGTGTAAGAAATAGTTTTATAGTTTTACTTGCTTAGAGGTGTCAAAATTGTGGTTTAAATTGGTGTCGAAAAAACAAATATGCTTTCTAGATATGTTCTACATCTTCAAATAATGTGATAATTCCACAATTATTTATGTAATATTTTGCTTCTAATACCTCCTCAGTGTCTGCAATGACGGATCCGTCGTCTGCTCGAACAATACTTGCGACGGTGGCTGGTCAACGTGGTCCCCTTGGTCCACGTGCAACGCGACCTGCGGAAATGGCGTCACAGTGCGCACACGATCTTGCTCCATGCCAGCGCCTAGCAACGGTGGGGCAGAGTGCGAAGGCGATTCGTTGGAAATGGATGATTGTAACCCGGATCCCTGTCCAAGTGAGTATAAAACAACTCTGTATGAGTGTACGCCAAACTTTCTATCATTATTGTTCTTCTTTTGTGTCCATCGTCTACTCATCAAATGTTTGCCAACGATTTGGCACAGCTTGCAGCCTTCCTGTTTGCTGCAATAAGGTCTTCAATGCAGCACTGCTCCTCTAGCGCTGGGCATCGGATAAAGTGTGGTGAAGTGCCACATTTGCAGTTGGTGTGGTCATCGTTGGTGTATCCCATTCCTTTGTTACTTTGTTCATTTTACAGCGTCCCATCTCTGTGTGTAGCCTGTTAATGCATCTTATATCCTATAGATTTAAGTCCTTATACAGAAGAATCTTACAATGATATTGGTATATAATTGTAGTCACAAATATCAATTTGGGGGAAAATCTCATAAAGTAAATTGATCACTTTAAATTAAATATTTACAGCAATCATTTCAACTAATCCAAACGCATTCAAATATTTTTGTACATGCATTTATACAACTTTAGTTGATGGTGTATGGTGTAAATGGGAATCTTGGAGCGACTTTACAGAGCCTTGTGCAGGAGGGATACCATAACAGGACTAGAAACTGGGGTTGCGCTGTATTGAAGAAATTTTGTTATGAACTAATTTTGTTTTAACCTCTGTCAAACATTCTTAATAATCTCGCTTTAGTTGATGGTGAATGGTGTGACTGGGACCCTTGAAGTGACTGTACAGAATCTTGTGCAGGTGGATACCATAACAGGACTAGGGTCTGCAGTTGCACTGTATTGAAGACATTTTTATTATGAATTAATTTTTATTTAACCTATGTAAATTCCTAAGTCTGCTTTATTTCTTAATAACCTCGCTTTAGTTGATGGTGAATGGTGTGACTGGGACCCTTGGAGTGACTGTACAGAGTCTTGTGCAGGTGGATACCATAACAGGACTAGGATCTGCGGCTGTCCAGAACCGGAGTACGGAGGGGAAGACTGTGCAGGACCTGATGCAGAGACGACCGCTTGCAACCAACACCCATGCCCAGGTATTGTTTTATTGAAAGGACTATGGATGTTCCCAAGCTGCTATTTTTACTTTTATCCCATTTACTTCGAGATTTTGAAATTCCCCATAGACTTTATACATAGCCCACAGGTGCCAGTGGGTGAGGGGTTAAGGATAAATTTGACAATCTTAGAAAGTTTGAACAAAAACAGTTGATATGAAATAACAAAGAAAGAACTGTGAACAATGAAAGAATATGAATGGGGATAACCCAAATTACTTTTTGTTGTTGGGGGGAGGGGGGGTTCTAAAACAATCAACAGATTTGCAGGTGAAATAAATACTAAGGTTGTACATAAGCACATGAATCCTATACTTGCAGTGAACCAGTCTTTACAATTTTTAAAAAAACGGTACCGGACTTCTCCCCCAAATCATGTGCACAAGAAATGTTACACCTAAATCAAATCTTGAACAGTTGTAATAACAGCCTTTAATGAAAAGGGTATTTGCATGCAATTTGAATGCATTACAAGAATCTTCCATTTTAATGTGTCATTAAATTTCCCCAGTGAACTGTGAGCTGAGTGAGTGGACGACATGGACCAACTGTAGCGCCGCCTGTGATGGTGGTATCACCAGGCGCCATAGGAATGTAACCATCCCTGCGGCGTATGGCGGTGCACTCTGCAACGGCTCTGTTCTTGAGACACTTGGTTGTAACATGGAGCCGTGTGGACGTAAGTTATCTGTTAACAGGTTTAAATCCTTTTAGGCTGTTTGATTTGTTATCAGTAGCTAAAATTTGTATGGATAGGGTCGCTGTCCGGCCTGTCCCTGCGGTGTATGGCAGTGCACCCTACAATGGCTCTGTTCTGGAGACATTTGGTTGTAACATTGAGCCCTGCAGATGTAAATAGACTAAAAAAATGTTTTTTTAGATCATGATATTTTATTGCTTCTTGATACGTTGTGGATAGCAAAGACTTCATTTTGAAAGACGTAATTCCTGCGGTGTATGACGGTGTCTGTTTTGGAGACTCGTGGTTGTAACAAGGAGCTGTTCGGACATAAGTAATCTTGTTAAATATGGCCAAATTCCTTAAAGCTATTTGATTATGTTGTCAGTAGTTTACATAATTTAAGTAAGACCTCATTTGTAAGGACTCTGTTTTTAAATGAATAAAAATGAGCGAAAAATAGGCTTTGTGTGAATTGAACCCCAATCTGTTTTTAAATGAATAAAAATGAGCGAAAAATAGGCTTTGCGGGAATTGACCTCCGGATTGCTAGACTGGTGCTCGACCATCGAGCCACAAAGACCCTTGAATGTGGGACATTCCCATGAAAGCTCTGTTTTTGAGACGCTTGGTAGTCATATGGATCTGTGCAGACGTAAGTAGACTGTTAGATCACAGGTGGGTTAGATGTTTGTAGGAGCAACTGATAAATATAGAAAAGGGTGAGAGACTAAGTATAAAATCCTTGCCACCATCTGTCTTTCTTTCCACTGATGTCTTGTGGTCTTGTGGCCATCAAGTATATTTGCCAAGCGTTGACCTGTGGCATATGCTGACATTCAAACAGGGACGGACATCAACAACGAAACAGGCGGACAGACAACCACACACACAAAGAGAAATGAACTTAGAAATTTAATATCATATTTCCATTACTGTCTGTGACGGTGACTTGGTAGCTAGTGAGTGTGCTAACCATTGCCCCATGACGTGTGTTGCAATTCAGACAGGGGTAGTGCATCAAACAGACACAAACACACACTAGTGCCAAAATAATGACAACATCTATAAGATTCATTTCAGGTTCATCAAGTCATGAGGGACTAAAAAATGATAAAGATCAGAGAGGTAGTTTTAAAAAATTCCACAATCTAAGCTGACTATGAGTGTAATCTTGTAACTAGCGAGTGTGCTAACCATTGCCAGATGACTTGTGCTCGCATTCAGACAGACAGTCAATGTACATACCAGCATAATGAAAGCCCTTTCACTTCATCCTTCCATCGTTATTTGTGAGGGCAATCTCATAACCATTGCGTGTGATATGGGTTGCCAGATGACAGGTGCCTCCATTCAGACAGGAATATAGCGTCAAACAGACACAAACACACAGTATAGCGCCAAAATTACAACAGCATCTTTTTAACTGTGAGGGTTGTCATGGCTAAATTATTCCAGAGACTTTAGATTAACATTTTTGCCACCATGTTTTTGTTTTTGTACAGCCGTCTGTGAGGGTGGTCTGGTAGCCAGCGAGTGTGCCAACCGCTGCCCCATGACGTGTGCTGACATTCAGACAGGGACGGAGTGTCTCCTTGACAACTGTACATCTGGATGTGCTTGCCCCGGCAACCAGGTATGTATGGTGTCTCTCAATCACCTTAAGGTTTTCAAAAAATGTCTAGTTTGTTGTTTTTCAATCGTTTGTGCAATGTTTGATCTTCTTGACTTATCCATGTTGCTGTAAAAGTAGCATGTCTTCAATTTCTTAAAATAACATATTTCAAAGTGTGGCATTGTCAGCTGTATGACACTTTGAATATTTATTTGTAAAAACCTGAAGAGTTTGAACTCCATACATCACTTTCAGATGTTCACATGTTTAAATACAGGGTGTTTATAAAAAAGCGGAAACAAACTTCCACCGAGAATATTTTATTTAATAAACATAATTATATTTATTGCAATATGTCATATCAAAGGTTAATTCATACTTTTTCGTTTGATACCAAATATGTTGTGATAACGTCATGCATGATTGAATAAAACCTATTTAAAAAGGGTTATGTAAAAAGTACTTTGCGCACAAGAGTAGAAAGTACCGTATTTGTCGGTGTATTACCCGCACCTTTTTTCAAAAAAAAAAAAAAAAAAAGGGGGTGCGGTTAATACACGACCATATTAAATGCACTTTTTTTTTTTTTTTTTTTTTTTTAGGGGGTGCGGTTAATACACCGAAGCGGTTAATACACCGACAAATACGGTAATTGTTAAATGCAATGTAAAGAATGAAACAGTAGCCAAAGTCAAGTAACATTTCATGATATTTCTTGATTCATAGTTTTACATTTTAATCAACTTTGAGAAGAGTTCATGGTCCATAATCATCCCCAATGTCCTTCCACATGACCCCCATGTCTGTCCGCATAGGTTTGTGCTCGTGTTCAGTGGTTAGTTGCATGGTCAGGCAAGGAACTGATTTAAAAAGTATCTCCATATTCATTTATTTACGGAACAAAAGGATTACAAGACAAACGAACACAAGGAGAGGTTTCAATGAATGACCATCATACCGTGTTGATGAATAGATCTAAATCTTGTGTGCAAAGCAATTTTAACATTGCTCGTTTAAAATGCTTGCAATTCGATAACTACAAGCTCAATTATTACAAATATGGTATCAAATGAAAGAGTAATAAATTATCTTTGCGATGATATATGGCAATAAACATAACTATGTTCACTACATAAGATATTGCTGGTGGAAGTTGGGTTCCGCTTTTTTGTAAACACTCTGTATAACATCATAAAGGGGGTCACTAGAGCAAGTTTCACACTTCACAGTACTTTTAATGAATGATCTAATACTCTACAGGTCTTGCAAGATGGCGTCTGTGTGGATCAGAGCGAGTGCCGCTGTCTCCTTGACGCTTCCCACATCGCCTCCATCGATGCCATCCTCCTTCCTGATGGATCTTCAACCTCCTCGGGTTTGGATGAGATGGTAGAATATCCAGCCAGCTCAGTGGTTGTCAGCGAATGCAACAATTGGTAAGAATCATAATAACAAAATAATGTATCAACATCAGATTCATTTCATACTCTATCCAAATATCTTGACCTATTGGTGGAGTATTACCTCCATCGATGCCATCCTCCTCCCTGGTGGATCTTCAACCTCCTCTAGTTTGAATGAGATGGCAGAGTACCCAAGTGGCTCGATGTTTGTCAGTGAATGCAATAACTGGTCAGAACTTTTCAACAATCTTTTTTATTATTTTGTACTCTGAACCTATAGTGTTAAACTACTTGTGTACTTTTGATCCCTGCCATTGATAGATGGATATTAGATAGATATTCAATTTACATGTATTTTGTTTGTACGCTAACAATCTGTTATTTTTATGTTGTTTTTTGATTTGTTGAAAGGTAACTCTGACCCCAAACATTTTGCAATGTTTGGGTTCATGAAAATGTGTTTATTAATACCGTATTTTCACCTACAGTACTTGTGAAGCGGGCTCATTTGTATGCACAAGCATGGATTGCACTGGTGAGTTGTATGCTTCATTTTATCATTCGTGTATGATTGTTTCAATGATCAATGCTTTAAGAACAAGTTATGGCTAGGATAGAAATCTCATTTGACCTTAATTCTTAATATTGGATGAGCCATTTATTGCATTTTCTCTATAACCGTGAGTATAAAGTTAATTACAACTATGAAACAAACGTCTCTGCTGTAGGAGTACCTTTGAACACAGTAGCGAAGGTTATTGGTCTCACTCATCGTCAGTGGCCAGGGTTTGAGAAGAAGTTTGAAAAAATATAATTATGATAATGATATTGAATATGATTAACAAGGTTCTTATAGAGATTAAGATGATTTTCTGCTGAGTTTCTGCTATTCACCTGCAGCTGTATGTGAATTGTTAAACCTATTTAAAAAAACAGGCTAATATTTCATTTCAAAATTAATAATCTCTGGCACTTTTTCCTTTGTTTCAGTTGATTGTGGTTACTTTCAGTTGATTGTGGTTGATTGTGATAAATTGTGATTGATTGTGGTTGACTGTGGTTACTTTCAGTTGATTGTGGTTACTTTTTCTTTTGTTTCAGTTGATTGTGGTTACAGCGAGTGGTCAGAATGGTCAGAGTGCCCGCAGACGTGCGGTCAAGTGACAAACGGGATCTATCGCCAGCGATTCCCCGACAACCCGGCCGCTGCGTACGGTGGACTGGAGTGCGAGGAGGAGGAGATGGAGTTTGCTGACTGCAACATGGGCGACTGTCGTAAGTTATATCTCATCCCATCTTGACTAATCAGGGCCCATATTCATAAAAGTCTGCTAGCTTAGTTTCATGCTAAGTGTATTTTGGATGGTGTTTCCTTGCACTATTAATCACACAATCTTTTAATGGCTATCTAGGGTTAACTTAGTAAGTATCTAAGGCCTAATCAGCTAACCCTTGTTGGGGACTAGGAAAACTGTGTGTGGCACACTAAACTGTACCATTTGAAATGCACTTAGCGCGGAACTAAGCTAGCGGGGCTTTATGAATATGGGCCCAGGTGTTTTGATTCTCTTTACCATTTTAACCCTGTCACAAAAATAGATTGATGGTTTTGAGCCAAATTACAAAGGGTCGTTTGAAATTCTAGTAAAATGGTTTAACAATACATGTAAGTACCGTTCTTTTGATCCTAGAATAAAAAAGACATTTTTGTTTTCGTAAGAAGAGGGATTTGTATTAATAATGAAGGGAAATAATTAGCATATCAGGCAATGTCCATAATCATATTTAGGACTGAAACATTTTAAATGGTTTCTGGTTATTTCTGTCTTTTTTAGTCTGGCTTAAGTTGATCAATTTAGCAGAACACTGGCTGATTATTATAATTCTGATAAGAACAATATTTTAAAGAATTAAAAATATATTAATTAATAATCATTTGTTTTTTATTCTGTTTTATAGAATCTTCTTATTGAGATTTCCATTCACTCTCATACTCAAACCAGCAATGCAGAATACAGATATGTTCTGCAGAAAAATAACTCATTGTAACTTTTTTCATAATCTTTTTTTAAATTTAATTTTACCAGCTTGTGGGGAGCACGAAGTGTGGTCGACCCAGCCTTCAAACTGCTCGATGCAGACATGCTCCGACCTCAGCCACGCTGCCGACTTTGCACAGAACTCCTCGCATTGCGCCGCTGCACCATCAACCGAACATCTCTGTGCCTGTGAGCCTGGATACTACCGCAGTCTGGACAGCAATGAGTGCGTGCTCCCGGGAGACTGTCAGTGCGTTGATGATGAGGGCGCTGTTCGTGGGGCTGGAGAGATTTGGCCGAGAGGGCAGTGCGAGACGTGCATGTGCGAGAACGGAGCGGTCGTCTGTGAAACACAATGCGAGCCTGTCATTTGTGAATCTGTGAGTGCATGTCAAATAATCACATACACTACAGAAAAGTCTGGTACAGTCAAACCAGTCCATAGAAATAGACCCTGTTTGGGATTCAACTAACTAAGGTTGTCTTACATGGGATATGGTATAGACGTGTTTGCATTCTACAAAATGTTGCCTGTAGATGTGTGGATACCCACATTACATTGCAAACCAAAAAGTACATGTAGCGCATTTATAAATTATGAGTCATAATGAAATGACGAGAATATGACTATAAAACAAAAACAAAGCCTTACACTATAGTCTTGTTAATGCATAATATTTAAAAAGTAGCCTTTTAAAATTATAAATTGGAATACAATTAATCACAAATAGCCTTTAGTGTCCCATATTACAATGACACATATGAATATGCCTATACAAAGATTTGGTTGCAGAAACAGTGGAACATAAAGTAGCCTTTGAAAATGTCAGTCCTATGTTAATCTGTTCACTATTAGAGTTTGCAGTCCCCACATAGTTATCAAAAACAGGAACCACCTGGTTCTCGTGGGCAATGATTTAATGTTATGTCTGTTTCCATCTCTGTTTAATACAGGGCTACATCGCGGTCTTAGAGGATGGAGACTGCTGCCCGGTGTGCAGACGTGTTTCAGGTGAGTTGGAAAAAGATCTAGGGGCAAAGGTTTGAAGTCATTAAAATGGTTGTTCCCAGTCGAGACATAAAATTAATTATTACCATTCGCATAATATAGCTGAATGGAGATAAGAACCCGAGTCATTAATCTTAGAAGATACAGGATTAGACAGATTCAATGTCAAACATGCCATGTATGACTGTTCCCACCTGTAGCTGTATTAAGTTAAGAACCCAAGACATTGTATCCAAAGTTATAGAGAGTAGATGACAATGTTACAAGAACTGGTTACATTTTAACCCTTCAGGCCCGGTCCTGAAAGTATGCTGGCAGGGGTCTATGATACAGAGCTGCCAATCGTTCCTTTTTGCCAGAATAATAACATAATTATTGCAGTCCTTTTTTTCCATATAAAATATTTTTCCCCTAATTTTCATTGAGATTGTATACATCATGTAATGTTCAATGTATGATCTTCCAATTTCATGATAATTGGTTACGTACAGGATGCAGTAAAATCTTTTATTGAAGCAGAAACACTCATGACGACCTGTCCATTGAACACATCATTGCCTTTGCTACTTCACTTTAGACTTAAAGTTTCTTCTAATATTCATTGCATATTGCAAATAAGTTTCATTTACTTAGACTGACATTGTGAAGAATTTGTCTTACTAGTTAATTTGATCACTCTTTTCCATTCCTCTTTATTACTTCACAGCACCAAACCAGTGCTCAATGACACACCACTTGCGAACGTTCGAGCTTGACGGATGCGTCGCTATCGACGTGAACGTGACGACGTGCGACGGCTACTGCCCGACGACCTGCGGTTCTCTGCTCAACCAGTTCTCCACCGACCAGGCCTGCAACTGTTGCCGCGGGATCCTCGGAACAACAACACGCGAGATTGAGCTGGAATGCCCCGATGGGACGACTAATGTTGCATATCTGCCCGAGATCGAGAGGTGCCAATGCAGGGAGGTGGCATGCGGAGCCCTGTAGCATGTCTCTGCGAAATAAAGTGGACATCCACCCTGGAAATTGAAAAACTGTTCCTTTCAATACAAAAAAATTTGAAAAAAATAATCTTCTATTTTAAAAATTAATCTGTTCCATAGCTAATAGATTTTGTAATCCCTGTAGGGTTAACAAATAACGCCCTGTAGGCAAAATGTTAACATGGGGGGGGGGGGGTAGCTCCTGAATAGCATCAAATGAGGAAGTTCAAATTGCCATTGTCGTCACCATTTTCATTCAAACTTTAGATATTATCGGTTGAGAAAGAAATCATGTTTAGAATTCAGGAGCCCTGTAGAAACCAGATAGAGCTCTCTTTCATTGTTGACAACCATTTCTCAAAATGTGAAATAATTATAATATGAAACTTTGGCATCAAATAGATGAGACTCTGGCCTATAATATGTTACGCAGAACTCAATTCAGCGAAAAAATTGCTTTAATGCCCTTCTCACTCTCGCCAGATGACAAACTGATGATTCCTCTTTCAATAATTATCTTCTTCTTTCCTTGAAATCATTTGTTTCTCCAGGGTGGTCTGTCCCTTTAATCCTCTTATTGCTGCTGGCATATAAGTGTGTTATAACTCTGTGGCCTTCCTTGCTCCAGCATTGAAAGGGATAAGAGTACAGTAGAACACCATTATAACGAGGCGTTTGGGACCATGGACATTACCCTCTTATAATAAAATAATATGTTAAGCTGGGACCAGCAAAATTTTCTTATATCAAAGCTATCAATAACAAAGTTCCACTGTAATACGTATCTTAGTATGGAGAACACCCTAATGGTATATTGGTTCAGGCATTTGTCTTTCAATGCGAGAGTCATGGGTCCTATTCCCAACTTCAGCACGTTTGTTGTTCAGCAAGACACTTTATCCACTTTCTGCTGCTCTCGACCCAGATTAATTCAATTCAATTCAATTCAATTTTATTTCCAATATATAAAAGAACAGCATCAAAGTTACAAAATATTCAAGTGCAAAATTAATTCACAAATTAAATATCACATTCTTACGTAGATTTGATGGAGTAATATCATTATGTATAATCGTATTATCAATCAAATCAAATTGAAAATATGGGAAGCCCACAATTGGTTCATGGCATAGTAATATTTGGAAAGTAAAGCGGATAGGATATGGTGATTTTGTTTTCCTCTTGATACTTGTGAAGAAACAAAATCATTCAGTTAAAACACGATTATGTGCCAATGATAATGACCTTTCGAATTGATATCTTGATCCAATATTTGGAACTCTCTTTGACGATGGCCGAAAAATATGATATATAGTGTGTAGTTATGATAATTATTTCTAGAACCTTGTTCAATTTGCAATGATTATGATGTGATTGATTTGTAAAATAGGCTATGTAAAGAGTCTAAAGTCTTCCTATTATCAATGTTATTGTAATTCGAAAAAAATACGAACATATCTTTATTGGAGATTAATAAATATATAGACTTTATCTGCAACTTGACTTATCTTGTTGATTTGGCATCTTACGTGTTCTTAAACTGTGTTTTGAGTTGTGAGTTGATTATATGAAGGGAAAAAAAGGATTGACATATAAAGAGAGAGGAGATTGTTATTTGTCAATCGTTTTTTTTATTTTATACCCCAAAACAAACAAAAAACAGGAGATCTGTTACAGGGCAAATGTAAACTTCCATGATACATACAAAACAGCACATATTATCCTATTGAAAAGGAAAGAACATTTTTGGATTTCACTTATTACAATATTCTCATCATGTATGTTTATGAAATAAACTTTGAAGTGATTTTTAAATGATTTAAAATTAAGAGCAGAGAAACAGGGAGAAATTAAGAAGATGTTTTTATCGTGAGTGTGAATGATTGTTTATGTTGGGGTGTGTGTGTGTGTGTGTGTGTGTGTGTGCGTTGTGTGTGTGTGTGTGTGTGGGTGTCCGTGTGTGTGTGGTTTAGACATGTTTTTACCACAATGCCAAATGACTGAAAAGATAGAGATTTTATCAATTATAAACTTCAAAATCAAAGATTTTTTTTAACATAGTTACCTTTCAGTAATCTTTGTTAACAACATGCCAATGAACAATAAGTTGCCAAAGCATAGTTGGTCGTGTGTTTTGAACTGGGCCAGTAAACGTTATATGAGCATATTTCTACAAATTTCACAGCCATTTATATTTGTGTGTATGGTGTGAATGATGACATACCTACCATTATTACTTCTTTAGAAACTTGTAAAAGGGCCCCAATTTACAAACTCCTGCTTCTATGGGGTCCAAAACCATTTTGTATATTTGATTATCAAACTGCCATTTATATGTTTTACTTTTGTTTTATGGTTTGAATAAACTGAATCTGAATCTGAATCTGAAAAAATCTTAAACGTTAGATCAACCAATAGAATAATGATGGAACTTGATATAAGAAACACTTTTAAAATGCTGGAAATGCGATTTTCACTTCTACAATATAATAATACAATTGTAAGATATATAGGCCACGCCCACTCATTCTCTGTCTGTCTCTCTCTCTCTCCTCCTCTCTCTCTAATCTACTCCACCGAGGACTCACGGCGAGACCTATCACCCCCGACTGCGAAAAAAAATCAATTCTTACGTTTGGTTCAATGATTTAATTGTTTGTTAAATAAACGGAGTGGATTTATCAAATCAGCCACGCCCGTTTGATCACGAGATACACGCCGTAACACTGCATGGAAATCCCCAAGATAATATGAATACATTACAAACTAAAATAGAGTAGCTAAAAATACGTGTTTGTTTATTGAGCAAAGAATAATTTTGCAAATGTCAATATCACGACGCAGCTTCTGTAACGGGGGATTTAATTGTTGTAAATAATAAAAGAGAATGTTTTAGAACTTTTCATTTCGCAGGTGAAATATTAGTAAACGCACTTATGGAAATATTCTGGTAATAAAACAGCATTGACACACATTATATATCGAGGTATGAACATATCTACGACTTTGTATGATAGCGTTACAAGTATCAGGCCCGTAGACAGGGGGTGCGTTAGGAGTGTACGCACCCCCCCCCCCCCCCCCCCCCCCCCCATTCCCCCCCCAAAAAAAATATTCAGAAAGGTCCACTTTGTTTGTCGTTCTCGGTCTCGGTCTCGGTCACGTTCGGTCTAGGTCCCGTTTTTGTAAGTTACGCACCCCCCCCCCCCCCCCCTTAGAAAATCCTGGCTACGGGCCCGAGTATTTTTGAACGCTTATCATAAACCAAGTGGTCTTTCCATGTTCGCATCTTCATTAGAGGGAGGGCGATATTTCCTGTTAATTGGGAGCCTGGGATAAAAAGAAAATACAATGTTATTCATTAAAAAAGTTGATGCGATATTAAAAAAACAAAAACAAAACAAAACATAATTTGTTAACTATACGTTATGCCTGAGATAAAAGTTAATACTGTGTTATTCATTCAAAAAAAGGTTTTGTTGCGAAATTTTAATAAAACGCAATTTGTAAACTAAATGTTAAAGGGATCTAGTAACATTGTCAACATGCACAAACCTACTGAGAACAATAGCGGTTCTCACAATGCACGTTGTTGTATTCGTATAAAGCATGGAACAGGTTTGGACTTTCCGCTATTCGAGAAAGATATTAATGATTGAAGTGTTTGGAGTTCCAAATCTCTACATCAGAAACAAAGTAAGAAACAGCTGAAATAACCATAAATATATCCGATTAACTAATCCTAGCCCTGTAACGGAACCGTTTATATGTTTTACTACCATTCAAGCATCATTGAATTATAACTGATAGTTGTTCATGCTAACTTACAAGTTTAAAGTGACTAAACATCTGTTTGACTAAAACTGTACTATCCCTTTAAACCTCGATACCTCATCGATCCCGCGATGGATACTATCTGTCGACGTAGTCATTTTTATTTTATTAAATACAATTTAGAAACATTAATCAACCTTTAGTTTAAAAAACAAAACAAACAAAGGTCATGCTAGCCCGCATCTAGCGTGTTATCATTCATGTTATCAAATTAGCATCATATCACGAGCTGGTTTTCCCCACTGTGGATTGCAAAACGAGTGAGTTAAAGGTGAAGGACAGTAGTGGGAAACGCCCCACCCCCTAAAAATGAAATGTGCGCTCTTATTACCAACCAAGTGACAGAACATAGTTTTACTAACATGGGATTATACAAATTTGGCCAAGAAACCGCCTACTAATTGATATATTTGCAAAATTATAAATTGATCTAGACCGGATAGATATCGCCAACGCGGAATCGCTCATAGGCGACGTGTATTACGACCACGTGCAATTACACGATGTGTTCGCTATACGGGCTTGTCCCTAGCTTGTCGATATCTCCCCCAGCGCTAGCGGCGCGGACAGGTCTGAACGGGCGGTGGATTTATGAATTTCACAGGCGGATATTGGATTTCTTCCGATATTTCTGTATTTAACGATGCTTAGGTTCGGATTTTACCACACAAGCCCTATTTCAATACATATTCAACAATATTGATCAATATAGATGTATTCGGCTACTTTCCCGAAACTGGACTTGGGCTTTAAGGAGTCTCTCTGCTAAAATGTTTATTTGATTGTGCCTATTACTGCGTTTGTTATGTATTCTTTTAAAATGTTATAATATACTCATTTAACGAAGTACAGCATTGTCGTGAACGAGAGGTCGTGAGATCTATAATATAATGTCACTATACACATCGCGAGATAACGGAAAAACCTCATCAAGTCATCGAATTCGCGATGGATTATATGTTTCGATATAATAATTTGTTATTACATTAAATCAAATTTAGTAATTGAATCAATCTTCAGTAAAAAAAATAAAAAATAAATAAATGTCATGGCGGCCTGCATCTCTCAAGTATCAGCTCATTGAAAGCAGTTATCATTCAGGTTATGATTGGCATCAGATCACAAGCTGGTTTTCCCCACTAGGGATTGCAAATCGAGTGAACACAGAAGGGATTCTCTTGCGTATTTTATTGTATATTACTGGGTTTGTTAAAGGGATAGTTGAGTTCTGGTTAAAGAGAGTATAGTTTTGGTCAAACTGAATTTTAGTAACCAAAACCTGCACCATTACATTACAAACTAATAGTTATAACTCCACCATGCTCGAAAGGAATGAAAAATTAAAAATGACTAAGTAAAAAGCCTGTTATCATTCAAAAAGAGCCGTTAAAACTCGAGAGGGCGCTCTCTAAACACTCATCGGTTTCAACCATTTAAAATAAAATATTGTGCATGTGATGTTTTGTTGAAATAGTTATTAGATAGAGAGATAATCAACAACTATTTAAAAACCTCTTTTGTAAATTTCTGAAAAGAGGAAGCATTTCCAAAAAAAAATTAACGGCTGGTTCAAAATTATCGAATAATTGTGGGGCCCCACAAATATTACAAATGGTTATGTTTGGGGATATTTCAGCCATTTCTGAACCGATATTTATTCAAATAAAGTTTATTCTGTCATTCAAATTGTATGCTCTTTCACAATTTGACACTCAGTTTTTCCTGATCTCACTAAAAAGAAATATTTTTTGTAGCGCCCTCTATACCAAAACTCAACTATTCCTTTAAATGGATATTATATGGCCAAGATATGAGTGAAAATGCAAAGTGATATTCGCTAACTTATTGCACTGATTTGTACACAGTTATTACTATCCAGTGGATAGTAAGAAATCCGAACGCTTCAATCGTAAATATGTTTTTTAACGAAAGGGAAATTTGAAGAACCAAAAACGGATCCATGCTTCTATTGGTAATACCAGTAAGTCTATGGTAATACGCATGCAACGCGGTATGAGAGAAACTCTAGATTTCTAATTAAGGTTGTGGATTAGGACAATGTTACTAGTTCCCTTTAACCTCAACAACTCATTGATTCCGCAATGGAGTCCATGGCTGAAGACATAGTCAGTTTGTTATTACATACAACAACAAAAATCAACATTTTGAAATAAAATCGACCTTCAGTTTACAAAAAACATAGAATTAAAGGGGTAGTTAAGTTTTGGTATAGAGGGCGCTGCACAAAATAATTTGTTTGTGAGATAATGAAAAACTAAGTGTAAAATTTGAAAGAGCATACAATTTTAATGGCAGAATAATTTGTATATGATCAAAATCGGTTCAAAAACGGCTGAAATATCAATAAATATATCCGATCGGAATAAATCTGGGGCCCAGATTTATTCGACAATTTTAAAAATTAAATTAAAATTCTTACACTTTTTCAAAAAATTTAAAAAGAGGTTTTTAAATAGTTGTCGATGATCTTTCTATTTAATCATTATTTCAACAGAACATCTTATGCATAATTTTGTATGGAAAATGGTTGAAACCAATGCTTTTTTAGAGAGTGCCCTCTTGTGTTTTAATGGCTCTTTTTGAATGATAAATAGGCTTTTTACTTAGTCGTTTGTAATTGTCTATACCTTACGAGCATGGTGGAGAAATAACTATGTAGTTTGTAATGTTATTGTGCAGGTTTGGTTACTAAAGCTCACCCTTACCAAAACTGTACTACTCCTGTAATGTGTGTCATACTCGCCCATTACTTCTCTCGTGATATAGTCACGACATAGTCATTTTGTTATTACATTATAAAATCTAATTTTAAAATGAAATCGACCTTCAGTTAAAAAAACAAAAACATCGAATTAAGTATATGTATACTCACCCACATCTCTAGCGATACCATTCATGTTATTATTAACATCATATCAGATGTTGGTATTCCCACCATGTATTGCAAGAACGAGTGCCTGGGTTCTCCCCATGTATTTATAAATAAACACAGAACATTCCTCAATAATAACAATACATTATGGAAATGTCACCCAAGGTAAGACAGCTATGTAGAACTCTCCAGCATCTGTATATATGGGTATGACTTCATGCAGTCATTGATACGCGTTTTCTGATTGGGCGACATGAAATTTACATAATATGCTCCCGTACTGGCCAATCACTAATCTCGACATTTGAAGTGTAGCGGAGTAGCTAGACTAACCATAACAATGGGGTAAATAGAGTATATTTCCCATAGAGAAATTATTATCCCATTTTTCTTTGCTCTTTTTCAGTCAAAAATAACTTGTATAACATTTTTCTTTCTTTTATCTTTTTTTTGTGTACAGATGTATTAATATACAGGAAGGCAGTGAAAGGACACCCCCCCCCCCCCCCCTCCCCCCTCCCCCCTCCCCCCCCCCCCCCCCCATTCCACCACATACCCCCTTACCTACGACACTTGGATCCCATAGTCCTATCGTGCAGTATGCTGCGCTGTGATTGGTCAGTCTGTATGATAACTACTCGTCGTTAACCCTTAACATGCGATACGTAACCTATAGAACCACACATTGTGCATTATTATAATTATCTACATGACTGTATTATCATGTTCAAATTTATACCACTGGTAGTGTAAGATTTAAATGTGGCGTTTGAGCGGATGGCGATTGGCGTGTAAAATGGGCGTGACAGCCACGCAGGGATAAAACAGGGTAGGAATTACATTTCGGATCATTGCGAGGTATAGAATTGAAGAAGACTCTACACAACTTGTGAATTCTGCATTCTGGTGAGATTTAAATTTTGTTTTATTCACGCTTTATCTTAACATGTTTAAAGACATGATTAGAGAAAACATTTCGTCATTTTGTAATTGCAGTTCTATTATCAAAATGTATATTGCTTATCCTAAAGACAGGTTGAAGAAAAACAATTCATTCACTTTGTAAATGAAGTTATATTGCTTTATTTCTCGTTCATTTATAATTTTTTTAAATTGTATTGTGTTCTATATATCGCTGAATTGTTCGTACATTTATAATCAATTTCATTGTGTTTTATTCACGCTTCATCTTAAAGACGGGTGAAAGAAAACGCTGTATCATTTTGTGATAATTGCAGCACTTTTGTCAATATGTATTTCTGAAATTTTCGCATATTAGTTGATGTTATGTCCACGAAGATCCGTCAAGTTTTGACAGTCTATAACAGTTTTTAATTAAACGCGAATATTGCAAACTTGTTTATACTGGGTTTTAAACAAAACGCTTACTTGTAAATAGCTCGAATAGTTTGGCATGGCTTACTAATTGTATTGAAGCATGAACAAAGCTGGAAAGTGTTATTTTGTGTTGGGTGAGGTCGTGTTGCATAATGCACTATCACTTTCACATACAAATTAAACAATATTTTCAAAGGTAGATTGCAAAATGTGTGTATGTTATAATGTATATCATTATGCTTCGTTTACGAAATTGTCACACAGCCGACAGCCACAAATGACGCTTTTTTTATATATTTTTTTTTACTTTGGGATAATTTGGATATAATGCAAATTATGGTTAGACGATATTGGGCAGGAAGGTCAGCTTGCTACAACTTCTGTAAACTTTTTAATCTTCACAAAGATCAATCACTCAGACGAAATATTATTAGCACCAGACGGGAAAATGCACCTTGACATAATCAGTGGCGGATCTACGTGGGGGGGGGGGGGGGGGGGGGGGGGGGGGGGGGGGGGGGGGGGGTGGTTAGGGGGTTTAAAACCCCCCCCCCCCCCCCCCACCCCTTGGGCTGCCAAGTGAAAATGTATCAGTGAAAAAAGTGAAACAAATCATTTTCAAATTCACTTACGGGGGTTCAAAATTTTGCGGCTATCACTGAAAAAAGTTTTCAAAATTCACTTACGGGAGTTCAAAATAGCCAAAAAATTCGCCACTTTGCGGCTATCACTGAAAAAAATGAACAAAAATCACTTACCATGCTTACGGGGGTTCAAAATAGCAAAAAAAATCGCCACTTTGCGGCTATCACTGAAAAAAGTTTTTAAAATTCACTTACGGGGGTTCAAAATAGCAACAAAAAGATCGCTGCTTCGCGGCTATCACTGAAAAAACTGAACAAAAATCACTTACGGGGGTTCAAAATAGCCAAAAAATTCGCCACTTTGCGGCTATCAGTGAAAAAAGTGAACAAAAATCACTTACGGGGGTTCAAAATAGCACCAAAAAAATCGCCGCTTCGCGGCAATCACTAACAAAAGTGAACAAAAATCACTTACGGGGGTTCAAAATAGCAAAAAGAAAATCGCCGCTTCGTGGCTATATCACTGAAAAAAATGAACAAAAATCACTTACGGGGGTTCAAAATAGCAAAAAAAATCGCCGCTTCTCGGCTATCACTGAAAAAAGTTTTAAAAATTCACTTACGGGGGTTCAAAATAGCAACAAAAAGATCGCCGCTTCGCGGCTATCACTGAAAATAACTGAGCAAAAATCACTTACCATGCTTACGGGGGTTCAAAATAGCAAAAAAAATCGCCACTTTGCGGCTATTACTGAAAAAAGTGAACAAAAATCACTTACGGGGGTTCAAAATAGCACCAAAAAAATCGCCGCTTCGTGGCTATCACTGAAAAAAATGAACAAAAATCACTTACGGAAGTTCAAAATAGCAAAAAGAACCGCCGCTTCTCGGCTTTCACTGAAAAAAGTTTTAAAAATTCACTTACGGGGGTTCAAAATAGCAACAAAAAGATCGCCGCTTCGCGGCTATCACTGAAAAAACAAAACTCACTTACCATGCTTACGGGGGTTCAAAATAACAAAAAAGTTCGCCACTTTGCGGCTAACAGTGAAAAAAGTGAACAAAAATCACTTACGGGGTACAAAATAGCACCAAAAAAATTGCCGCTTCGCAGCTATTACTGAAAAAAGTGAACAAAAATCACTTACGGGGGTTCAAAATAGCAAAAGAAAAATCGCCGCTTCGCGGCTATCACTGATAAAAGTTTTCAAAATTCACTTACGGGGGTTCAAAATAGCACCAAAAAAATCACCGCTACTCGGCTATCACTGAAAAAAGTTTTTAAAAATCACTTACGGGGGTTCAAAAAAAAATCGCCACTTCGCGGCTCGTGGACATCGTCATTGGGTCAACCCCCCCCCCCCCCCCCCTTAGCAAAAAGCTAGATCCGCCTCTGATAATGACTTAGAAAAAGAAAGAAAGAAGGAGAAGAAGAAGAAGAAGAAGAAGAATATATATATATACGTATATCTCAGCACCCCCGGTGAAAAAATCGTTCCCAGGGCCCTGTTTTGATTTACTGTTTTTATAAAATCACTATATTACATTTTAAACGATAACCTACAGAACAAATTTATATGACATGCACAATCAAAGTAAAACTTATCAAGATGACAGGAACAGATGAAAGTCTGCAGCGGAAAAGACAAATACAAAAAGACGAGTAAAAAAAAAAACTCTAGTATCGATCCGATCAATTTTATTGTAATAGAGTGAAACACCACTCAGGTATATATGCTGGATAAACGGTTTGAGCGTCGGCGCCTTATACACGGGAGATCACCTTGGAGCTCCTGGCGGGGGTCCAGGGGGCAGAGCCCCTAGAGACTTTTTAGCTATTTTAGCTATTTTAAAGCCCCCACATTACAACTACCAGCTAACAAGCAAGCAAGCCAAAATTTGCCGGGCCGGAGGGAGGGGGAACTCGGGCACAAAAGCCCCCCCCCCCCCCCCTCCTCCCCTCTCAGTACATCACTGATGTGTCCAATTTTACAAGAGCACCTTATA
>JBAMJV010001480.1:30000-139747 GCA_037951105.1 Echinarachnius parma | reverse complement strand
CATACATGTATGATGTATATCCACATTTGAATCAAAAGATAAGCATGCATAATATGTATATGTCCACTCATTGCATTGTCAAGTTATATTTAACTATAAATAAGAAAACTTTTCTTATTTTCTTCAATAAGAAAAAGGTACACGATTGTATGCATAAAATTTAAATCCACTTTATCATAAATTTACATTTATAAACAAAATGTCTTTCTAAATTATTACAAATGTTAGAAACCTTGAAGATTATATGTTATTTGTTTTATTCTGTCTTTATTTATAAACTGTATATTTTGTTTTATCCTCAGTTCTTGAAATGTACTGCAAACTGAATGATCAGATAGAAAGTAAAAGGTAAGGCTACTTTCCCTTTATATAGATTTAAATTGCATACATGTAATATACTCTGTCAAGTGACTATCATAAATGTGCACTGAAACATTATTTCTGGTATACAAGTTTTTACTGGAGGGAAAGTGGCTGGTAATATGGGGTGTAAAATAATCTGGTAAATATAAAAGAAATGACACACTTATATCAGTTCGTTAAAAGAATTTTAATTAGTTAAAGGGATAGTTTAGTATCACAAGCTTTCATTTGATGCCTTCTTCAAAAACATTAGACAATATTTGGCAAAGATATGATTGTGTAAATTTCACTATCATAATTCATTAAAATACATTATGTGAATTATAATGTCCATTTCTGTAAAAACATGAAACTACTGACAAGTTCAAGTGTGATGTCATAAATGATGTCAAAAACATCATTTTTATAATTTTCAAATTTGGACTTCATTTTCAGAAAAAGCATAACAAATAGTGTCCAAGTACCGAAAATCAAGTGAATTGGTTACGTGTTGGCTGAGATATGCCCATCCGAATGATTTTTTTTGTCAATGGGCAATCAAGTGTCATAGTGCACTGGTTCATAACTTTATGAACCAGTGCACTATATTAACACTGATTGCCCATTGAAGTAAAATTCATTCGGATGGGTATATCTCCGCCAATACGTAACATATTCAATTCATTTTTGGTATTTGGACATAATTATTGATGCCCTTACGGAAAATGGAGTTCAAATTTAAAAATTTGAAAAAGGTGTTTTTATGACATCATGGCTTCTGTACTCTATATCCAGTCACAATTGTTCTGGTATGTAGTCTCCACTTAGTTTGGTAGGCTTTTGCAAGACTGTGTATTTTGTCCCCCTTTAAGGACGTTCCCCAGTTAAAGTGAAGTCCATGTCAGTTTCTTCAAACTTTCCATACCGTAACTTTGACCCATCCGAAGCCCAAATATGCAAATAAAACCATAGGTTCGTGTGCTTGTTTTTCTTCTACGGGACTCTGAAGAATATGGCAATCTGACGTCCAGTATAGAATGATAGCGTTACAGGACCAAGGCCATGATAGGCAACAAAATGTCCAATAGCAAACTTAAATCCCCATAATTCTTCAAAATCCACGTAATTTTCTCCAAACTTGGGAGAATTGTAGAGAAAGGTATCCAAAACGAGGGGAAAAAAATTAAAGTTGGGGTGTATGCTCTCAATCTTGCTAGCAGCGCCCTCACGCGGCAGAAAACACCAATATCCTAAAAATCCTTCTCATGGACGTTTTCTGTTAGGGGTGGGATAATGGGCAAGATTCATAAAACTTATGCTGTACATTCAAAACCCATGTCAATTTTACGAAACTTGCCAAAATTATAGAGAAAGGGCTACTGAATACAGAAAAACTATAAAAATGGGGGGTTCGTGTGCTCGTTTTTGTGCTGGCAGCACCCCCATGCGGCAGAAAACATCGTAAGACCACAAAATCTGGTCTGGAACCTATCCAGTGATGCACTGATGGGGTGGGTTCATAAAACTTATGCTGTACATTCAAAACCCATGTCACTTTTACGAAACTTGCCAAAATTATAGAGAAAGGGCTACTGAATACAGAAAAACTATAAAAATGGGGGGTTCGTGTGCTCGTTTTTGTGCTAGCAGCGCCCCCATGCGGCAGAAAACATCGTAAGACCTCAAAATCTGGTCTGGAACCTATCCAGTGATGCACTGATGGGGTGGGTTCATAAAACTTATGCTGTACATTCAAAACCCATGTCACTTTTACGAAAATTGCCAAAATTATAGAGAAAGGGCTACTGAATACAGAAAAACTATAAAAATGGGGGGTTCGTTTGCTCTTTTTTGTGCTAGCAGCGCCCCCATGCGGCAGAAAACATCGTAAGACCTCAAAATCTGGTCTGGAACCTATCCAGTGATGCACTGATGGGTGGGTTCATAAAACTTATGCTGTACATTAAAAACCCATGTCACTTTTACGAAACTTGCCAAAATTATAGAGAAAGGGCTACTGAATACAGAAAAACAATAAAAATGGGGGGTCCGTGTGCTCGTTTTTGTGCTAGCAGCGCCCCCATGCGGCAGAAAACATCGTAAGACCACAAAATCTGGTCGGGAACCTATCCAGGGATGCAATGATGGGGTGGGTTCATAAAACCTATGTTGTACATTCAAAACCCATGTCACTTTCACAAAACTTGCCAAAATTGCCGTGATAGGGTGGGGGTAAAGGTGCTTTTGCAATGTTTTAGTTGAAATTATGCAATCTGGTGCATACTTGGGAAGGAAATTTGACTTGACATGAAGTAAAATCTGAGTTTTCTTGTCTAAAGAAATACTCTTTTCTTTCAATCACTGTTATCGAATTAGAGAAAAGCCATGATTTAAATTTATTTTGGGGGTCAAGCGCCCCCCCCCCCCCCCCCCATGACCCCCACAAGTACGCCAGAGTGGGCCTACTGGAGGAAGACAAATCAGGAAAGGGGAGTTGTAACATATTAGTCTGCCCTCCCAATGAAACAAATAATTCTTGATCTATAATAGTGTTAATAATACGTGCGGTTTACGGGTACACCATGTGAGATGGGTGGATTGGTAAGTCCTGAAAAAAGGACTATGGTAGTCCTAGAAAGGACTGTTGGTGTAGTTCTGAAAAGAACTGGGGTATTCTTTCTAGGAGAGTTCTAAAAAGAACTGTTTGTAGTCCTAGAAAGGACTGTTGGTAGTCCTATAAAGGACTGTTGGGATAGTCCTGAAAAAGACTGTTGGTATTCTTTCTTGGAGAGTCCTAAAAAGGACAATTGGTAGTCCTAGAAAGGACTGTTGTTAGTCCTAGAAAGGACTGTTGGGATAGTCCTGAAAAGGACTGTTGGTATTCTTTCTAGGAGAGTCCTAAAAAGGACAATTGGTAGTCCTAGAAAGGACTGTTGGTAGTCCTAGAAAGGACTGTGGTATTGCGAGGAGAGGGTGGATGGTAGGAGGGACTCCTCCTACCATCCACCCTCTCCTCGCAATACCACAGTCCTTTCTAGGACTACCAACAGTCCTTTCTAGGACTACCAATTGTCCTTTTTAGGACTCTCCTAGAAAGAATACCAACAGTCCTTTTCAGGACTATCCCAACAGTCCTTTCTAGGACTAACAACAGTCCTTTCTAGGACTACCAATTGTCCTTTTTAGGACTCTCCAAGAAAGAATACCAACAGTCTTTTTCAGGACTATCCCAACAGTCCTTTATAGGACTACCAACAGTCCTTTCTAGGACTACAAACAGTTCTTTTTAGAACTCTCCTAGAAAGAATACCCCAGTTCTTTTCAGAACTACACCAACAGTCCTTTCTAGGACTACCATAGTCCTTTTTTCAGGACTTACCAATCCACCCATCTCACATGGTGTACCCGTAAACCGCACGTATTATATACACCACCATGGAAACCGATACTTACAAGCAACATATAATAGTGTTGATTGTAGATTGCATTTGTTTGTTGTTGCAGTGGTTGATATGCTGTAAACTGTCGCGATGTACTTTGCGTCCCAAACAAGAATGAAACATAGAGAAAAAAAACAGAACCCTGAAACAGGGGTAATTAACCCACTGATAGTTTCACAGAGTAAAAACAATTCTTGGACAAATCATGCTTAGTATCAGTGAAAATGTTTAACACGAGTCAAAAGTAAGAGAAAAAATATCTGCACAATTTGTGCCCAAATTTGTTGCAATTCAATGTACAGTTGTTTTCTCACACGAAACCTTGAAATGCAAATTGTGAATGGGTTATGATGTATTCCTGTCAGTATCTTTATGAGGACTTCAGGTACTCCACCAAATTCTTAACAATTTGCTTTCGTCTGGTCACACGAGGACCTCCATCAGTTACTTTATATAATATTGACTGGCCTTGAGTGGTATATCAGAAATATTGCATTCGCTAGGATCATATTGTACGAGTCGAAGACGAGTGCAATATGATCCTAGCGAATGCAATATTTCTGATATATCACGAAAGAACAAGCCAGTCAATATTATTATTATTATACATACTATCCAGAGCAAAACATAAATTAACAAAAACATACATATTACTCCGTCTTTTTCAGTGAAGAAGACCAATGGATTGAATCTCAAATTACTCATCAAACATTTTCAAACCATGAAGGGCCATTTGCGCGTACTATAGCAGAAGTGCGTAAACATATATTCATACGTCACAATTAGACACGCGCAAAGCCATTCATACGTCATTGATAAACGCGCGTATGAATTTGCGCACTTCATCTGACCAACCTGCGCAGTTCGGATGCGCACAAACATAACTGGGGAACGTCCTTAACATGTGTACCCGATTATTAAGTAGTAACAATTTGCTTTAATAAGAAACATTAAATGTTTGGTCTAATACTTCCCCTTTTACAAGTGTACCCCTCAAAAGGTTAGCCCATCAAATGGTTACTATTTTATTACTGAAATACTTGGATTTATTTACCTGAAAACATTTGTACATACTTCCCTGCCCTGAAGGCCTTAGTGGTAAAGATCTAATTGAAAGCATAAATGTTCAGTCTTCTCCTACCCCTTCAGAGGTATACCCCCTTAAGTGTTACCCGTTATAAAGCATAGACTACTTTTATGTTTATCCTTTTACTGAAATACTTGAATTTCTTTAAACCTGAAAGCCTCTGTTCAGATACTACCCTGTCCTGAAAACCCTTAGTGGTAAAGATCCAATTAGAAGCTTAAGAAATGTTTGATCTGATCCCACCCCTTAACAGTTGTACCCCTTTTATATTACCCCATAAAGCTGATACTGCTCTATTATTATTTCTTTTATTGAAATAATGAGATTTCTTTTATACCTGAAAATCTTTGTTCAGATACTACCCTGCCCTGAAGACCCTAGAGCAGCTTGAACACACCTACCTGCCCAGGGTCAGACGATATCGCTTCTGCGAGCGCATGGCGGACAACATCCCACGCATCAGAGAGAGCATCAAGGAGGCCTCCATGTCCGACCTCAAGGACTTCCTGGAGAGCATACGCAAACACTCTGATCGGATTGGGGACGAGGCTATGAAACAGGTATGTACAGTAATGCTGCTAGTTCAGATTAGGAGCAATATGTTGTACAAGTAGATCTTTATAAAAAACTAAAAAGAGTCGGAGAGAAGTTCACAGTGCATCAGAAAGATCTCTGTGTCCGACCTCAAGGACTTCCTGGAGAGTATATGCAAGCTCTTTGATTGGATTGGGGAAGTGGCTATGAAACGGGTATGCACAGCTAATACTGTGAAATTGAATTTTCAGATTGAGAGCAGTATCTTGTAGACCTTTATAAACCTGAAATAAATCAGAATACTGTATAAGCTGTTAATTTCGCGAGGGTTTTATATTCGCGAATTTCGCGAATCACTACCAAAGCGCGAAATTAACAACACGCGAATATATTGGCATGAACTCATGTCAACTTTTGCCACGATGAAATAAGAACGCAATTATTACCGAACGCTGTATTTTGCGCTATACCCCCCAGCCACCGAGACAGTACTGTAGTTCAACACTAATATCACATGCATGTGCTTATTAACCGATATAAAAAGAAGGATGTGGCATAAACTCAACATGGCGCCAAATTTACTTTGTAAACTCCTGCTGGTATTACTACTAGCGCGTACCTTGTCCGTATATTTTTTACCAATCCATTGATACTATAGATCGGTGCATCACACCATGTGATCACTAGTATCCACCGATTTAAAAATAAAAGGAATCATCATAAACTCAAGATGGCGGCATACTCGCGCCTGTCTTGTCCATTTGTAGTTCACAAATATGCTATGAATGTAACATCCATTGAGACTATATATCGGTGCATAAACACGCGCACGTATTCATCGCGCGCTTTCTCTGTGCGCTCTAATATCAATACTCATTGACTTTCGTGCTTGAATCAATCTCCCATATGTTTGCATGTTCCCGTCAGCGGCATGCCGCCCTGCGATGCTTTCTACATGGTCTATGGCAGTAGCTACAGATACAGAGCGCAATACAGACAATGCGTAACCATAGACTCGTACAGTATTCAGCTCTATATGCGAAACTCATTATTATTTATTAGTACGAGAATCACCATTCACGGGACAATGCTTCTAGTTACTATAAAGCTTATAAATCATATTTTGACCGAAACTGAGGTAAAATTGTGTACATTTTAACAATATTTCCGTAGAAATTACATTATGTTATGTCGCCGTTATGATAGAATACACATTTGTTCATTTATTAAAAGGATTTTCTCGTGCAAAGTACACATCATTTTTGTCATATTCTAATTTCTGTGCGATGCTATTTTCTCACAGGGCCGGCAGATCGCGAAATTAACAACTCGCGAAAATGTCTGAGACCCCCTCATTCGCGAAAATATCTGTACGCGAAAATATTGGCGTATACAGTACTGTGAAATGGAATGTTTTAATTAGGAAGGCCTCTTTAGTGTCTAATTGGGAGTGCCTAGAGACAGTTGGGAGATGACTGCACCCTTACAATGCATATATCTGACTGGATATAGCAAAACCCTGCACTTGTCGGATACAGCTAATACTGTGAAGATACAGCTAAGATACAGCTAATACTGTGAAATTGAATTTTCAGATTGAGAGCAGTATCTTGTAGACCTTTATAAACCTGAAATAAATCAGAATACTGTGAAATGGAATGTTTTAATTAGGAGCAGTATTTTGTAGATCTTTTCCTCTGCGTATTAAACACAGGTCCAGAAGAGAAGTTCTCTTGAGACGCCATCATTCAGTAGGGCAAGACATTGGACGTGAAGGCAGAGTTGCAGAGTTTGTAGCACTCTGCACTAAGAATAACCCAAAGGGGATAATACCTTTTTTGATTTAAATACTTTAGAAAGACCAACTTTTCCTCTGCGTAATAAACACAGGTCATGAAGAGATGTTCCCTAGAGACGTCTGCATTTAGTAGGGTGAGACATCGAACAGTGAAGGCAGAGTTTCATAGTTTCTAGCACTCTGCACTAAGAATAACATAAAGGGGATTTAAACAAATTTAGTAGAATACCGGCCATTAAGGTTTATAGATAGTTGTAATGAATCAACCAACTTTTCCACTGCGTATTAAACACAGGTCATAAAGAGATGTCCCCTAGAGACGCCATTGGACGTTGAAGGCAGAGTTGCTGAGTTCTCGCACTCTGCACTAAGAATAACCCAAAGAGGATATACATTTTTTTAGATTTAGATACTTTATAACAAATCAACCAACCTTTCTCTCTGCATATTAAAGATATTTAGGTATTCAATAGTTATAATGAATCAACCAACTTGTCTTCTGCGTATTATACACAGGTCCAGAAGAGATGTTCCCTAGAGACGTCAGCATTCAGTAGGGCGAGACATCGGACGGTGAAGGCGGAGTCGCCGCTGACAGAGGCTGATAAAGACTCTGCTGGGGACTTCATGCTGGAGGAGGATGAGGTATGATGATTATGATGATGGTGATGGTGATGGTGATGGTGATGGTGATGGTGATGATGATGTTGATGGTGATGATGGTGATGGTGATGGTGATGGTGATGGTGATGGTGATGATGATGGTGATTATAAGTAATCATTTAAGTGATCCATTAACTTTGTCAAATTCAACCAGAGTCACTTGGAGCTATCACTTTTCTCTTTTACCTTGTTGTTTGCCTTATGGTGACAGAAGAATGAAATGGGTTTCGACTGCTCTAATGTCTCCCTAGTGTGTTGGCATGTAGGTTGCCGAGTTCCCCGGTACATTTATTTTTGTCCGTACAACTGTATTGTATATATTTGTAATCTTTATAGACGGGTGTGACTGTATATGTATGTGCGACTAAATTTTGATCATACATTGTAACATGAGGTGGTAAGTCCCCATGACAAGGTGTATTTCTCCTGGTCTACCGCTGCCTCCACATCTACTCGTTGCTGGGGGAGCTCAGTGCGTTGGAATGTAGGTGGCCATGTTCCCCGGTTCATTTATTTTTGGTCCGTACAACTGTATTGTATTTTGTAAAAATCTTTATAGATGGGTTTGAATGTGTATGAGAGAATAAAAATAAGAATTTTGACCCCACACTCCCCACCAGGAGGTGAGTCCACAGGACAATGTGGACTTCTCCCCGGTCTACCGCTGCCTCCACATCTACTCTGTGCTGGGGGAGCTCAGTGCGTTGGAATGTAGGTGACCGAGTTCCCCGGTACATTTATGTTTGGTCTGGATAACTGTATTGTATTGATTGTTAATCTTTATAGATGGGTTTGAATGTGTATGAGTGAATAAAAATAAGAATTTTGACCCCACACTCGTTAACAGGAGGTGAGTCCACAGGACAATGTTGACTTCTCCCCGGTCTACCGCTGCCTCCACATCTACTCTGTGCTGGGGGAGCGTGAGGTGTTTGAGAGCTACTACCGCAAGCAGAGAACCAAGCAGTCCAAACTGGCCATCCAACCTCAGGGCAACACGGTAAGGTGCTGCCATCAGGGAGGTATCTCACAAAGATCCCAAGTCGAACTGAACACCAAGTTGGATTTAAACAATTATGGAAAGCCATTTGTAGCTTCGGAATAAGACATAGTCAAGAGACCGAATATTGAAACTTTCAACAAAATTTGACATCAATAACTTGAAGTATCTTTGATAAAAGAAAATGTTAATGATTTTTATCAAAATTGTAGGCCTGTTTAACAAAGTAACAAATGGCTTTCCATCAGTTTAAGTCTTAGGATCTTTGTGAACCCCCCCCCCCCCCCCCCAACACATGTATAATATACCAGGGAGGGTGTTACACAAAGATTCTATGTAAAGTTGAACTTAAATTCTCAAGTTTCAAGTTTTCAAGTTTCAAGTTTATTTATCTTTCATAACACACAATACAAACATGACATGAATATAACAAGTTGCCAGAATATGGTGGTACAATAGAAAGATGAGGTGACCTTGGTTGAAAGCAATGCTTGTGGAGTTAAGGTCCCTCATGAGTAGCTTAAGAGCATTTCTTAAATGAACAAACTTATCAGATATGAATGCTGGATACATTAAGATGCTTAAAAACTAAACTAACTAATTAACTGAGAAAAATATATACATAAATAAGTGTAATAAAATCTGCTGACTACTAAATAATGGCTATATACAGGAGAAGCAGGAAAAATACTACGACAATAGGACAACAAAAATGGTAGAGGGAGAGAGAGACAAAACAACTTGGCTGAAACACAAACAAAAACAAAACAAGATAGACAGATGAATAGTTATGTGAGAAACAGGAGTAGAAATATGCTTACCTATAGCGAGTAATTTTCGTCTATAATAACTGATTCTAAGTTGGTCTTTGTGAAGTGTGATATGTCATTTGTAGCCTTGGAATATTATTGATAAGCAAAAGTGCAAATTTTTGAGACTTTTAAGAAATTTTACATAAGAACATGAAATATCGTTGATTCTTTACTCACAGAGGTGTTGTTAGAAGTTAGCGAAGTCATGTTTGATAAATGTTTCGTAAAGTTATCATTTAAGTTTAATTTGTGAATCATTGGATTACATACAAGTCCAGTCATGCAACACCATAAGAAAACATAGCTTATTAAAAGTTCCCTGACATGCAAATGGATGTTGACTTCAGCTTATCTGTATTAGTACATACATCAAATATTTCTAAACTATTTGACCTTTTATTTTATTCTCACAGTATGAATCATTAGATCACTACAAGAAGTACTTTCATCAGATTTTAGGGTGAGTGTTACTTGGTACATTTGAACAATTGAACAATGTAAATATGAAGTGATTTTTGCAAGTTTAAAACAGTTATCATTTTTGTCAAGCCCACCGTAGGTGGAGGGAGACTAAGGGATCCAAATTGTTGTCGAGCCCACCGTAGGTGGAGGGAGACTAAGGGATCCAAATTTTTGTCGAGCCCACCATAGGTGGAGGGAGACTAAGGGATCCAAATTGTTGTTGAGCCCACCATAGGTGGAGGGAGACTAAGGGATCCAAATTGTTGTCGAGCCCACCATAGGTGGAGGGAGACTAAGGGATCCAAATTGTTGTCGAGCCCACCATAGGTGGAGGGAGACTAAGGGATCCAAATTGTTGTTGAGCCCACCATAGGTGGAGGGAGACTAAGGGATCCAAATTTTTGTCGAGCCCACCATAGGTGGAGGGAGACTAAGGGATCCAAATTGTTGTTGAGCCCACCATAGGTGGAGGGAGACTAAGGGATCCAAATTGTTGTCGAGCCCACCATAGGTGGAGGGAGACTAAGGGATCCAAATTGTTGTCGAGCCCACCATAGGTGGAGGGAGACTAAGGGATCCAAATTGTTGTTGAGCCCACCATAGGTGGAGGGAGACTAAGGGATCCAAATTTTTGTCGAGCCCACCGTAGGTGGAGGGAGACTAAGGGATCCAAATTGTTGTCGAGCCCACCATAGGTGGAGGGAGACTAAGGGATCCAAATTGTTGTCGAGCCCACCGTAGGTGGAGGGAGACTAAGGGATCTAAATTGCGTCCGTCCTCCGACCTCCATCCGTCGTCCGTCGTCCGTGACCTTACAAAAATTTGAATAACTTTCCAACCCTGCATCCGTTTGTAACCAAACTTGATTGGTAGATCCCCTATATCGGCCTCCATGATATTCTGGGGTCAAAGGTCACATAAGTAGGTCAAAGGTCAAATGAGGTCAAATGTGAAAGTTTTGGGGTAAGAGTCTATTAGGGTTGATAACTTTCCAACCCTGCATCTGTTTATAACCAAACTTGATTGGTAGATGCCCTATATTGGTCTCCATGATGTTCTGGGGTCAAAGGTCTCATAAGTAGGTCAAAGGTCAAATGAGGTCAAATGTGAAAGTTTTGGGGTAAGAGTCTATTAGGGTTGATAACTTTCCAACCCTGCATCTGTGTGTAACCAAACTTGATTGGCAGATGCCCTATATTGGCCTCCATGATATTCTGGGGTCAAAGTTCAACTGTTCCTAATTTGACGCATTTTAAAAGTAGAAAGTGGCCCAATGACTGCTAATAGTTTAGTTTTTAATATTCGCTACCTCACTGCACTGACTTTGTACACAGTTATAACTTTCCAGTGGATAATTACAAATCAGAACACTTTGTTAATGTTTCCTGCTCTCAGGTTCTTTGTTCTAGAGGATCATGTCCTGAAAACTACTGAAGGTCTAGTAACAAGAGAATACCTAGATGACCTCTGGAACACAGCCTTGTCAAAGATAGGCAGCACACTCAGAAACAATTCAGTGAGTATATTTCAACATTGTCAAAGATAGGCAGCACACTCAGAAACAATTCAGTGAGTATATTTCAACATTGTCACATTTCATTTGCACTTGTCAAAGATAGGCAGGATGCTCAGAAATAATGATTATAGATATATTTTATAGATTATAATAGATTATTTCAACAATGTGATCAGATATTGTATGTGATATTTTGGGGGTTTAATCAACTCAATGTTATACTTCTCTCACACTTTATCCCAAGCTGATTTCATATCCTTAAAAAAAAGAAGTGTTATTTAATGTTGTGCTGAAAATAGCACAAATTTGGCTAAATCACTATTCAGCAAAAATAACCACTTTAAAAGTATAAGCCAATAATTGATATGAATGTTTCACTTTAATATTATTTTCATTTTCCCTCTACAGGCCTACTGTACAGATGCGACACTACTACTGGAGATTAAAAATCTAGTTGTCCTTTTCGTTCAAACTGTAAATGTGAGTATCATTTCCCCCCCCCCCCCCCCTTTCATGTTAAGTCCGATGCTACTGGTCAATGGATTTTATTGTGTCAAATGAAAAATTGGAGAGAAAAAAATTGCTCCGTTGCTCAATATTTTCTGCTCATGAATTTTCATTATTTGTATTAAATTTCTGGTCAGTTTCTCCAGTGTTTTAATTTATGTTATGTTTATGTCCTCTAATAATTTGTAAGTATTCATGGACAATCATAAGAGCTTTCTAGCTCAGTTGGTAGAAAACCAATGTAGCGAATCCAAGGGGTGCCCAATTTCCTTTGCTCATTTTAATTTACATTATATATTTCTGGTCAAGTTTCCCTATATTTGAAATAACTTGAAATAACTTTTTATTTTTAAAATTTTTTATTAAACAGAGCTATGGTTTCAACACGACCCCCCTGACAGAGTTCCTGTTAGACCTGAAGGATCAGTACAACGAGATACTCATGAAGAAATGGGTCCAGGTTTTCAGGTGAGATCTACAAACCCTGCTTACATGTACCGAGGAGAGCATAAATCCTGCCCCTGCTAGTCATTATGTCACTGATAATGAAATGAATCAATTTATATAGAGAGATATGGATAATTTTTTAGCTGAGTAATAAAAGTGAATTAATCTTTTTTCTTTCCATGTGCAGTCAAATAGTCTGAAACAAATTTCTTGAATGTGTTATTTTTCAAATAGTTTGAAACATACACCTTTCATGTGCTGTTTTCAAGTAGTCTGAAACAAGCTTTGAATGTGTTATGTTTCAAATAATTTGAAAAAAACACCTTTCATGTGTTGTTTTTCAAATAGTTTGAAACAAACTCGTTTAATGTGTTATTTTTAAAAAAGTCTAAAAACAAAATCCTTTGAACAATATGTTATTTTTCAGTGATATCTTTGATGAGGACAACTACACGGCGATGGCAGTGCAGTCAGAGGCTGAATATATGGATCTCATCAGGTCCTTTCCTTTCAGGGATGAGAAGATAGACAAGGTAACAACAACATCAACAAGACATGAAATTAAATTAAATTCTTTTGTCTAAAGGGAAGCCTAACCGTCTGTCTTTCCCTTTAAAGCACTTGGGATCAATTTTGTATGTAAGTGGTATTGCCTTGTATAAAGCTAGCTGTGCATTAATTGTATCCCCCGAACCACTTCGGGGGATACTATGGATTTGGCCTCGTCGCGCCGCCGCGTCCGCCGCGTCCGCCGCGTCCGCCGCGTCCGCCGCAGAGATTTTCTTGTGAACGCTCTACAGGTCCGAGTTCTTGTCCGATCATTTTCTAATTTGGTATGAAGGTGTATTAAGGAAAGAGGATGAAGCCTATTGATTTTGGTGTGGGGCGGAGTCCTGGTTGCCATGGTAACCATGATATAAAGAAATAGTTAAGATTACCTTGTGAACGCTCTACAGGTCCGAGTTCTTGTCCGATCATTTTTTAATTTGGTATGAAGGTGTATTAAGGAAAGAGGATGAAGCCTATTGATTTTGGTGTGGGGCGGAGTCCTGGTTGCCATGGTAACCATGATATAAAGAAATAGTTAAGATTACCTTGTGAACGCTCTACAGGTCCGAGTTCTTGTCCGATCATTTTCTAATTTGGTATGAAGGTGTATTAAGGAAAGAGGATGAAGCCTATTGATTTTGGTGTGGGGCGGAGTCCTGGTTGCCATGGTAACCATGATATAAAGAAATAATTACCTTGTGAACGCTCTACAGGTCCGAGTTCTTGTCCGATCATTTTCTAATTTGGTATGAAGGTGTATTAAGGAAAGAGGATGAAGCCTATTGATTTTGGTGTGGGGCGGAGCCCTGCTTGCCATGGTAACCATGATATAAAGAAATAGTTAAGATTACCTTGTGAACGCTCTACAGGTCCGAGTTCTTGTCCGATCATTTTCTAATTTGGTATGAAGGTGTATTAAGGAAAGAGGATGAAGCCTATTGATTTTGGTGTGGGGCGCGGTCCTGGTTGCCATGGTAACCATGATATAAATAAATAGTTAATATTACCTTGTGAACGCTCTACAGGTCCGAGTTCTTGTCTGATCATTTTCTAATTTGGTATGAAGGTGTCTTAAGGAAAGAGGATGAAGCCTTTAGATTTTGGTGTGGGGCGGAGTCCTGGTTGCCATGGTAACCATGATATAAAGAAATAGTTAAGATTACCTTGTGAACGCTCTACAGGTCCGAGTTCTTGTCCGATCATTTTCTAATTTGGTATGAAGGTGTCTTAAGGAAAGAGGATGAAGCCTATTGATTTTGGTGTGGGGCGGAGTCCTGGTTGCCATGGTAACCATGATATAAAGAAATAGTTAAGATTACCTTGTGAACGCTCTACAGGTCCGAGTTCTTGTCCGATCATTTTCTAATTTGGTATGAAGGTGTATTAAGGAAAGAGGATGAAGCCTTTTGATTTTGGTGTGGGGCGGAGTCCTGGTTGCCATGGTAACCATGATATAAAGAAATAGTTAAGATTACCTTGTGAACGCTCTATAGATCCGAGTTCTTGTCTGATCATTTTCTAATTTGGTATGAAGGTGTATTAAGGAAAGAGGATGAAGCCTATTGATTTTGGTGTGGGGCGGAGTCCTGGTTGCCATGGTAACCATGATAACCATGATATAAAGAAATAGTTAAGATTACCATGTGAACGCTCTACAGGTCCGAGTTCTTGTCCGATCATTTTCTTATTTGGTATGAAGGTGTATTAAGGAAAGAGGATGAAGCCTATTGATTTTGGTGTGGGGCGGATTCATGGTTGCCGTTGTGTGTAAGAGATTTAGGTTCAGACATCAAATCCAGAAATACATGTCTAAAAAGTACCAGGGCCATGCACAATTATTGCAAATATCTCAGCTGAGGGATGAAAAGAAAGATCAGGGGATCTACTTTGCATAGGTATAGATTGTTAGAATGAGAAAAAAATGAAGTAATATTTTCAATAAATCCATTATCAAACAGCAAATTAATTAATACTTGAGTCATTTGAAAACTTACTTGACATTAAAATAATGTTTTTTAAACTGAATGAGATATATGATTCTCTAGAGACTCTAGTACACTTGAATACTGATCCCCCTATAATTGATAAACAAATCCAAGTATAACACCTTGTTCAAAACCCTAAACAATGACGATTGGCTGCAATTGTTTTTAACTGCTGCATAATGTAAGAGCCTGTTACATATGCCAATATTAATGAGCTCCGCAAGTTAGCAAAGGCCTCGCCGCTGACGCGGCTCAGTCCAGCGATCACTGCTGTAAGCGCACATCGCCTTGTCTATTAATCAGACCCTGCTCGGAGGACAAACAGCGCGCGAGGCCTTGCCCAAAGGCTACTGCCAGCCTAGTAGAACAACGTGCACCACCAAACTTGTTCAGTTCACAATATTACAACCCACAAAAGTGCAATGCAATTGGTTCGGGGGATACATGTGCTCGGCTGCGCGACCCGCCGAGCGCGCAATTTCTAGTTAACCTACCCATGGATGCAAAGTATTTTTGTATGTTAAAAGAACATGACTTAATGCAAATATATTTATTAAAGGGTTGTGCTATTTTCTTTGAACTAGTTTAATGCTGAATATAATTTATATTCCATAGAAGGAATAGTAAATGTTTTACTTATCAAGATGCATTTCATTAATTAAACATAATATTGTTAATCTTAGCGCTTAGGGCTAGGATTGTATGAAGTATTATATAATCATTATCATCATTTGAACTTCTCAAATGTTGTGTTCAGGCGCCGTACCCCAGACGACTGCCGTTCTCAGAGTTTGTGCCCAAGGTGTATAGACAGATTAAGGAGTTCATCTACGCCTGCCACAAGTTCTCTCAAGACCTGCACCTGACCCAGACAGAGAGAGACGACATGATTCGCAAGTCAACCAACGTTCTGCTGACCCGCACTCTGAGTGGCTGCCTCAACGCACTCATACGCAAGCACTGCCTCGGTCTTGCAGAGGTGAGATTTGTTTTATAACAGTTCATGATATGTCAATGGTTGAAATGGTTTTATACTTAAATTGTCAAATGGTTGATATGATTGCAAGTCCACCAACGTTCTGCTGACGCACACACTGAGTGGCTGCCTCGACGCACTCATCCGCATACACTGCCTCGGTCTTGCAGAGGTGATATTTATTTCAAAGCAATAACGATAAATATCAATTCAATTGCAATATTGCAATTTATGCTATTAGTTATATTTAATGTTTTGTTTCATTTGTCTTCTCTGCCCCACAGTTAGTCCAAGTAACAGTGAACACGATCCATCTAGAGAGTGCATGCAAATACTTGGAGGATTTCATCTCAAATATCACGGGGTAAGTAGCAACTAAATGACTTGGCTTAACCCTAATTTAGCGGGGAGAGGGGGGGGGGGGGGGGGGCATAATGGCCCCCCTCAGCGATATTCCTGATTGCTCGGCAACATGTGAGAAGTTGTTACCCTGCCAGCCACTTTGAGACTTTTTTCTTTCAAGTCTTGCACATCTTTTAAAACTGAATTTTGGAAATTGGGCATACCACACCATTGCTGGGTTGTGTGATGCCTTCTGCTTCACAATTGCTTTCCTGTCTTTTGTGAGCCTTGTAACTTGGTAAGGATTGGAGACGAGACGAGATTGGAGACGTATGTTGGCACGGTCTGCTGTGACACAGCAATTCAAATACTCTTGAGGCAGTGTGTATTCCTATGATAACCCAAAATGTTTACCTTGAACAATGCAACTATTAAAGCAGGCATTCAAACATCGCCACCTATCAAATATTTCAGATGAGAAATGTAACTTTTTTTTACATTTCTAATATTTCACATTTTAGCATTTTCCGAACTTATATTCTCTCAAATAAACTACAGTTCATGAAATTAAATTATTTGTTGTCTTTTTGCTATTTGTTTACACTACCTTGCTAAATATTTCGAATTATTAAGCACCCTCTAGATGACAACGAAACATTGACTGAATGAATAACTTTATGACCAAAATGTTCAAGGATAAGATAGCAATCATAGATATGTTAAAAAATAAATTGCTCTACAGAAATTGGAACTACAGTCAAACCTGTCTATGGCAGCCATCCTCCCTATACACCGTGTCCCAGAAAAAACGAAACCGGGTTTCATGGCAGAAATTTTCTGTCATAATGAATAATTTAATTGATGATATATATATGCCTGGAAAGCTCTGTGTCTCTTCTTTCATTTGATGTGCAACTTATGGCACATACTTCAAGCATGACTGAATTAGAACAATGGAAAGTGGTGTTACCAATATTCAATTTGCACGCATAAATTTGAAGTTTGGGTGAGTTTTCAGAGTTGTAAACGTACTTATTTTTAAAAAGGACAAACACCACATAAAAGTTCATATTTTTATCTTTTACATGACACCTCATGCTAAAAAAATAAATGATTTATGCCAGAGAACGAGTACAATGAAAACATGCCTGATTTCTGCCCGAATGAGTGAAAGTTGAGTAAGAAGTCGCTCAGCTTTCCTGCCTAGCAGCTGACAATGGACTTTGATGCATGAGTGAATTTACACAAACATGGGGATAAGGAAACAGGCTAGAAACAGGAAAGTTACTCATTTGGGCTGGAATCAAGCATGTTTTCATTGTATTTGTTCTCTGGCATATATAATTTATTTTTTAATCATGAGGTGTCATATAAAAGATAAAATTATGAATTTTCATGCGGTGTCTGTCCTTTTTCAAAATAAGTACGTTTACTACTCTTAAAACTCTCCCCAAAACCTCACCCAAACTTGCAATTTCTGCGCGCAAATTGAATTTTGGTAACACCACTTTCTATCGTTCTAATTATGAATTATGTGAATTATGTGCCATAAGTTGTATATCAAATAAAAGAAGAGACACATAGCTTTTCAGACATATATATATCATCAAGGAAATTATTCATTATAACATAAAATTTCTGCCATGAAACCCGGTTTCGTTTTTTCTGGGACACGGTGTAGTGGCCACCAAAAGTGATCCCCTGAAGACAAACAAAAATGTTATGGAACCTGTCTATAGAGGTCACCTGTCTACAGTGGCCACTTTCCTTGCTTCCCTTAGGTGGTCACTAGTTTGGCTGTATTGCCAGTAGGGCATAGAACATTTCCCGTAGATGTCTAATGCAATTTTGATTGATTCTTGCAGAACGACAGGGGATAACATCCACGCTGCAGGCCTCCAGAGCACCAACATCTTCAGGGATGCACGCAGCGAGGCCGAGCTGGAGATCTACAGGAGACTCAATGAGAAGGCAAGTTGTCATGGTTACTAGGCATGTATCACTGGAAAAACAAAATCCATTCAGCTGGTATTCTTTGTAAAGGAGAATTAGACTTTTTTAGACTATTTATGAATCGACCTGTTACATAACAAAACACCCCAAAAATGAGTTTATTATTACATTCAAAGATCCTTTTAGGTTAATATGACAGCATGGGTTTGTATTAAAAGCAACCATAATAATAAAAAAAAAACACATGTTTCCATCAGTTTCAAAGCTTTTTGTGACTTGCAAGGCCCGGCCCCATAAAGTTTGCGTTTACAAGAGTGTGGTTAAATGTCGTCATTGCACGTGATAGTTGGCATTTGTCTCTGCAGAGGAAAGTCAACTTCCACCTGCAATGATATCACACGCCTTTTGTGTAATGTGGATAGCATTCAGGACCGTTCATTATTTTGAGCTCTAAAAATCACTATAATTACACAAAAGGAGATTTTCAAGTCCTAATCTTTTCAGACTAGCTCTGAGACAATAAATAAAATAAGATTGTTTTTCATGTGGATGAGTTCATGGATTAAACATTGAAAATTAACTTTCTAGTTTGTAAAGATTATGACATTTTCTTTTGTTGTCATTTGTGCTTGGATGCCTAGGTGGATGAGTTCTTGGAGTTGGCTTCGTATGACTGGGCACTGGATGAGCCCCAGGGCAGAGCCAGCGGCTACATCATCGACATCATCCGCTTCCTGGAAGGCAGCTTCAAGGCCTTCAACCATCTACCTGTAAGTACCGCTTCACCCGTAGGTGATTCACTAACGCTATCAAACCAATGCTCAAATCTATTTTGTGTTGGGGCACTGTTCCAGCAAACATTTGTCATCATTGTGTTATACTTACTAATGCATGTGTCATTTATATGACCCACCTCTTGAACCCCCGGGAAAGGTGCGTCATTGTACCGATGTGCGTCACCCTTTTATGAACCATGACGCACCCTCCGTCAGAAAGAGTGACTCGCCATTAGGAAACGTTGACGCATATTTGAGTCAAATCGTGACACACCATTTCATGAAAATGACGGTCCTATTGGTCCTATTGACGAACCTTGTGAAGCACCCATGGTAAAGTGACTGACTATGACGCACGCATGGGTCAGTGTTGTGACTGACCGTTTGCTTCCATGACGGTACTGTGCGTCATCCATATAGGAGTACATGACGCATCCATGATGCACCTTTCCCGTGGGTCAAGAGGTGCGTCATACAAATGACACCTGCATAAGCTTCTGTTCATGCAGTGCTCAAAATAAGCACAGACCTGCTGACCAGGGGCAACTAAAAGACCGAAATTTATTGATTCTAAATTCTTCTGGCTATGGGATTTAACGGGCAAGCAAATATTGTTATCTTTTTTCTTTGTTTCGGGCAACTAGAATCTCTGAAAAAAAAAATCTTGTTTTCACTTGCACGACTGGGCCACAAGGCCAAAAAAGTTATTCCTAGCATTAGTTTATGACTCGAGGCAAAATCATGAAGGAGCCCCCGTTGCTTGTTGAATTTAATGCAAATTGATTTAAAGATTTTTTGTTATTGAATGTGCACCTAGGCTTCAAAAGGAGCCCTAAAAATACTTGTTGCTTTATTGGCATTATCATCCAACTGTTCTCTACCTGGCAGCTAAGTCAGCAGGGTTACGTGAATATGGGCCCTGAAATCCATAGTACAAATTATCTGTCATGATTGCTTGTTACAAACTTTGCTTTAATAAAAGTAACCAGAATCTGTAGCACTCGAATCATTTGGCATTCTTGGTCGATATCCAGAGAGGAAAAATAGGATGTAATTTTGATGTTGATAACAAGTTATTGATGAATTGGGGACCGGTGCTTCATCTGTGGGTTCCATTCTAGGTATGCTGTCTTTTCTTTGCCTGTACGTTTACTAATGCTGAAAACAGACAAACTGGTCTTAAAATTAAATGAATCTAATAATATCTTCACCTGAAGAATAATGCTGCTGTGAACTGCTGATGTTATAAACTTCTGTTCGCATCTACATGTATAAATGAGATTTATATTTTGAAGACGCAGTAAAGATTGCAGTTGTATAATGTAAATTTGAAAATAAGGAAACTATAAACTTGGAATGCTTTGTCGACAACAGAGTTAACTCATGAGCATTTTCCTGTAGAATTGCGGTGCATGAGTGCTTTACACATGGAGGTTTGTAATTTTCTATCAATCTGTCAGGTATGCTTCTATTTACCCATTCCCTTTGAGATTCTGAAAGCTCCATAGACTTTGTACACATCCCACCCGGTTCTGGTAGCCAAGGGGTTAAACTATTTTCCCATGAAGCATGAGTAACCGTTGACCTGGTTTCCCATCAAACATGTTGCAAAATATGGTACACAAAAAAAAAAAAAAAAAAAAAAATCAAATTTGACATTTTGGCAAGGCAATAAATAGAATTCAAGTCACGAGGTTGTGTACCATTGGGCGTGAGTGTGTGTGTGTTATGGCTCAAAATGCCTTGCTCCGAAGGGAGTTGAAAGTGCACATCTCTTGTGGATTGATTCAGAGCGTGTCCGATGATCAGGATACTGTTTTAATACAGAGGATTGTGAATGATGAAAGCCGCTATGTAAATCATGATATTACCATTGTTATCATCACCACAGAGAAGTGACTCTACATCCATTATGGATTTTGTGGTGAGTTTTTATGATTTATTATTATTTTCCATTTTTCTTCTGCCCCATTAACCAATTTTCAAAGTTTTCTGTAACAAACATCCTCACAACCCATTCTCATTTTTTTCTCAAATTTGTTACAGTCTAATCTTCACAGGTGTATACAAATATTTCTGATGTGTATTTTCTCCTACTAGAATTCTTCTATTGCAGCTTTTAGATATTACTGTGAACACACCATATAACCCCATTACAGTGTACCTGTGACCATACATTTTAGCACATTCTGTCAAATGACCAAGATACATTGCTGTGTGTAGATTCACCCTCTTTCTTCAATTGTATAGCCTACACTGGATATATTTTAATATTCTAGTTTAAAAAAAAGTAATTATCTAATGCAATGACGCTTTCTATTGTTAACAATGATTTAAAAGGAAAGTAAGGAAATGGACATTTGTATGAGAACTAACTTTCCCTCACTTATGAACCCTTCTCTAGAAACTGCTTTGTATCAAATAAAAGAAGTTTAACCATTCTGTGCGTAGAGGTGATATATGATGTTGGGTTTTGTATAGGATTTACTAACATTATGATCAATTAAAGGTGCACCTGTAAAGTGTCTAACTCCACAAAAATGAATTTGAGCTTCCACATTTCTCTTCTACCGTGTTGTTTTGCTTATGGTAAGAGAAAAATAAAATAGGGTTAGATTTTTTCAAATGCCCCCTTAGTATGACAATATATTTATCATTGATAATCATTCAGCTCAAGAGCGTTTATAAACGGTCATAAACGTCATACATGTCAAACTGTAATTACTGTAGTTGTAAAAGCTGACGCAAATCTTTTGCTTTTTTAACCAGGAAAGCAGTGTTCTTTTTCAATGAAACTTTCACACATCATTCGGACATACCTTACAATGATTTTGGTATAGGATTGAAGTCTCAAATGTCATTTGGGGCAATATCTGACACTTTACAGGTGCACCTTTAACATATTTGTTTATCTGCAGTTTAAGAAATGCTTGTACTAGCATCAAACCTAAATAGAATTTATATCATGTATGGAGTTACTAGCTCTTGAAAACCATATTATACTTTGTGTAAGTATCATTGATTGCATTTGTATTAATTGATGTGTATGAGTGTATGAATAGGTGTGCACACATGGGTATGTAAACGCCTCCAATCAAAGGACAAAATATTCGACACCCTACATTCCAACCATGGATCGTACTCATTTGCTCGCCTAGTGCGAAAGGATCTTATTCAATTACCATTCATATACACACACATTAAAAAAATGATGAAAAAATAACACGCACTGTGTCCTTGAATTTCAAACACACTGTGTGATGTGTCCTCATACACAAAAGTCCTCGGTTGGGCATGACGTATCAAACACACAGGTCCATGTTTGCATAGTACTTTTTTATGCCTCCGCCAACGAAGTGGCCGGAGGCATTATGTTTTCGGGTTGTCCGTCCGTCCGTACGACTGTCCGTACGACTGTCCGTACGACTGTCCGTACGTACGTCCGTACGTACGTCCCGTTTTCGTTCTCACGATATCTCAAGAACCGGTTGACCGATCAATTTCAAACTTGATACGAGTGTACATATTGGGGTGACAATGATCTGATTAGATTTTGAGGTTCATGAGGTCAAAGGTCCAGGTCACAGGACTCAATATATGTTAAAAAATGCCTCGTTCTCGCGATATCTCAAGAACCGGTTGACGGATCAATTTCAAACTTGGTATGACTGTACATATTGGGATGACAATGATCTGATTAGATTTTGGGGTTCATGAGTTCAAAGGTCAAGGTCACAGGACTCAATATATGTTAAAAAATGCCTCGTTCTCGCGATATCTCGAGAACCTCTGACAGATCAAATTCAAACTTGGTATGAGTGTATATATTGGGGTGACAATGATCTGATTAGATTTTGGGGTATATGAGGTCAAAGGTCAAGGTCGCAGGACTCAATATATGTTTAAAAATGCCTTGTTCTCGCGATATCTTGAGAACCTGTAGACAGATCAAATTCAAACTTGGTATGAGTGTATATATTGGGAAGACAATGATCTGATTAGATTTTGGGGTTCATGAGGTCAAAGGTCAAGGTCACAGGACTCAATATATGTGCAAAAAAGCATCCTTCTCGCGATATCTCAAGAACCGTTTGACAGATCAATTTTAAACTTGGAATGAGTTACATATACATCGGGGTGGCAATGATTGGATTAGATTTGGGGATCATGAGGTCAAAGGTCAAGGTCACATGACTCGAAATATATGCAAAAATGGCTTGTAATGGCAAAATCTGAAGAACTGAATGTCAGATTTCAGTTTAACTTGGTACCTGAATTTTTGTTGGGAGCCAATGTAGCCATCAAAGTTTGGGGTCTATGGTCAAGGTCACAGAACTCAAAATATATATGAATTTTTTTTTTTCAGTGCACGTTATTTTGGGCTTGATATTAAAAATTGCGTCATAGCGGAGGCATAATTTTCGACTGCGCGCAGTCGAAGATCCATCTAGTTTATAGTCAATATAGTTATATTGATGGAACTTACATGATGGCATAGGTGTGTACGCGTGTGTTTGAGTACATGGTACTCCTATGTTACTTCATTAATATCTGGATTTACCAAATTATTTTAGAGTTAGATTATATTAGAGTATCCATTTCAAAGATACCCATTTTTCCAGTCATTCGTACATGTACATTCATTATGCATATATATACATGTACATACTGTACCTTCTACAAACACACTAGGTCAAAATAATATTATTCTTCTAGTGGTACTATTTATTACTTCTTTCCATTTTAGTATACTAATATCAATGGGATCATGGTTTTCTACATAACTGCTGTATTTCAGACAAAACTTCTACTTGTGTTTCATGCTACAGACAGATAAATGTCCCTTGTGTGTACTTTTCATTTCATGTGTAATGTTTTATAACTTCACAAAAATAAGAAGCAAATAGGTGTGAAATGAATATAAGCCACCTTTGTTTAAAAAGTAACCATAGTGTTTGTGTTTGATAGTAAACCGGACTTTTGATAGTAGTTGTAAGTTAGTTTCGTCCAGCACTTTATTGGTAATATTGTCTTCATTGGTAAACTTAAAATGGTTTTCATGATTATCCAGAAGTGGTGAAAAGTGTGGCTGGAATTCACAAAGGAGGTTTATTGAAAACCATGGTTTAAATCATGATTTCAAACTCTGAAGTGCTGCTTGTAAGACAGGTACAAATTTGAAATCATATTTTCTAATTTAAAATGATATGGCCGTTGGTGCTTGCTTACCAGCGGTGCAAAATACATTCACTGTCATAACCTTTATTTCTGGTCTTAATAAATTATGAATAAATCATGAATTATGTGTACGTGTAGGTTACATTGTTATATTAAAGGTAAGATGTGTACATTTCTTTCTCTCATCCGCTTACAACTGGTGCTCCATTGTTGTAAACCATGGCTTACATAGTGAATTCCAGTCTATGTGATGAGAAAATACTTTAATGAAAAAGATGCACAGGATACAAATTTTCCGGTCAAACTTGAATTCAGGCTCTAGTCACCTAGAAATTCAAGCTCATTCAAATGATCATTTCCCAGAAAATCAAGATTCATTTTTCAGGCTCTTGACTTATATAGCTCACATACAAACATGTTGTATCTGCGAACATAATATACAATTGTTTGTCTATAGTAATGATTTTCTGTAAATTTTTGTTTTGTTTTGCAGTGGACCAACATGAATAAATGGGCATCCTCTTATCTTGGGGAACGTTCCCATTGCATGTCAAATTGACAATAAGAATGGATGCTTTAGGCAATTGCATCTAGTGTCAGTTTTTGCGTAATATGTCGCCATAGTTACTGGATCCTTTTTAATTTTGTCCACGCGAAAGTTATAGCGTCATCTTGTCTAGATCTATCAATTTTTCTGTTTTTATGCCTCCGCAACGAAGTAGCCGGAGGCATTATGTTTTCGGGTTGTCCGTCCGTCCGTACGTCCGTCCGTCCGTCCGTACGTACGTCCGTCCGTCCGTACGTACGTCCGTCCGTACGTACGTACGTCCCGTTCTCGTGATCGCGTTATCTCAAGAACCGATTAACGGATTTTCACCAAACTTGGGTCATGTATGTATCTTGGGGGGCCAATGATCTGATTAGATTTTGGGGTCATGAGGTCAAAGGTCAAAGGTCACAGAGCTCATTATATATGCAAAAATAGCTCGTGATCGCGTTATCTCAAGAACGGATTGACAGATTCTGACCAAACTTGGTACATGTTTGTATCTTGGGGGGCCAATGATCTGATTAGATTTTGGGGTCATGAGGTCAAAGGTCAAAGGTCACAGAGCTCATTATATATGCAAAAATAGCTCGTGATCGCGTTATCTCAAGAATGGATTGACAGATTCTGACCAAACTTGGTACATGTATGTATCTTAGGGGGCCAATGATCTGATTAGATTTTGGGGTCATGAGGTCAAAGTCAAAGGTCACAGCTCATTATATATGCAAAAATAGCTCGTGATCGCGTTATCTCAAGAAGGGATTGACAGATTCTGACCAAACTTGGTACATGTATGTATCTTAGGGGGCCAATGATCTGATTAGATTTTGGGGTCATGAGGTCAAAGGTCAAAGGTCACAGCTCATTATATATGCAAAAAATAGCTCGTGATCGCGTTATCTCAAGAACGGATTGACAGATTCTGACCAAACTTGGTACATGTATGTATCTTAGGGGGCCAATGATCTGATTAGATTTTGGGGTCATGAGGTCAAAGGTCAAAGGTCACAGAGCTCATTATATATGCAAAAATAGCTCGTGATCGCGTTATCTCAAGAAGGGATTGACAGATTCTGACCAAACTTGGTACATGTATGTTCCTTGGAGAGCCAATGAACTGATTAGATTTTGGGGGTCATGAGGTCAAAGGTCACAGGGCTCATTATATGTAAAAGTAGCTTGAGATTGGAAATCTCAAGAATTGAATATCAGATTTCAATCCAACTTGATACCTGAATGTATAATAGGGAACAATTGTAGTCATTAGATTTGGGGGTCATGAGGGCAAAGGTCAAGGTCACTTATAGCTCATAATTGTGATACGTCAAGATCTAAAAGACAGAGTACCATCAAAATTGAGTTGAAAGAATTAATTCTGTGTACATGTACATGTTGATTTGGGCTTGACATAAATAAATTGCGTAATGGCGGAGGCATCATTTTCGACTGCGCGCAGTCGAAGATCCATCTAGTTGTTTCATGTGATCAGAGCAAGATGACCTAGACGGCATGCATGTCAACATGCAAGCACCTGGCATCGTGTCTCAACAAAATTGTCTTTGATGGGTTAACGTATCACTCATTGACACGTTTCAGCATTCATAGCAATGACTTTTCATTTACTTTTCAAGTTTTGACCACACTTAATGTTGAATGTTATATCATCCTGTCAAGATCTACCTATCAAATTTCTTTTGTTGTTGGTTTGTTTCATGTGAATAGGGCAAGGTGGCCCAGACAGCGTGCATGTCAACGTGCAAGCACCTGGCATCGTCTCTCATGCAGTTCCTGCTGGACTCCAACACACGTTTCATCTCGATGGGTGCTATTCAACAGTTCAGCCTCGACGTCATACAGTGTGAACGTGAGTCAATCTCGGTGGGAAAAATACACAGGGGTCTCAGGGCGAATAAGCCCCCGAAATACAAAAAAAGAGCCCTCAAATATCTTAAAAGGGCCCCCGTAAATTTGCATAGAGTTCAGCGCAAAACAATGTTTAGAGTGCTATGTAAGCTTGAAAAGTAGCCCTCAAATAATTATTTTAAAATTTTTTTCCCTAGTCAAACTGGGTCACATTGCTGTATACTTGAAGTAAAGATTTAAAAAATAATAAAACAAAAATTGTCAGTGGATGTCATTTTACAGTTTAGCTTGTATCATATAGAACAAAAGTGAGTTACAGGAAGGTTTGTTCAGCTTCTGATGTCATTCTCGATTTTTTTTTATAGAGTAATACAAGCCTCGCCATATCATTAGGGAATGATTTTAGTTTTCCAATCACATTCAGAAAGAATAGCAAAGGTTTTGTTGTTGAATTTGGGTAGATTTCCCTAAATCACAATATCTTTCCCTTTTTCACCGCACAGTGCTCAAAAGTAGTACAGCTTGCTGGTACATATAGGCTTCAAGCAACCAGAATTCATTGATGCTCAATTCCACTGGCCTATTAAAATGGGTAACCAAATATACTAGAATTTGTAATATTTCTCTTTGTTTGGGACCACTCGTTTCATGTTTAGGGCAAACTTAAATGTGAGAATTTCATGTAATTTCCCAACGGGGACACAAGGCAAAACAAGAAATAATCTAAAGCATTGGATTATTATTAAAGTGCTCCATTAACTTTGCCCAAGTTCAACCAAAATCACTTGGAGCTTTCACACTTCTCTTGAACCTTGTTGTTTGGCTTATGGTAACATAAGAATGAAACGGGTTCTGATTTTTCAAATGTCTCCCTAATTATGGATATATTTAAGATTAAATGTTAAAGTGTCTGTAGACGCTTTCGAACATAGTCAATAGTATCCGAATTCGGATACTAAATCCTCCACAGTATTCAAATTCTGATACGTCACGCGAACGGTCGGGATAAAATCAGATATCGATTTACTTGTTTTTTCACTATGTAAACATTATTCCTTTTCTATGAAAATCTCACATATCGCTCTCAAGAATCTGACAATGATATATATTATTCAAGTCTCAAATATCACTTTTGGGGAAAAAAATATAAAGTTAATGGATCCTGTTTATAATCCACTTTGAAATATTTCTGATTTTGCCGCAGTGTTTGCAAACTCTGAGCCAGTGCCAGGGTTTCGTGACGGAGCCCTGCAGATGGTGTTCCTGGAGCTGAGACAGCTGCTAGACCTGTTCATGGCCTGGGACTGGTCCTCTTACTTCGCCGACTACGGCCAGTCAACGGGCAAGTACTGCCGCGTCAACGCACACACTGCCATCAACGTCCTGGAGAAGTGAGTACTCTTATTCAAAGGGATCTAGTAACATTGTGGGTACCATGGTCGGGTGTCAATTAGCCTTCGCGCTATTGGCAGCATATGGCCAGTATGCTCCCCGGGGAGTTGAGAAAGTATGCAATATCACCGTGTGGGTTTGAACTGTACCCGATGACCATGGGTAATAATAATAATTTGCGCGTAGAAACCCTGTATTAAGCGCGATATAAATGCAAGGTAATATTTTTAATTATTATTGTCATAATCTACAATTTACTTAAAATTTCTAGTGGTTATCACCCTACCTCATTGTATGCATATTACCAATAGAAGCATGGAACAGGTTTTAGGTGTCCAAATTTCCCTTTAGATAATATAAGAAGTTTGATTGTAGTGTACGTGCCTAGTTCAAAATGAGGATCCAGGGTGAAGCATCCCCAAGCTTGATAATCTTTAAAGGGTACCACCACCCAAAAATAATATTCTTATAAATGAAAGGTAACATCTTTTGTAGTCCATTCCATCAACAAGTTCACAAAAATATGTTTCCAGAAAAAAGAAAAAAAAATTGGAATTGGAATTCTAAAGCATGCGTTTATGGGACTGCATGTACAAAGACTACCTTTGTCCAGAGCGAACGAATCGTCCGGGATTCTATTGTCTCCAAACGTACGCGTACGGAACCATGAAATAATTATGGTTCCGTAAGTGGTGGTAATTAATTGCATTGTTTATGAATTACCCAGCCCTTTTCAAAATGTTGGGTATTAATTTGATATCACAAAACGGTACCCAAAACATATAATTATGTGTTGTTCTTTGCCCGGTGGTCCCCTTTAAAATGGCAAGAGATTTCTATCGTAGCAGAATCTTCATTAGAGGCTACTGAGTAATTAAGGCTAATCTCTTGTTTCTTGCCCATTCCCTCTTGTCCTTGTGCGTTACCCATCTTAGGATGCGAGACACCGAAAAGAAGAAGAACCTCTTCCCGACCTTCAAGAAGAACGAGCGAGACCGCAAGAAACTGATGGACACCGTACTCAAGCAACTCAAGTCTCTGGCGCCCCCTGTCTACAGCAAGTAGCCAGGCCATCCATCCATCCGTTGCACGGCTTGCCCATAGCAACTCAAATCTCTGGCGCCCCCTGTCTACAGCAAGTAGCCAGGCCATCCATCCATCCGTTGCACGGCTTGCCCTTTATAGCGGAGGCCCGGTACGTGCCAATGGCCATCAGTAATGTCATTTGGCCACTAAAAAACTCATGTGTTTATTGTCCACCAACGAATCAGTATCTTCAACACGTAACCTATAGTGGAGTCAACTTTCAATTTAGACAGGGCTCAGCCTTTAGCAGTGGCTCGGATGCCTATGGCCACCAGAAATTTAATTTGGCTTCTAGAAACTCTTGTTTTTATTGGCCACCAATGAATAAGGACCTACAACACTTAGTGGGAGTTAATTTTCAATCAATTTAGACAGCGCTTACCTTTTAGCAGCGGCCCGGGTGCCAATGGTCACCCAGAAATGTCATTTGACCACCAGAAACTTGATTTGTATTTTGGGCCACCAACAAATTAGGATCTATAATACACGGGTGTATGGTGGGAGTGTATCTGATGTGTCTATTTGGCCACCTGAAATACATTTTTAAAGGGAGAGCCCTGCTTTGATCGCTGCAATATGTTGCAAATGTCTGTATCATTTGCCAGGGTTATTGAACCCCTCTCCTTGCCACCTCCCCCCACCACCCCAGATATGCCATGATGTGAATGCTTTTATATTTGTTTGAAACTACTAGATATTAAAGAGGCCAGTAATGTTCTGCATGATTAAGTGTCAGATGTGCATCATATTGTACTGTTTTGTGTGTATGTATGTTGTGTTTGCGCATGTCAAAATGCATGTACGGAGGGGGGAATGGGGGTAGGGAGAAGGTAGAATCCACGGCCGATTTCAGGAAAGGCTCTTTAACTAAGTTCAAACACAACCTCGACATAATTTTGAAATATTTTGTGACTGAAGTGTTTCATAAAGGGCTCTTAGTTAAAATACCTTTAACTATGTCTTAACTTTGTGAGCGGTGCTAATCGAAGCATACACCACCACCCTTTTCATGCCTTATTTAGCAAAAATAAGCTCATATGATAATTCTTTTACCAATTAAATACTCTGTTCATGGCGAAGGCAACATAATTGCCCAGTACCATCGATAGTATGGCTTATAAAGGAAATCTGGAAGAATAGACAACTTATTGTCGTAAGTTTACTTTTGCCTGTTTTAATCTTTCAAAACACAAGTGAATTGAGTCACGACTGTAATATTGATTGTATATTATGTAAAACAAAGTGAAATATATTATAGAAAGAATATATATACGTTAAGATTTAGATTACTGCATTATCAATTGCCATGTAAATGTACATTTAGTTTTTACTGATTTAATTTAAATTGCTGTGTATACTTCTCAATGAACAAGATACTGTTGGGAATCCGTATTAAGTGCAATTTTTTTATTGTGATACATGAGAGAAGATTAAACGGTCTGAATGGTCCATGTTATATAAATTTATAATTATGTCCATATGGACATTAACCTACATTATGCATCAGTCTGTTGAAATATTTGTCCAATGCATTAATATTTGCACAATTTCAAGTAGAGATCAACGCTAGTCGACAACCACCAATAATTGTATTGTAATAAAGGGCCTGTATGATAATAATCCAGATCGAGGGAGAGAGCCAACCATAAATACATGTATAATCCCTTACAGTTAAATGAGAATTGCTCCGTTATGCTCTTTTGAAGTACGTTTTATTCTAGTAAAGTGATATAGATGAGTTAGAGCCAATGATTGTAGTCATGCACCTTTGTGAATGGGCTGTGCCAGTTTTAATCACCTCAGACAGATGGTTTAGAACCAATTATTCTAGTCACCTTGGTGATTGGGTTGTGCTGGTTTTGAGCTACTTTGCCCTGGTAATTGCACAAGAAATGCACATAGATTCCAATACTAGTTGCCAAGCACCTCTCCGCTACACCGTTTGTGCGCGCATAGGATTCTGTATGCAGTCTTTTTGATGAGCGTTTCTTCGCCATAGAGTTCTATATATATATATACAGCTCTATGGTCATCGCATAAATAAATGTCACTCACAGTGCATACAAACATATATGCGTGATGGACTCGTTGGAACAGTTTTCCCGTAATCGGGATATAGAGCGCAATAATGGATTTAGACTCCACAGAAATTTGAGATATATATATATATATATGTAGATAGAAAGTATAATGGTAGTATACTGCGAATAATATAGATATCCGGGTCATTTTGGGGGAAGCAGAGCTGAAATTTCAAGATTGTTGAAATTCTGCCACATAACTTTAGCCAATCAGCCCCTTTGACTGCTGTTACAGGAGTGTCTGGCTTGCTATTCTGTGGCTTTATGAGGCCTGCATGTTACATGTTCACAGCACCGTCAAATAATTTTTTCTAAATTTAATTTACATGGCCCTTTTCAGTCCGGCACACATTCCTGTAAGTTACAGGTATGTGTGTCTTCGATAATAGGAACAGTGCTCTTTAATAGATATTTATCTTTTTTGTAAAAGTGTTTGTACATTCTTTTGCATATAATTATAATGAAGATGTGTTATGTGACACATTCCAAGTTGTACATTGTATATCATGTATGAATCAATTAAATGCTTGCCAGTAAACATCTTTCTTTTTCTTATAGAATGTGAAATAAAACATTATAAAATCAATCCTTGGTCTTGCTTCATTAATTTGTTTTCGGTATACAGAGGAACAATGTTATAGTGAGGAGCATGGGACCATGACAATTACCTCACTGATTGGCTAAACACAGTCACATGATTTCAATTTAATTCAGTATGTTCCATGGAAGAGCAGAATGTCTCACCCATTAGAACCACGATATATCGATCATGCTGGAAGTAATTTCTAATCGAGCTCAGAGGCTTAACGTGTAAAGATTTGTTATTGTTGTACATAAACTAGCATAAACAATAGCATTACAAATCCCTCAGAGTGAAACATTCCTTGATGTTCCCTCCACGGAGCTCTGAATGCAACCCTTTGAATCATGAAATGCGACAAGTAGATTATTATTATGGTTCAAAAATTTAATGAAATCAAATGACAGACATGTTAATATTTAGAGACTTGTTATAGTCTTACAAATGTTTTAATAATTTGAATTATTTCATAATGTATGTAAACTTTTGAATACCTCATGCTGGTGATCAAAATAAAATCTTGAAGCGCCTGAAAAAAAAGTTTGAAAGGAGCTTAAATTTGTTTGACATGTTCCAGCCTTACATTTATTTTTTTAAAACTGAAAATCAAGATAACCAAAAAGAGATCATCTTTTATATCACATTTGAAGATCATATAAATGAAGACATGATTAAACTCTGAATTTAGGAAGTAGAAAAAATGAGGCAAGAAAGCTAGTCTACTGCACTGTATGAAAAATAGTAAAGAAGTAGTGACGTCACATTATTTTGTTATAACATGGTAATGCTTCTATTAAGGTAGTGGATTGGAGCTATACCATTCACTTCCTAGCAACTGCTAGGTCAAACAAATCTGGCTTGCCTGACTTTGTTTAGAACCATTACTCATGGCAATGAATAGCGGTGACGTCACATTTCAGTGTGCTGAACTGTATGAATGATACACATGCCCCAAAGTGAGACTGAATGTGAATACATGTATATACATACGATTTCAGAGAGAGCAACAAATTAACTTGGTCAAAGGGTTTTTGTCTGATAACCTTTTCTTTGTTTTTCCTTTGTTTAAGTATTACAAAATAACTATTGAGTGACAAAGCCTAATTACATGATTCAGGAAGGTGATAGGAAATGCTATAACATGCAATAAAACTGCTGCCACCACTGAAAATATTGCTTCCACTATTATGTGTGAATTTTAACTCCTAGAATTCTAAATACAGTTACATAATACATAATATGGAACATCTGAATGATTACGCATGTAAATATACAAATGAGTTAATTGCAAGGATTAATTCCTTCGAAATTGCAATAATTTTTTTTTTTTTAATTATATATGATTTACAATGCAATACATGAGGAGTTCAGGTAATTTGTATAAAGTAAAACAAACATTCCAGTTCATATTTAATCATATAATTGAATATTGCCTTTTAACGGACCAATTAGCATCAATAACACAAAGACTTAAAAAAATAGCAAATATATTTCCAGTTCCCTCCCAGCTTCAATTACAACAATTTATAGTTTAGCTGCCACCCATGGTGGTCCCGCCATACGCCCCCACAGTCTCAGTCTACTGATCCCTCCATCAGGCTTCATGCTCAGTCTAATGTGAGTGACCGGTCCAATGTGCCTCAACGCAGTACCTCTGTACCGATGACGCTTGTGGCCAGAGAGCTAGGGGAACAATAGAACAGAGCAACACTGTATATTAATGTACTGCACATGTACAAGTATACGACTGTACATAAACGGCCACCAATGGTGCCAAATCTGATTTAATGACCGGTCCAATGTGCCTCACTGCAGAACCTCTGTATCGATGACGCTTATGGCCAGAGAGCTAGGGGAAGAATTGAACAATATTAAATGCACAGTGGAACCTCTTTATAAAGAGCTCTGATATAACTAAACCCTCTAATAACAAGGTCATTTTGCTGTCACAAGCTCTTTATTTGATTTGATTTTTGATCTATTTATTTCCACACTTGTTTTACATAATTTTTGGTAAAAACAAACTAACAAAATTCAATAATGGTTTATACAATTAATCATTGATACTTTTTACCCTGATATAACAAGATACCCGATTTATTCAGATAATTTACAAGGTCCCAAGCTCTTCGTTATAATGAGGTTCCACTGTACAAGTATTCAAGACCCACGTGAGTTGCCCTTGTCTTTGTGCCTAGAGTTTTCATCAGATTTGACCAAGTAGAAAGGTCTACCTGGACATTGAAAATTGTGACCGGCTATAGCAAAAACCCACCACTTGTCGGTAATTATGTTTTGCAGACTTTACGGCTTCCAAAGTTGAAAATTGGTCCCAGGGGCAGAATGAACATTTTTACATAACTATCAAGATAAACCATTGCTCTTTATAATGCAAAATAAATCAACTTGAAATATTAATTCAGAATAATCAGAATAAATCTGGGGCCAAGATTTATTTGATGGTTTACCAAAAAAATGTTTAAATGCTTACACTTTTCCCAAAATTTTCAAAAGAGGTTTTTAGATAGTTGTTGATGATATCTCTATTTAATCATTATTTCAACAAAACATCACATGCATCATTTTGTATGAAAAATGGTTGAAAACAATTCTTTTTTAGAGGGCGCCCTCTTGTGTTCTAATGGCTCTTTTTGAATGATAACAGGCTTTTTACTTAGTCATTTGTAATGTTCTATACCTTTCGAGCATGGTGTAGTTATAACTATTAGTTTTTAATATTATTGTGCAGGTTTTGGTAACTAAAGCTCAGCCTTACCAAAACTGTACTACCCCTTTAACATCTTACCTTTGAGGGTGGAAGTATGGTCTGCCATGTGCAGGAGTCAAAGTCACCGTGAGGTTTGCCCTCCCTAGAGGCACCGCATCGCCTCTCCACCTCTTTACTCAGGACACAACCTGGCAGAAATAAGGTTAGAAAAAACATAAATAATAATAATAATAAAGAAATAATAATTAACAAAAACAAATAATACATTAAATAATAAGAACAACAATTAAATAATAAGAAATAAATAATAATAACAACTACACAATAATGATGATGATGATGTACCCATGTTGAAAATAATTAAAAGATCAAAACAAAGCTAGGATATAATATCTATACAATTTTGTTTTACACCATCATTATTCATCTTTGTTTGCCTACAAGGAGAACTGACTTTGCTATTAAAATTTCTTCTTGTTAACCCCTTGACCACGGGAACCGAGTGGGTTGTGTACAAAGTCTATGGGGATTTCATAAACTCGTAGGGAACGGGTTAATAACATAATATATCCCATTTATTAGATCATGAATCGCATCATATTATATTATAGTCAAACCTGTCTTAGAGACAACCTGTTTACACCGGCCACCCAAAGTGATCCCCTGCAGGAACAAAAAACAATGTTAATGAACCAGTCTATAGAGGCCACCTGTCTACAGTGGTTATTTGTCATGTTTCCCATAGGTAGTCACTATACACAGGTTTGACTGTACTTCTATAGCGCATACCTTCAACGGTGCAGGAATCTGGGTAGTTTCCCTTGAAATGGTTGGTGTCAACTTCAATCTGCAATGGAACAATTTAAGAACAAGATAAATCAAGCACAATTACAGTCAAACCTGTCTTAGCAGTCACCTGTCTATAGCAGCCGCCATGCCTAGATTGACCACTAATCGTGATCCCTATAGGGGTCACCTGTCTACAGTGGCCACTATTCTTGTTTCTATTTTACCACGTTTTACTTAGCTTAAATCTTCATTACTCCAAATTGTGGCCTACAGGATCCCATGAAATCCTTCTGTGAACATACCCAAATTTTACTAATTTTTACGGCGGCAAAAGATGATGGGAGTGGCCATGTTCGTGTAACTACCCGACATGCCTCGCAAATTATGACGTCTGTGCGGACTGTCCAAACAAAAATATTTGCGGACTCATCAAAGCATCTACCAGGGATGCCAGTTTTCAGGCAAAAGCCTGAATTTCAGGCCCTGGGCTCCTACAAATTCAGGCTTATTTGTACTGTTTTGCACACAAACAAAGTATCAAGACTCCATTTTCAGGCTCTCAACCTGCAGGTCACTGGCATCCCTGATCTACAAGTATTCAAACAATGGTTTGGTGCGGTGAAAACTAGTTAAGTGCAGGAATGCATCATTGATCGTTCACAGTGGTGTCCGCACTGACGTAACAATGGCGGCCTCCTGCGTCTGCGTGAATAGTGGTGTACCCGATTGTGTTTGTTCCAAAGCAGAAATCTGAGTTGGGGTAATGTTATGCGAAATGAACAAGCATATTACGATGTATAAAGTAGGATAAACTCTATTCTAGAGTTGCATTGGCCTTTAATACACACTTGTTAAACCACTGCGTTGATGCCCAATCTGAACAGAGACTGGTCTCAATTAAGTTCTAATGTTCCATGACCCCACATTAGCTTTTAGATAAACACTTCAAAAAAATACTCACTTGTTCAACAACGCCTTCGATACCCAGTCTGAACACAGCCCAGTCACTCCCTTCAAACTCTAGCACTCCGTCACGACCCGTCTTCAGGACCGCTGGTCTGTTACGCTGCAGTTTTAACATGCAATTTAGCAAAGAAATAGAAATAATAACTTTTCTGAACATTTTCTTTGATTGTGCATGTTTAAAATAAACTCATATGTTGTATTCATAATGAATGTCTTTTCGATTATACATAATACATATGGCAGATAAAATAAGACAAATCTGAATCCCAATCTTTTGGATGTAGAACCAACCTTTCTTGGAAGCTCTGATTTCACACATGACAAATTGCTCCCCAGGGAGTGAAAAATGTGCACTGCAACTTTTTGTGCTGGATTGATTGAAGCGTGTATCCAATGAATGCCCGGGGTAATAATGATGATGCAATGCAAGCTTCGAAAGACGGAACGTGCGCTATTTAAGTAGCCACCATTATTTTATTATTAGCATAAAATAAAGAAGACAATCCTGAAAAACTTTTCGATTTTAGAACTGACCTTCCTTGCGGTTTCCCAGCCGTCTGCCATGGTGACTGACCGTGCGTTGGTGATGAGGTTGCTGGGAAAACAAAACTTAGCATCGCTGTACCCAACACAAACACCTCCATTCTCCACAGCTATGAGGTCAAGTACCTAATGGGAGACAAATGCAAGAAAATACATTGAATAATAATAATAATAATATACTCGAATTATATAGCGTTTAATATGATTGATAATCATCTCTACCGTATTTGCCGGTGTATAAACCGCACCTGTGTATTAACCCTTTTACCACGGCAATAGATATACTGCTTCAATAGCTATATACGAGATTATTTTACGGACCGGTCGAGTTACCCCACTGAGCGCGCACAAAAGAACCGATCGATATCTGGTTGACCATGGCATTGTATTCGCTTCTATTCAACCTAGCGTGAGTTCGCTGGTCAAGTAGTTCACACAATAAGAGGCGATCGATATGCATAGTATAGGGTAAGCGAAGTGAAATTCTGTCCGAAAACTATGATTCTGGCTTGTATGTGTTTGTATACGAATATCCTGAAATTAGACTTGTGTATTACCATGATAAAATTGTAATAAAACTATAATCACGCAACTAGAGTCGAGGGAACTTGATATACATATAGCCAAGAGTTCAATCTTTGTATTCAGCCAAATTAGATTGTACTTACAAGGTGCATACATGTATGTTTATGCAATTAATATAGCCCTTGCTCGGAACCGAGAAATCTCGGTTCCCGTATATGAGTAGGCGCAACGGGGACCGAGAATTCTCGGTCCCCGTAGTGATCGGGTTAACCGCACCCCCCTTTTTGCAAGTTTTTCTGTATGAAAAAGTGCGGTTAATACGCTATAAACCGCACCCGTGTATTAACTGCACCCCCCTTTTTGCAAGTTCTTCTGTATGGAAAAAGGTGCGGTTAATACACCAGCAAATACGGCAAGGGCTTAACAACGATATCATTACCCCGGTCATAGGATACAATGCAAACCAGCACACATTGTGTGCACCATCTCCACTCCTTGGGGAACAGTCCTGCTCTAGAGACCATCTGTAAATAAAGACCACCCATCTCTAGAGGCCACTAATATTGACTGCCTTGTTGTATGCACCTTGCAGTTAACATGTAAATGAACCGGTCTATAGAGACCTCCTGCTGATAAAGACCGCATTTTCTGTCTACCTTGGGTGGTCTTTAAAGACAGGTTTGACTGTATTGGATTATGTTGGGAAGTATCAAAATTAAACAAAATGAAGTGTCCTTGAATAAACAAGTTGGAATCAATAAGGTCTTTGTTAATTAAGGTCCAAAGAACTCAGCATTTGGCATCGCTGTACCCTACACATACACCCCCATTCTCTACAGCTATAAGGGTCAAGTACCTAATGGCAAACAAATGCAAGCAAATATAGGATGATAGTGGGAGCATCATAATGAAACAAAGTATAAAATGTGTACTGGAATAGCAAAAAGACATCACTTAAATAGGATAATAGGCCTTGGTGATGAGATTGCAAGGAAGACAAAACTTGGCATCACTGTACCCTACACAAACACCTCTTTTCCACAGCTATCTGGTAAAGCATATATGGGTCATTCCACGGGGTTGGGGCAATTTTTGTGATATACAAGAAGTGAGAAACTGTGTCTCTTATCAACTGTAACAATGTTTGCTCAAATTGAGTTTTGCAAAAAGCATAGCCAACTCTCTTCAGAAGTACTCAAGCTTCATGGTGAATCAATATTATGGACCCAAAGTTTGTGTAATTTTATATGAATATGATGTCCATATAACGGTGGTAAAAGGAGAAATGTGTATTAAGCAAAGAATTTGAAGAAAAGCAATTGAAACAGGAACGATTCTGGTAGGGCACTACTATATAATATTCATTGCATACAAATCTTCAACAGATTATTTCATCTTCCATGTGTAGTAGAAGATCTCATACCACCGTTACATGGACATCGTCATATTTTTTGCCCCAACCCCGTGGAATGACCCATATATAAATGTAAAATATAATTGGAATACACACAAAGGCCGCTTTTTTAAAATTGAATTTTATTAACTTTCAAAATAACAAAATACTTTGAGTGAAAATAGACCAAAGTGGCTTTCAAATTTATTCTGAAAATGTTTCCTTTTAGAGAAAAAATAAAATCTACCATTTATGAAGGAATCTAAGATAATTATTAGATTTCAAGTTTGACCGGTACATTTCTTTCCCTTTAAAGACCTACTTACTGCATTTGATTTGAACTGTGACCAGTCAGGAGTGGCCTCACCATACACTCTCAACCTTCCGATGCCTCCATCTAGGATAGAAATAAACAATAATCATGATAAGATAACTTTAACAATAACAATAATAATAATAATAATGATAATGACGATGACGATGATGATGATGATGATGATGATGATGATGATGATGATGATGATGATGTTGATGTTGATGTTGATGTTGATGTTGATGATGATGATGATGATGATGATGATGGTGATGATGATGATGGAGAGAATGATGATGATGAAGACAATAACAAAGATAATGACAATGATGACGATGTCGATGACAACGATGATGATGATGACGATCTACTGAACTGAAGAAAAGAAAACAGATACAGAGTTATCATTTTCTAGTCAATAAAGGAGCAAGTTTATCCGAACGTGACTTTAAATGTCCACAGGCATCAAGGGCAAGTTATATTTATTTTTACTTTCCCTTCCAATATTTTGACTTGCCCCGAGCAAGGAGACAAATGGGTTTGTAGAGCCCTGTTAAAGCAATGTACAGATAGATACAATCACATCTTACTCAACAGACAAGCCATCTATCTGCCATTGTAAATGAGCAGCACCAAACATGCCCAGTGGCCGAGAGCACGATCATGACCCAGGACCAGCCCTATAGTTCCACTGATCTCTTAATATGCCTGTGCAAGCCTTTACGGTTGAATGAGTAAGGGAAGTATGTGTGATCTGCTACGTTCTTTTGAGTTTTATACTATTCTAGCATATTGACATCGATGAGTTAGAGCCAATGATGCTAGTTACCATGGTAAATGTCGCTGGTCCGTAATCGGGCCCCTGGGCCCAGATGACCAGGGGTAATAGACATAATATGCGCGCCACGAGTGTCTACTGACAGATGTGTGCATGTTATAATTATAGAATCACAAATGTGGATTTTCTTGACTAGATTACCTGGATACATGTTGAGTCTGATATGAGTCCACCTCTTGTCGCTATTAACGGTGAAGTAGTTGTGGCAGGTCTCTGGCACCCCTGACCTGAGTGGCTTCATGGGAACTATCTCCTCCCAGCCCTACGATAGATCAGGAAAAAATTTTGTGGAAAAGGGGTTACAGATACTGGGCTGGTTGAATGGCATTCACGATGTTGACTACTATTGTGTTTGATGTGTCTAGGCCGGATGAATGGCATTCACGATGTTGACTACTATTGTGTTTGATGTGTCTAGGCCGGATGAATGGCATTCACGATGTTGACTACTATTGTGTTTGATGTGTCTAGGCTGGTTGAATGACATTCACGATGTTGGCTACCATTGTGTTTGATGTGTCTAGGCAGTGGTATTAACTTCCAGACTTTTGATAATGCTAGGTAATTGAATGCAAGATTAATTTAGAAATGTATAATTGGGTAGGCTTTTGCAAAGTACAAAAGTTAACCCTTTAGCAGGTGTACCAAATTAAGTGGTGAAAATTTTCTTTAAGAAAAATATTAAGAAATGTTTGGTCAAATCATAACCCTTCCAACAGGTGTTAACCCTGTAATAAATGTAACTCTATTTCTTGCCCTTGTTGCCATTAACTGACCTCTGTCTGGAGTGACTGCATCTGTTCCAGCAGCTCATCACTTGCTCTGGATCCCATCGCACTCACTCTGTCTGGAAACTCCACATCTGCACAAAATGCATGAAATGACAGTCAATACCAATACTGCATTCAATATTTCATGTCATAACAATAATTGTCCAGTTTAACAAATAGCTTTATATTGCATTAGGCCTATAAACCAAAGGGTAGCATGCAGTAAAAAGAAGTAATGGTCTAAAGAAAAAAATACAATAAATTTGATGAATTAATGAAAACAAAAATAATTTTGCTTTGATTCTATTTAAAATTGGCTACAATATACTTGGGCTGGTTGAATGACATTACCGATGTTGGCAAAAAAAGTGGCCCGGATACACAAAGCAGGTTTGTAGGAGGTTTGTAAAAACCATGGTTTATCCATGGTCTACATCTATGGAGTGCTGCTCGTATACAAGTAAAACAATTTCTAATTTCTAATGATACGACTGTTAGTGCTTGCTAACCAGCTAATTTCACCATGTGAGAAGACAAACATTTATTGGGTGCATTTTGTAAATGTGTACCATCAACAAGTAAGGAGTTTACATTCTTTCTCCATCAGTTTACAAATGGCACTCCATAGATGTAGACCATGGATAAACCATGGTTTGTACAAACCTCCTACAAACCTGCTTTGTGTATCCGGGCCATTGTGTTTGATATCTCTATTCACTGATATTCACTTCCAGACAAATAATAATAATAATGGTGATTAAAAGCAATTAGATTAATTTAGAAATGAAAAAATAAATAGAAAATTTAAAAAGGGGACAAACAAGGACCAACTTTCATACCTGGCCCCAAGCAGGCAGCTTGGATGGACATCCTTGGGGTGTAGTTCCCTGTGAAATGCCTGGTGTTGGCATCCAGACCCTGGATAATACCGGGGATGCCAAGTTTGATGATGCACCAGTCGTGTCCTGGAATGCGTTTCCGTCTCGTTTCCCAGCCGTCCATCTTCTTGCCAAAATCTGTAAACTCCCCTTCCCACCACACTGGTTCATCGTCCTCAAAGTTAAGGAGAGAGAAATAATTTAATGCAAATTTAGATTACTTCCTGCGGTAATACAAAACGGTATTTATGTGCATATCACAAATGGACTTCTGTCTTGCCCCCTAAAATAACCAAAATAACTTTTTCAAATGCTTTTACACTTCATTTGTGCCTTGTTGTTTGGTAAATACCGTAACAGAAGAATGAAATGGGTTTTGATTGTTCAAATGTCTCCCTAATTATGGAGATTTCAGAATCTCAAAGGGAACGGGTTAAGATCGAATTTGAACGAGTCAACATGCGCTTTTGACCATGTAGTCAAAAGTATCTAAATTTGGATACTCAATTGTCCATAGTATCCAAATTCGGATACTTCACGCAAATGATCAGGATAAAATCAGACATTCTTTTTCTGTTTTCACTAGGTCAACATTCTTTTTCTATGAAAATCTCACATAACATTTTCAAGAATCTTACAATAAAATTGGTACCGTAAATACCGGCACAATCGCCGCATCCGCGTAAACGCCGCATGCCGACTTTGGGCATTGAAATTGAAAAAAAAAAAATGTGGGAGAAAAGTGCGCTAGGAAAACTGGCGACAAAAAAAGCGGGTATAATGGCGGGAAACCAGAAAATCGGCTGGGAAAATGGGCCAAATTTTAGCATGAAATCAGCGGCCCGTGAAATTTATCGCTCGCCCGCAAGCGCGCTATATATTTTCTAAACACATTTCTTGTTACTTGTGCTTGCAAAATAGATGTGTAAATGTAATCATTATAACTATAATACAATAGAATATAGTTGTTTTGAGGCCAGTCAAGAGTGACATTTTGACTATCTCCGCGTACACGCCGCACCTCGACTTTGCAGGCTTTTTTCGAGGAAAAAGTATGCGGCGATTACGCCAGTATTATTAAGGTCTCAAACTACTTTTGGGAAAAATATATAAAGTTAATTCATCACTTTAAGCAAATCCTAATTTTTCTTCCATTTTTGGCAACAACTAAAGGCTCACCTTGAGTAGATTTTCTGCAACAGCAAACCAATCATCAGTGGCAAAGAGGATCTCTCCCCCAACCTGCAATCAACAATGTGACACAAACATTACTTTTGATAGCAATTGTAACATATGAAAATAAATGGGGGGAACGATCAAAAAGGTATACCATAGCTCAACAAGTAACGGATCACTTTTCAGTGCATACAATTTCTTGCTAAGACAAATAATTTTTCATAGACTATCATACATCGTTGGAAAGATAAAATGGTGTAGATTATGAATTTTGTAGATTCGAACTCATTCCGCCGCTAATACGCAAGTCGCTGCACGTTTTACGAACTCCTTACGCTCTACCAGTAACGGATCACCTGGCTTCATTTGAAAATTAATTGACCAATTATCTTAATTGTTTTCATCAAAGTGTTTGCCAATTAGCAATTTATATCCAGGAAAAAATGTACTTCTTAAACTTGCTTCCTTTGGTAATTATGAAGATTTTAAATCTGCTACATATGATCCCTACAGAATGATAGCAAAAATCACACAAAATCTTGAATTTTCCAAAATATCAAGATAATTTCATATTTTTAAGTTAGAAATATTGATCACAGCTTTTAGAGCAATACAGTTCATTTTGTTTTTTGAAAGTTGGGTGATCTGTTACTGGTAGAGTTCATTTCTGCTTGTAATTGCTTTTTTTTTTTAACTATAAGCCTGCACCCAAACACCCCCGAAAATGCTGTAGAGTGTACATCAGGACCTCTTTCTGTGTATATCAAGGATACATTCCAGATCCATCGGCATATTTTAGTTTTTTAAACATCTTATGAACAATTTTGATTTTTGATTTTTCTTGAAAATCTGAAATCTGAACATTTTGGCGCATGATGTTACTATTTTGAAGGCTAATTTGAGTAATTTCTCACTTTTGCACGATGATCATGTAACTGAGGTTATCACTTTTAAAAATGAGATGATGAAGTTGATATTAGATTTAGATGGACATTCCTCTTCCAGTTATGGAAAATAAAACAATTAGATCGTCGTAAACGTCTTCAATTTGGGTGGGTGACGATCCATTTCTGGTTGAGCTACGGTAGATTGGAAATTCGTGACAGTCTGTTTTTATTATTGAATGGAAACAAAAAAAGAATTTCCTACAGTTTTTGCTCAGAAAGAATCAATAAGCAAATAATCACAGACTACTTCTCGTGTACAATATGAACATCAGTGCTTGCGCTTGGCACGGCGCCTGGTTTGGTTACGAGTACAAGGCGAGGGTGTGTACAAACTAGTAACTAACATTGGCGTGCATTGCCAAGGTGATGTGCACAGATTTTGTCCTTTGATTTGTCAATGACAATTTGGCCAGCAATGGCAATGGCCAATGCCGACATGTCGTGAGGAATATAAATATTTGTATTTAAACGGTTCGCTCATTGATTATAAATTGAGTCGAATTTGGTATGATTGTGAAGGTAATCTTGTACTTAACAAGCCTCGAGTAATTCAGATTTTTTGAATTTTTAAAAATATTTTTAAATCGAAATTGAAAATGAGAAAAATTCACCCTCCAAACCAGGCCCAAATTCACCCCGATCTCGCCGCTTAGGTCGATGACGTGTGACGAGGGGGTGAATTCTCTGCTATATCGCGGTATACATCAGTTTGCGTGCATTATTTTGTTTACAACGTCCATCGCTCGCTCGTTTTGCAACATCGGAAATGAAGAAACAAAAATCTAGAATTGCCCAATGTTAGTGTAAAAGTAGATATTTTACCGTATGAGTGGTTATTTTCCCAAAATTAGAGATTTGTTTGACAAATTGAGAGACGCAAATTGAACGTGCCTCGAAAAAAGAAATGCCCGTCAGTTGAATGATATGAACACGCACTAGAGTTTCAGCGGCACCGCTCCGCGAGACAGGCTGTGCTCTATAGCTATACCTAGCTAGCTGCACGCCAACTGCCATGACTGCCTTGTAAGTAATTGCACTTTTAAAATGCTCCGAAAAGGAACGAAAATGCAAGATTATTACGATCACACCTATTCTAGACTATCTCTTATTTTACTTACATGTTTGTAGGGCTTTTAAAACAAAATACGAGAACAATTACCTGCAAAAACAGCTGATAATAGTGCACTTTACGCGAGCTGAATTGAAGCGAGCTACATACACTGCACTAGCCGCTATTATATTGCATGCATTGTCCACCGCATACGCGCACGGTCGAGGCTCTCCACGTATCATGCATGCTGCCGGCGACTCGCAGACTAGGTGATTTATTTACCTATTTTTTACTTTTTCAGACACATTAATGAATAAAAGAATAACTCTACAACGAATATAAACTGTTGTTTTATTAGTTCAAACAGTTTAAACCACCATAATTGTATAGAAAATAGTTTAAACAACCACGGAATCCCCAGTATAAAAGGGGTATAAATCCGGTATATAATGTGGTAGAAACCGAGGCTTCTGATTGGATAACCCCTCGCTCTACGACTACGTCAGTACAACACACCCAGCTATCGGACCCCGCTCATAGCTGGATTGTGGTTTTGAAGCAGCGTTTAGTATTTTCATTTTTGTTTTAATTTTCGGATGTGCGAGTACTTGGAAAGTGATATTTTCATTTTCTGTATCTTTGAACTTTTTGGAAAGATGAAACTTGGCTTATATTGCTTTTTCTTTGAATAAACACTAAGTTTAAAGGGAAAGTTGAGTTTTGGTAGAGAGGGCGCTAGACTACTTAATTGGTTTGTGAGGTAATGAAAAACTGAGTGTAAAATTTGAAAGAGCATAATATTTAAACAATAAAATCATCTTTGTTTGATCAAAATCGGTTCAGAAACGGCTGAAATATCCATAAATATAACAATTTGTAATAAACCCGGGGCCCCGGGTTTATTAGAGAATTTTGAACCAGCCGTTAAAAATTCAAAAAAATGCTTCCTCTTTTCAAAAAAGTTACAAAATAGGTATTTAAATAGTTGTTGGTTATTTCTCTATCTAATCACTATTTCAACAAAGCATCACATGCACAATATTTTATTCAAAATGGTTGAAACCGATGAGTGTTTAGAGAGCGCCCTCTTACGTTTTAACGGCTCTTTTTGAATGATAACATGATCTTTACTACGTCATTTGTAATTTTGTGTTCCTCTCTAGTTATAACTATTAGTTTGTAATGTAATGATGCAGGTTTTGGTTACTAAAATTCAGTTTCACTAAAACTGTACTCTCCTTACCAGAACTCAACTATCCCTTTAATATTATTATTCTACTGGACCTGGTGGTGCCCCTCGGGGTGCCCCTCGGGGTGCCCCTCGGGGTGCCCCTCGGGGTGCCCCTCGGGGGGGTCCTACCAATCCCCAAGGATCACTACTAAGCACTGCGAAGCACTGCGAAGCACACTACGAAGCACTACGAAACCCCTACGAAGCACTGCGAAGAGCACGTCTTCGTAGTACTACGAAGCACTACGAAGACGAAGAGTGCACTGCGAAGAGCGCCCTGTACTAAAAAATCGCCTCAATGCGCACACGTAGAGGTAGACTATGGTAGCTGCCAAACATCCATCCAATTCGATCATGATCGATGTCAGAGCATTTCTCGTTGGAGATTCTGAGAATATATATTTTTATGCCATGGATGTAATGATCGATTATAATAATCAAGAAGATCGATATACAAATTAGATAGAAAATAGAGCTAAAGGAAGTGATTTTAGTTAACATTATTGAGGATTGATCGTAGATCCTTTCGACCCATCATCGTTTTTTTGGTTAAAATTAGAGTATTGTTTATATATATCAACTCCCATTTATACATTACAAATTGCTGAATTATTTCATTATTTGTGTAAACCTTTCCTTAATTGATATTATATCCAAACCTGCCTATAGCGACCTAGCTCTCAAGGGACCGGCAAAAATGGTACGCAATAGACAGGTTGGCGGCCATTTTGAATTTCTGGTCTCATAATGTGCATAATTATACACTACTCACAAAAAGTAAGTTCCTAGCATTTTTTCCATATATCTCAAAAAGTAGTAATGTTTACCGATTTTGATCTTGCAAACGGTAATGGATGCGCAGTTTTCTTACACAGTGTGAATGGTTCATCCTCACTAGTACAATCCATGGTTCATCCTAGTCTCAGTATTGAATTGACCGTTACCATAAACATGTTGACACTCGCTCACCTCTTTGATTGAATGACAACATATCTAAAAGTTGATATTTTCATGGACTAATTTATGCAATTGTCATTGTATACCGCATATATGGGTAGCACAATATAAGGAAAATCTAAATTGTTAATATTCTGTTCCCCTCTAAATGCCGGGATATATCTTTATAGTTTATTATGAATAATATTTTGTTAAATACCATGAATAAGGTTGCGAAAGTCCATTTGTCGGATTATTTGCTCCTGTTTTAATTTAATTTAGGTGTGATTTCTTATACAGCTTAATGCATGCGTATGTTGTTACTTTTTATTTAGATTTGAGGACAATACTGATAATTTGCTCATTATGTTTTCAAATTATAAATATGCAAGAACAGTTATTTTTGACGCGTAGTTTTTGTTGTAGCACATCTAAAGTGAAACCATGTCAGATTTCCATTTTTGTCATTTTTACTGAGTCACTGCCTAATTAAGCGCACTTCCTGCCCGTCATAGCATCGGACAAAATGCGCATTCTCTCGGGACACAGCTGAATAACTATAACAATGGCGCGCGAACTTCTCGTTCTTCAATGATATATGGCGGGCAGTAAGTGTGATTTATCTAGCACTGACCTAACTACACGATCGAATTGAATGCCGGGGGGGGGGGGGGGGGGGGGGGAGTCTGTCCTCATAGAAACGGGGCTATCATGTGTGACCAAGAATTCGAGTAAAAATGGTGTTTTTTTTAACGATCAGGCAAGTTACTCGAGTATCTTGAATAGGGTCTCAAAATCACCAAAAATTCAGGATAAAGTGTATCTTGTTTAGGATGATAAGTTACGCATTTATAGGTTTCAAAAATTCAACCTACATGCTTAGGGTTCATTCAACACTAGAACAAGTTTTAGTCACCTTTTTGAGCTAAAATATCCGCCAAATCCTGGTCCAAAACATCGCACACGTTCGCTGTTCGCTGTTCCATATCGTGCTCATACTCATAGGGTCTTATAGGTACTCATAGGTACTTATTTACATTATGCTTGATCAAGGGCATCATGCAAAGAAAGCAAAATAGTGTTACTTGTTTAGTGTATCAAAAATAGGTATAACTTGCTAAGGGCCGGTTTACAAAAAAAAATGATTACTTACTTAGGGTATACCGATAATCATACTTTTGTTGCACCACGCAAATACTTGTTTATGCCCCCCTTTCTATGAGGACAGGCCACCAGGATTGAATGTTCTTGGTATATCGTTTTCATTGGAGAAGACACCCTATCCGATATGGACATTATCATTTTATTATTTCATGTTGGGAAGTGCCCCGTTCCGTTTTGTGGGTGCAACCCTGTATAATGTACTTAATTTAATTGAAAACAAAACTAATTTCAGTTATATACCAAGGTCCTTGATTTGAATATATGTTTTTATGGATCAATATTAAACAAATATACCATGCACTGAGAGCCTCTAGTTGAAATTATGGATTCAGGTGCCTTTTCTGTCACCGAGGAATATTCGAATATTTGTGGGGCGCCATGCAAATTTATTAATAATTATTTTGTTTTAAATGGATATTTCAGCCATTTGTGAACCGATTTTGATCAAATAATACTTTCATTGAATTGGTATGCTCTTTCGAATTTCGACTCTCACAAAAAGTATTTGTGTAGCGCCCTCTATACCAAAACACAACTGACCCTTTAATCCTAACCAGGCCGTGTTTTTTTTATATGCTCTAGCCTGGGGGTGGATTCCACCTTCCCCTGAGATCTCGGCCGCCGAACGCGCGGCCGCCACACAATTTGGCACACATATAGCTTGCGATATAATCTACAATTAGATTGCAGTGTCATTTTAAAAAAAAATTGATTTCTAATTCATTACGCAAAATTGTTTGTCTATATATGAATATTGCTCAGAATATGCTAATTTTGTGCATGATTTTTTTAATGACTTAAAGGGGTAGTTTAGTTTTGGTAAGGCTGAACTTTAGTAACCAAACCTGGACAATAACCTTCAAAACTAATAGTAATAACTCCACTATGCTCGAAAAGTATACAAACTTGCAAAATGATTGGTAAGTAAAAAGCATGTTATCATTCAAAAAGAGCCATTTTGATCACGAGAGGGCGCTTTTTTTTAAAGGCGTCAGTTTCAACCATTTTCCATAGACAATAATGCATGTGATGTTTTATTACCAGACTGATTTTATAGAGAGAACATCAACAACCACTTAAATAACACTTTCGAAATTTTTGAGAAAGTGGAAGCATTTTTTGAATTTTTAAAAAAAACCGTTAATTATTTGGGCCCCAAATAATTATAAGATCAGATACATTTATTGATATTTCAGCCGTTTGTGGGCCGATTTCGACCAAATAAAGTTTATTCTGCCATTAAAATTGCATGTTCTCTCAAATTTGACACTCAGTTTTTAATTACCCTCACAAAAAATATTTTACTTATTATATATTTATTGAACCCCAAATATTCGGGGACGGGGGGATCACAATACAGCTAGTCCACACGCCCCCCCCCCCCCCCCCCAGTGATCGACGCCCGGCACGACAATTGTTGGAGGGCACACTTTATGTATTTCTTTGTTTTTGCCAAAAATGGCCCCTTATGTTTTCTATTGTTTTTTTTTTGTAGCTACGCCACTGTCGACCTCTCCTGATTACAATGATTTAACAAAGTTGTAAAAATCCTAAATTCTAGCGCGGTTATCGATCCTCGTCTGATCGATCATGAATTGCGAATTGTGTTGTCTTGCAGCTACCGTACCTCATCTACCTCTACATGAGCTCCTTTAGCAATTGTTTTGCTCTTCGTAGTGCTTAGTAGTGCTTAGTAGTGAATTCGTAGTGCTTCGTAGTGCTTCGCGGTGTCCGCGGTGATTGGTAGGACCGCCTCGGGGTGCCCCTCGGGCTCGGCCATGGCCCAGCCAGCCGGCAACAACAAGAGCTTGCCATATTATAGAAGCAATTATTTCGCACATTAAAATAAATGGTATGAGAATGAGATGAGCTTGCTCATGCATGGCCATGGATGGGCATGGCTGAGAATGTGATGAGCCGAGCTGAGCCGAAGCGCAGATGAGCGCAAACTGAGCTGCATCCAGCCCTGGTCTAGCGGGCCAGCTTCCAGTCCTGCAAGGGGTCAAGACAAGTCACACAAAAAATGGATTTCACCAGAGTGCGAGTGCGAAAATGATTTTATAATCTACCAAAATTTACCTTACTGGATGCCAGATCATTCAGCTTGGCAAAGCTTGGCGGATAGGTGTCTTCCATGATTGTAGTTTGGATTGATTTAATGCGTCCTTGTCCGTCCGTTTGCCCAAGTTGTTGGTGTTTATGTTTCACGGTCGGATATCTATATCGTTAAACCGATGATCGATCGGACTCCATATTTGGGGGGGGGGGGGGGGGGGGGGGTATACCGTGGAGGGGGGAAGGGCACGCGAATCGTTTTTTTTTTTTTGGGGGGGGGGATCTACATACCCCTAGCACTGTTCTGAGGATGCATCAACCATATATAGAGCTGGATGCAAAATAATTGTATATGCACTACTCCACTAGTATACTGCAAATTTCTTGAATTATGGGATGCTTACAGTTGCATCAATGCATTTTGCCTTTTGACTAGTAATTCTAACTTTCAAAATCTAATTTATACATCCATTTTAAGTTTTCGCTGCATTGGGTGTGTACTCACCCCCCAAATTAAGAATGGTCCACTGTTTGACGGTCTCAAGTCTTTTTATTGTTCTTAATTATGTTGTACTTCTGTACAAAAACTAAATTCAGCCCATGTTTGCAACTGTTTTGTCTAAAGAATTTCTTCAGTCTATTATAATGCATGTAGATTAGGCTATTAAAGGGTACCACCACCCAAAACTAATATTTGTATAATAGAAAGGTAACATCTTTAGTATTCCATTCCATCAACAAGTTCACAAAAATATGTTTTCAGAAAAAAAACATATCATTGGAAACCGCATCACCATTCTAAAGCATGCGTTCTGAATTGCGTAGACTACCGCGGGTGCAGCAAGCGAATCGCTCAAATTTATATTGCCTACAAACGTATGCGTGACTAGAATATGCGCACTCGCAAACCAGGAACCAGGAAATAGTAGTGGTTCCGTAAGTGGTGGAAATGAATTGCATTGTTTATGAATTACTCAACCCTTTGCAAAATGTTGGGTATCTATTTGATATCACATAACAGTACCAAAACATATAGTAATGTGTTGCTATTTGCCCGGTGGTCCCCTTTAATTATTACTATTTTTATTTTCTAATTAAAAAAATGAAATGTAAACTGCTGAAAACTGCTTATTCCTTATTCGCTATAAAAGCAAATGTAATCAAATGCAAGTCATTAAGGTTTATAGCTCGACTTAAAATAATTTTGATTCAAATAATTTTGTTACTATTTCTCTCTTCAAAAAAATCCCGCACCAATATAATCAAAGTCAATAAACCAATTAAATGCTGATTGGGACCTTGATTTATTGTCATTAATCCCTTCCCTTCAATTCTTAAATCCCCATAGACGTGGTACATAGCCCACCTGGTTCCCGTAAGCAACAGGTTAACATTTGAATCTTTTTACTAGAACATTGAAAGTTAGGATCACTCATGTGGCACAAATAATGTCAAATTTCACACATAAATTTCCTGTTTCTTTTTTATTTGTAGCAACATGTGAAAATGGAATGCCTCTTTCCTTATACAAAGTTAATATTTTAATAAGCTAAAATAGATTTTCTTATGAAAATATTTTAAAAAGACAAGACAACATTTAATGTATCCCTATACATTTTCTAATACAATGTTTCAGAACTAAAAATACCCTTATTATACCCCCTTATTTTCATGTGCCCATATCTGGACATAGATAAAATAATAAATTTGATTGCCGGTGTCTGACATGTGTGTGAAAGTTTGATTTTAAATAATATTTAGGCCTTGAAATAAAACAAAATTAAAATACAGTGGAACCTCTTAAAGGGAAAGGCCAGTAGTGGGAAATAGCTTTATTGGTCAAACTAATTGATTAGTATTATTGAAAAAACATAAAAAGGAGCGTGTGTGGAAAAATCTGAACCGTACTATCGTCAAATGCAGAAAAATCAGTAAAAACGTTTATGAAAGCCGCTGACATTGAGCCTAAATTCACCGTCAGCTTGGCCCGTCTGCGCTGGCCACATTCGTACGCTCATTCGAGCGATTTGCTTGGGCGAATTACCATGTGCGAATTTGCCATAGGATTATCTATCCAGGCCGGATCGATATGATAATTTACCAAATATATCAATTAGTAGGCGGTTTCCAGGCAAAATTTGTATCATCACGTATTAGTCAAAACATATTCTTTCACATGATTGGTAATGAGAGCTTCCATTTCATTTTTTGAGAGGGGGGCGTTTCCAAAACTGGTCTATACCTTTAATATAGGGCTGTGATATGACAAAACCCTCTTATAACAAGGTAATTGTGCTGGTCCCATCTTTTATTCTAGTGTGTTTTACCCTGATATAACACAATATCTGAGAAACATGTAACAAGGTCATTCTCAAGGTCCAAAGCACCTTGTTTAAATGAGGTTCCACTGTATTTGATGTCACATCCTTTGCCTGATAGGAAACAAAACAATTTTGACCTTTAACCTCATTTGCATATTTAATAGACAAGTTTCCCCAAACATCTAAGTAAATTGAGTGAAAACACATCAATATTAGAAACCCAACAGTGAAAGTTTTAGCAAATTGTTTGATCATCTATTCAAGAGTTATGATTTTGCTAAGTTTGATTTCAATCTCTCTCCGGCACTATGCCAGAATCTGTGATGCCATGTCAGATAAACCTACACTGACTTTGTTCATAGATTTAAACAAAAACAAAATCATAATTATTGGATATCAATAGGCTAGTTAAACAATTTCTATAATAAAAGCATGCACAATAAACTGCATTTAAACATATACAAGTATAAGAAAAGAGGGAAGATCATTATCATGAAAAGTGACATTTTGTGAAATTGTTGTGTACAGTTCCATTAGAGTTGTACTGCTGTGTCATCACACATTTTAACAGAAAGCCACCTGAGAGGGCAGCATAAAAGAATTTAATCAAAACTTTGACAAATCATACCATTTAACTGTTTATCTAAATATGTACAAACTTTTGCTGTAGGGTTTCTAACATTGCTAATACCATGTACACAATCTACACAGATACTCGAGCAACTTCTTGTAATTTGTAAAATTGTTTATATTTTACAAAAATTATAATCAAATCGCTTCTCATAAAAACCCCAAGGTTACCTGGGCAGTTGTTATTGCATACTTTCATACACACTTTTGATCTTGATTAATAATAATAGGTTAGGTTTTATTTTGCGCCTATTAAATACGATACAACATCACAATAGATTGAATAGTGCTTGACACTATTATTACCCAGAGGTCATAGGATACAATGCGAGATCACACACATTGTGTGCGCCATCTCCACTCCCTGGGGATCATTCCTTTCAATATCATAATATTTAATAATTACTCATTTTCATGATTTTATTTTATTTAAAATAATTTTATCCATCAATATGAATAAACAATGCATGCATATATGAAATCAAAATTATATGGACATTAATATTGACTGATCACATTGCAAAAATAAAAATGACACCATGCAGCACCATTTTCGTTTTTGATTACTACATGTATTTGTGTAGGAAAGTGCATAAAATTGTACAGCACTTGGCAGTATATTTGTGTAGCTTTTTTCTTCTTCTAGAAATAGATGTATGTTGCTTCAAAAAGCAAGTCAATTGTAAATTTAAATAGTGACTGCAGATCAAGGTGCCTTAGGTCAAAACTTGTTTTAAATGTTTTTCCTTAGGTAAAATGGCGAATATGATGCAAACTTTTGTCCAAAGTCACTCAAATTTGTGGTACTGTAGTTATAATTGAATAAGTAGAAAATATTTGAAAACATGAACAGTTCTTCAACTTCCATGTCTTAAGTTCAAGTATATTTAAAGGTTTTAAAGAAGGTAAACAAACAGTATAGTTACAATATAAACTTTGCCTCAGTATTTGTAACATGTGGCATACATTAATTTGGCTTTATACTGTATACAACAGTAATATTCTGTTTTCTCGTCTTGAACAACAAAAAAACAATTTACTAGATTTAAGTGACTCTTTATTACATTTTCACACATAAGTAACTTAACATTTTTACTGTTTCAAACTAAACATTTTTTTTAAATGGCATTTCTGCTTAAATATTTGTTTTTCTCTTTGCAAGGCAGGAAAAACATCAGACAATAGATTCAAACAATAATAGAATGTACATTATTTGATAAGTACATTGTACATTCTGAGATGACTAAAAAAGAACCTTTCAAAACTATTTGTTTAAAGGTTAAATGACAAGATAAACAACTTACATGTATTGGCAATATATTTTCCTTCAATGATAGTACCTAGTTAAAGAAAACATCTCACGTATAAATGACATCAGTATCTCAGCTATGTAGTCACATGTTGCATATGGGAGGTAATATTTATTACTTTGTTAACTTATACTAGTAGTCAAACCTGTGTATGATGACCGCCTTAGGAAGACAAAAAAGTGTCCACTGAAGACAGGTAACCTCTATCGACAGGTTCCAAAACAATGCTTTTCTTTACAAGAAAACAGTTCTTGTGTGGACACTAGAGGCAGGTTAGCTGCTATAGATAGGTTTGACACTTTGACTGTATCTATTTTATTTGGCTTACTGTCGGGTATATTGCACACATGGCACATTACTTGTCGCCCTTGACAAGTAGAATATCAAAGGACATTGAAATACTGGCAAATTCTGAGCAAAATTGGTCAAGAAATAAGATAGTTGTGACCATTTGTCTGAAACTAATGGAATCACAGAATTATAGAATTTTAGTTATTGCCTTGACAAGTGGAACTGATTTTGGGGGGCTAAAACACCCACATGTAATTTTGTTGTTCTCACTAAGGTGCTGGATGTAGGCAATCACGCCGAGTCTGGCAATGTACGGCAAGGTGTGACCATAATGATGTTGTAGGGTGGGGGGGGGGGGGGGGGGGGGGGTTGGGGATGAATAACAGATCCCAAGGAGAAGGGAGCCTAGCCCGAGAACTGGATTTATCTTGGCCATACTGAAGTACATTATGTTACAAATGATTGTCTAAATGGTAAAGCCTATCCCTAACTTGCATTTTATCATTTTAAACTATTAGTTAGCGTAATGATATTTGTTAACGCAACCATCTCAAATGAACATATACTGGACTAATCAAATCAAGGTACAAATCAGATCACTGAATTGCTAATTTGGAAGACGGGGAGTCATATTTTCATTGTTCCTAATATTCTCCTCAATGAACCAACTTGGTGTTCTCTTGATGCAATCACAAAAAGTTCTTTACAACATGGATGGAATGATAAAAACATTTTTAAATCTTGGTGACAAATGCTCAACTGCTATGTGAGAGTCAAAAGCTTCCTCGAACTACTATATCTCAGATCTGTCTCATCTCGAAGTACCACATGGGTAGAAAGAATCATGTCTTGAGACTTCATGAGAAGTTCTTTCCAGCACGGATCATGAAATGTATCCCACTTTGTGTAACAACTTGCCAGATGCTAGTACATGGGAGTCGCTGAGGTTCATCTTCTTCAGAATGAGCTGTATCACTGTATCATGTAAGGTACTCGATATCTCTCTCTCTCTCTCTATATATATATATATAGCTCCAATCTCTGTCCCTCTGTGGAATTCCGCTCGATATCCCGATCTCGGGTAAACTGTTCACCGAGTCAATCACGCATAGGTTTGTACGTACAGTACTGCAAGCGAGGAGCAGTTGCGCGACTGAAGTAGAGCGGTTGTACACAACTCTATAGCTCATCGAAAAGACACAGAGCGCAAGCAATTACAAAATACAGTATCCTATGCATGCACGCACGCATGGCGTAGCGGCCAGAACGATTCCTGCATACAGGATCCTATGCGCACACACATGGCGTCACGCATGGCGTCGCACTTGGCCACTAGTTCATGAGATCTCTTGTCACACTTCAATAAAGACATTGCCCTTGACAACCCAATGTTAACCCCTTGACCACGGGAACCGAGTGGATTGTGTACAAAGTCTATGGGGATTTCATAAACTCGTAGGGAACGGGTTAATCTGGTAGTAGTAGCCCACTGCTACGTCAGCTTCTCATTGCACTTCAAGTCTGCCCCATCCTCGAAAAGCTTCATCGCTATCCGCGCAATGTTCCTTGCATCGTCAACCCCCCTGTGCGGCTGACCCGCAAATTCCAGTCCAATGCTGTCGAGCATGGCGCGTAGCGGCACCCTCTTGGTCTTGTAGATGTTGGCGAACACTTTGCTGACGTTGACCCACTCTTGGGCGTACTGCGGGTACGGGATCCGACTCAGGATGCACTGCGTCTTCAGGTACAGGTCCATGTCCAGGGAGCTGTGGGAGGATGATAATTGAAATAATGCTAAAAGCACATTTTACATTGCATTCTAAAAGAGGACACAAATGGTGTAACAATTCAATCTAACAAATAATTGACCCTATGTAACTTGACCCACTCTTGGAAATACTGCGGGTATGGGATCCGACTCATACACTCAGAATGTGTTTTCAGGTACAGATCCTGTCAGAGCCGAGAGGATGATTACTGAAATATTACCGAAAGCACATTAATTTTTACTTTGCATTCTCAATGGAAAAATTATTAAACCATTCAATCTAACATTACAAGATAATTGACGCATTCAAGATGATTTAGCCATTCTAGTCTTTCTTAGTGTGGTATATCATTCATTCTCCATAGACCAGTCCTGAGTATTTTATTTGACCAGTCCTGAATAAGTTAATACCAGTTCTACCACAGTTCTCCAAAGTGTGATAGATTGAGTTTTGGACATTTATCACAATATTTCATTATGCATGTTTTTTCCTCATCACAGCAAAACATCATGAAACAGTGAAAATTAATTCATCTACAATTTATGACGGATTTCCTTCGAAATATTATTACTGTAGCCAAAGCCAAAGAAATAAAACATATTCCTGTGACATTCCCAGACAGAATTTTGTTTTGGTGTCCTGCCTGTGGATAAAGAAATAAAGGTATGACCATTACTTTGGTAACTAGTCTTGAAAGATATTACGGGAATGTTAACCAGTAGGGTGTTTCACTAACACTAAAATCGATTTTAGCACCAATTTTATGTGATAATCGTTCTAGTCAGATCCTAATCTCGATTTTAGTGTTTAGTAAGACGCCCCAGTTGTTTAACACTACCAATACAAAGGCTGAAGTTCAACTAAATGATATAAACATTTGTATAAATCAAATACTAACCAATCAGTGGCCACTGCAAATGAAAACTTTGTTCCAAGACCTTTGGATTCCATCCATGCTTCAACTCTCTTCAGGACTGCTGGAAACTCTTCAGCCTTGTCAACCATTTTCTGAGGCAGTGAGAGAAACACATTTTATGATAATATTTTCATCATCGTCGTCGTCCAGGCCGTAGCTGTCGTCATCATCATAATTATCATCATCATTATTATTATAATTAACATTTTATTTGGCAAATTAATATACAGTAGAGATATAACAGATGAGGAAATCACAACCTCTGGAATGCAGGAGACTGACAAAGTTAACTTAATACCTAGATGACTGAAAGCCTTCATTCCCGATTCTGATGGTATCATGGTAGGTAACAAAGATGAAACATACTTTATGAACATGAAGTGATAATTGATGGCCTGTAGCATAAGATAAGCAATTGATTTACAATTACAGCAGCAAATAAATTCTGCAGCATTCCATTTTATATTTAGTAAGGCCATGAAAAACTTTGTATTTTATAACTGATCTTCTAAATGCCTAGATGAGCCAGCTTGGAATTATACAATTATGGAGCTTGAAGTTCATCAGGGGAATATTTAATTTATCTTACTTTTTTCAAAGTTTATTGTTTTGATGCAACACAATATACTGTCATTAATCCAAATTATCTTAACTAGCTACCTACTGGGGCACTCCTTGAAAGCTGATTTGGGGTATTTCAGGGGCTAAATTGCACCGATGTCTGAATGCCAATCTATGTTTATTTTCACTCGATGCATTGATATCATAATTTACCTGTGAGATGTGCGTGAGTTGTGAGCAGAACTTGGACAGCTTTGGGTTGACAACTGGCTTACAAAATGACTCAAATGTGTCTTCCTGTAAAAACAAAAAAAATAGATAGATGAGTATGACTTAGATACTTAAAATCTTATTATGCATGTAACATGTTAACAACATCTACATTCAACTTAGGGCAAAATATATATTACAAAAGATGGGAAATTTGATTTTAATACAATATTGTAAACACTAACATTAGACAAAATAATTAAATTTAATTACATTTTAAAATCATGAAAAACAAAGACTGTGACCACATTTGTTTTAGTTGTTTCAAAGTACAAGCATATGCACTAAATATATTTCAATCATATATATTAGAAGTTCAACATTCTTTGATGAAGGGAAGTGAAAATGTAACTCTGAGGTATCTACCCAGTGGCGTTTCTTAATATTGTTTCAATTAATTACAGTATCATTTTCATTATTATTGTTTAATTTGTGTTTCTTAATTCTTTATTTAAATAGCAAACTTCTTTTTCAAGGTCCAGTTTCCTTACAATGCGCAAGGTCCTTGTATTGACGAGAACAATGGGGAACTCGATGATCTCGTGGAGGTACTCCGGAGGGTTGTATTCCAGACAGGTGGCCTCCACATCGATGACACACAGGTAGTCATACCGCACAGGCACGTCGGTTGGCAAGCCGGCTGCGGATAGCATCTGCTTAGAGTAGTAGTTCTTCAGTCTGCGTTTCAACACATCCCCACTGCCTCTGCAAGGCAAGGATAGAACAGCAAAAAAAAGGGAGATAATTTAGATTTTGCACTGTTTAATATCATATGTATGACATTTTTTTGCATTTTGTAATACTAATTGAAAGTAGTTTTCTTTGGAAAGTTTCACTTTTCTTGAAATTTGAAAAAAGAACACACATTTGAGAAACTATGGGATATTTAGTTTATGTTGCTTGCAATTCTTGTATCTGGTTGTGCTTCTGCAATATGTTTATTAACCAAGAAGTGTTCATCTTAATCAAATTATCCTATCTTGTAATTTAAGACACATAATCATCTCTAATTTAAACTTAATTTTTCACAGATACAATAACCCCGAAATGCACACATTTTGAATCTCAATACTCGTAAACAGTCTTCCTTAATTTGTTTTGCGAGGATAAAATCAATGGCATAGTTATTATCCCCAGCGACACTTCTGGATAAATTATGTCAAACATTGATCTTACGAGTTGTTACATTGGAGCTACCGGAGTAGTCTGCAATTCAGTCTTTCTTGTTGCCACTCTCCCAGATTATTTACAACATACAAGTGTATGGTGGGACTCTGTCTGATGTATCATTTTGGCAACCTGAAACTGAAAGAAACTTAGGGAATTTTAAGGGAGAGCTTTGATTTCCCTCATACCCCACCCCACCCTCATGTCTGGTTAACCCTGGTACATCACTAGACAAAAGTCAAACATTGATCTTACGAGTTGTTGCATTGGAGCTCCCGAAGAGTTGTCTGCAGTTCCGTCTTGGACATCCTGTTGATGAGGCCATTCTTGAGAGACATCTGTTTGTAGATGGGATGGCTGAAATCTTTGGGATTTGGTGACCCATCCTGAAAGATTAATCAACATTCATGCATCAATCATTTTTTTAATCGAGTCTGAAGCACCAGCAACTTAGTTATGATAACGTAGTTATCCCTTAAAGTTATGGGGATTGGTGTAGTCTAAGAAGACGAAAGGTAGAGACATTTACATTAACATTTGGACTTTTTAAAAATATGTCATACCATACGTCTTAGGACACTGTGTAAACGAACTGTACTCAGGTCACTTTAACAACGTCTTAGCCTACCCAAAACCCCCAAATTTGGTTGGAAATATTTAGGCTACTCACGTGAATTTTGACGACCAGGCAGATGAGTACTCCCACTGTCCTATTCTTCTGTCCTAAAGACGTTTACAAATTGCAATTCGCGAAAAATCACCACTTTTCCAAAGGAAAACACAGGCAGACGTTCGATGTCCAAGCGATACCGTTGCATGTCAACACGTCGCACATGTACTAGTATTGTATTCGCCGTGTAAAGACATTTGCATACGCGACTCACAATCACAGGAAGACTGGTAAACATATTATCAAATACACCCGCTGTATGCATTATACACAAGTCTTGCGGGTGATTTTATAATGTGTTTACCAGTCTTCCTGTGAGTCGCGTATGCAAATGTATTTACATTGTACACGGCGAAATACACTACTAGTACATGTGCGACGTGTTGACATGCAACGGTATCGCCTGGACATCGAACGTCTGCCTGTGTTTTCCTTTGGAAAAGTGGTGATTTTTCGCGAATTGCAATTTGTAAACGTCTTTAGGACAGAAGAATAGGACAGTGGGAGTTCTCATCTGCCTGGTCGTCAAAATTCAGGTGAGTAGCCTAAATATTTCCAACCAAATTTGGGGGTTTTGGGTAGGCTAAGACGTTGTTAAACTTAAAGTGACCCGAGTACAGTTCGTTTACAGTGTCCTAAGACGTAAGGTATGACATATTAAAAAAAAGTCCAAATGTTAATGTAAATGTCTCTACCTTTCGTCTTCTTAGACTAGGATTGGTGGCAATCATTTAACATTTATAGAACAAAAACAAAACAAAAAAAGGGTTAAAAAATGCAGGACATGTGTCCCTTGAATGATTAATTAGTTACAATAATGGTGCTCCAATTAGTGGCATCACCCCCCCCCCCCCCCCCCTTCACCACACTCTTGACTAATCTACTGCACTCAAACAATGAATATACAATCACATTTTAATTTTCAAATGTTCAATACAAAAATTAAAAATCACCACTAAAGGCACTATTATAATTTTGTTTGTTTACTCTTAATCTTATTCCTTACAGTTACAAGTTACAGTAAGATATACTTCATAATCTTTACTTACCAGTTTTGAAGGACTTCCTTGGTGTTTCACTTCATTTCCCTTTCTCCTCTTGCTTTCACTGATTTTATCATTTTCATCAGTCTCTCTTTGAGATTTCACTAACTTTTCCTGCTGCAGAACATTCACATCAACCTCCATCGTTTCTTCTTGGTTTTCTGAGTACGATGCCGATGCCGATGTCAAGCTGCTCTGTTCAGACGAAGTCCTTTCATCGGGGATATCGTTATCTGCAATTCGCACTTTCCTCCTTTGTCGCACAGATCTTTGTGAGGTTGTCATTTTTGTAGTACTTGCCTGTGCATTGCGATTGTCTTTTCCCCTATTTTTACCGCGCCGATTTCTACGTTTGGGACTACGGGTGCAATTCGCCTGCAAATCTTCTCTCTCAGAATTCATTATCCGCCCTCGTACAAATATCAACAGGAGACATGATATAGCTATTATGGCACAAATACCTACACACCATGTTAGATTTAGCATAACAGTTGAAAACTGTTAAAAAATACCTTTTGAAAAATGGTATCCACGCTGTATACACTACTGCCTTGTCTGCAGCACGCATGCACCGAAGGTTTAGACCGATAAATCAGTCCTTCTCCTCGTTGGTTGTTTCACTCAAGATCAAGCTGGAGGCTAGGCGCGCTAAACGTCAGAATTTTAAAAGACCCCTTCAGAACGAAGTGGATTTTTCTGTCTACAAAGGTTACGCATTATGCGCTTTCACGATCGCGAGGCCTAGAAATGGAAGCGGTGGTGCTCGATGATATCTACCTGGCGCTGGCGAATTCGCTGGCGGCCTTGGCATTGGTATCAAAAGTACTTGGGTTTCTTGTTGGATCTGAACGGGAGGATGGGGGGGGGGGGGGGGGGGGGGGCTATAGGGGCCCCACCCCCTAACTCACCTTTTTTGTAATACTTTTCTTTTTCATTTTTTCTTTCTCATTCACTGGATGAGATGTCTCTGCACCATCCAACCCCGTGGGCTCAACATTCAAGAAGGCAGTGTTTAGCTTCATACTACACATTCTCCTAATATGATTGCTATATTTGATTTGTTTTGTTTTGCTTCCATTATCATTTCTCAACAGATGTCCTTGCATTTACCATCACACTACTCCATACTTGTTTTGTTTTTTAATTATTTACCTCCTCTCCACGCTCCATTTTAGATAAATTGTTGTATTCACATTTACTAAGCTTTGCACATTAGTACGATATATCTTGGTATGATTTGTACTATAACCTGTATAGTCGCATGTTTTTGTTGTATCACATTTACACTTTGTTCACCTACATGTATGTTTAACTGACATTGATTATTCTCTTGTTTTCCCACAGGCTTCCCCCTCATTCATTAGCAGGAGCTCTCATTCTCCATCCTTTTCCATGCATTGTTTTGCTCGATTTTCAACTATTATATTTTTTCAATTCTCTCACATTTTCTCCATATTAGATTATCATTTGTTATAGTTTGATACTGTATATAGTTGTACATATTGTATATGCTCATCTGTTTATTGATATATCACATGCACCACTTTTTAAGTATGTTTAATCTACATTTCTCCCACTTTCTGTTTTCCCACAGGACTCTTATCGGCAGCCAGCTGCATTAGTTTCATAAGACTTATTTATTTGTCATGTTGTAATTATTTTCATGTATTGTATATATCCCAATATACTTATTTATATATCATGTATATATCTTGATAACTATTTAATAATTAACTGACATTACACTCTCATTTTCCATTTTTCTACAGGGTTCCATTTTTGTACATAAGCATTGTCTGATTTTCGTACATCCTTCTTTCTCTGGTTCATTCTTCATATTTCCACTGATCATCACCCATTCTTATCCCCCCCCCCCCCCCTCCCCATCAGCATTCCTTTTCATACAACCACTCTTCATTAATCCCATCTCCTCCACTTAAGCTCCCCTTTGTTTACCTCCCCCCTTCCCCCACACACACCTCCCTCTTCTGTGGCCACTCTGGCCCCCTTTACTATAAGCCCCTTCATCTCACCTCCATTCACATCTTGCCTCCATTCACTATTCATGTCCTTAATTACCATCCTGTATGGTACTTCTTTGATCATGCCTCCTTCTATCTTTCTATGACCCACACTCCAGCCCCTTGCTCCTTGTTACATAACATCCTCTTTGTGTGCATTTCCTCCAATCCCAGCCTAGTCTGATTGGCCACTCACAGCCCTTTCATTGTTCCATGTTTCCACCCCCTTCCTCAGTTTCGTAGCATGTGTAGCTATATGTGTATATATATGTTGTTTCTTTTTGTATTATCGTCACTTTATAGCCTCTGAAGAAGATTCTGCTAGGATCGAAAATGTAGGCCCTATATTGACTCTCATTTTATTACCCGGCATTATTATAGTAGATAAGCAGTTTTCAGCAGTATTTTTCACTTTTCTTTTTCATGATTATGTTAAAGTGAACAACAGCCCATAAGGCAAGATATAAATCAAACTCAAATAGGCCAATAAAATCATAGAAATACTCTCAGAAACTTGATGTATTTCTGCAAAAAGTGCTGATGCCAGTGGCGTAGCTTGGAGACATGGGGGGGGGGGGGGGGAGGTGCCCCTAATAATTAAAAAAACATAACAAACATAACTGGGGACAATTTATGGAGGGAAACCCCCCCCCCCCCCCCCCCCCCCGCAAAAAAAGGCCAACCACATTTGATATCAATCCGCAGCAGATAGCTTTATAATTTACCAAATATATCAATTAGTAGGGGGTTTCCAGGCCAAATTTGTATCATCCCGTATTAGTAAAAACATACTACTTTCACATGATTGGTAATAAGAGCGTACATTTCATTTTTTGTGTGTGGGGCGTTTCCCACTACTGGCATTTCCCTTTAATACATCCCCGTTCTCAATATAGCCCTATATGCAAGTACATGTAATTTGCACCATTTCCACTATGTCCCCAATTTCGAGGACCGTCCCCGGTTCCGATACGTCCCCGGTTTGAATGTACGGTGTCATACTTACGTCCCCGTTAGGGAGGGATTACAAACGCACACACAACCACATGCACACACACACACACAAATGAAATTTACTGAAAGAACAGAAGGAAATAGCAGAAATAAAGGAAATAGCAGACACTGGTTTCATATGGAATTTAATATGAAAAGGATTTATTTGATAAACTGATACACATTTTGTTTGATACGACATGAATGAAAAGAATATCTTGTAGAAATATTGATAAGCAAGTATGATTTATAAAATGACTGATTTATATTCTGTGATTTTTCTTACTTAGATTCTTTGTACGTTGCTGACTTTGCATTGTACTTTGTACTTTGTAATTTGTACTTGTACAAATATACCAGCAAGTTTTAGTCTTACAACAAAGCTGGGGCCATTATTTTGTTCTCACAGTCATATTCCATTTGAGAGAATTAGGAGATAGATTTTACACAAGATTGTTGAGATCAGTGGCATAGCTACGGGGGAAATGGGGGGGGGGGGGCACATTCCCCCCCCCCCAAAAAAAAATGACAAACCAAATGACAAAAACAATGAAAATTATAAGGGGGAAATCCTTGAAAATATAAGGCAATACATAGGGTGTGCTCCCAAAATAATATTTGCCCCCCCCCCCCAAAAAAAAAAAAAAAAAAAAAAATTAAAAAAATCAATAATAAATAAATAAGTCCAACCACGCTACTCCACTGGTTAAAGGTGCACCTGTAAAGTGTCAGATATTGCCCAAAATTACATTTGAGACTTCAATCCTATACCAAAATCATTGTAAGAAATGTCCAAATGATGTGTGAAAGTTTCATTGAAAAAGAACACTGCTTTCCTGGTTAATAAAGCGAAAATTTGTGTCAGCTTTTACTACGAATTACTGTATAACGTGTATGAGGTTTATAACCGTTCATTAACGCTCTTGAGCTGAATGATTATCAATGATATATATCGTCATACTAAAGGGGCATTTAAAAAAATCTAACCCTATTTTATTCTTCTCTTACCATAAGCCAAACAACACGGTAGAAGAGAAATGTGGAAGCTCCAAGTAATTTTTGTGGATTTAGACACTTTACTGGTTTCACTTAAGTGAGGCCTGTAAAGTGTCTCCACGAAAATTACTCCGGGTTTTATTAATGTACTTTCAAATGGATTGAAACCCAACCAAAATCCTCATAAAGTAAATTTCGGGAAGAACCAATATTCAAGAATATCTTTATGGGTTAAAGAATCAAATTGAATATGGTTAGTTTTGCGGAAATTTGAAGAAAAAAAAGATTTTTTTTCAGAGGAAGGTTTTGATCACAAAGGGTGATTAGCCTTCAGTATTAAGCAAAGCAATGCTAGACAGTGCAAAGTACTCTGTAAATATTTATGCTCTACTGGTCCATCCAAAGCTACTCATGGGTTATCGACTCTTGACTTTCTTCTTTGAAGTTGAGGGTTGCTCTAACTCTTCTTCGTACTCAATCTCGACCTTTGACCGTTTATTCCTCCGTGCTGCTTTCTTGGGCGTCTTCTCCTCCTCCCTCTCCCCCTCATCACTGTCTTCATCTGACGATGAGGATGATGATGTGGCGTTATACCCGCGTGGCCTCAGCTTGTCCATATCCTGCGGGCAAATAGGGTCAACAATTAATAGTAATAATAATATGAATGTTCCCATAGTGCAGCTACTATAAATACATATTCTACTGCGCTTATAAATAGCTCTGAGTAATGAACAAAAACAAATACATGTATGTCAATCACTTGATACTTGGTACTTGGTACTTGGTAGTTTAATCCTCCAAAACATTCCATAGGAGTTTTAACTGCAGGTGATAGAGGCATCTTTGTTGGGGTCCATTGAGTTTATATGTTACATCACTATATGAATGTTAATCATAAATATTATAGAAATATTGTATAAATATGCTCAACAATTATTTCCTACTGGTCAAATCTGTTGATGAAGCGGGTGACAGAGGCATGTTGGTTGGAGTCAATTGAGTTTATATGTTACATCAACATAATTATTGTTAATCATGAAAGTAGAAAATGTTATAAACCCCTCACAAAAAGTTCCGCAATTCAAGTTTGAGCGTTCATAACTTTCTTGTCCCTATATTATCTTACATGGATTTGGTATCCTTGAAAAGCCTGTTTATTCCTCTTTACATTGATACCCAATTTATAATGGTTATAATGGAATGAGCATTATACCTGAATATGGGGCCAAGTCAAGATTGAAATGATGCAAAATGCATTGTTATTGTGTGACCGCCTCAACACCATTCAAAACACACCTAAATCTTTTTTTTTTAAATGAAGAATTTACTTTGACAATAACGTTGTATTTTATAACATTTTGCTTTTGACAAGGCTCCATATTCAGACAATGGTACCAAAACATATATATGAGTGTTGATCTTTGCATGGTGGTCCCCTTCAAATAATTTTGGGCCCTGTCTTACCTCAAAATCACTCAGATCACTCTCCTCAAAGTCTTCATCGGCAACATACTCCACTTCTTCTTCAAGCTCCTCTTCCTGGAAATGGTAGAGAAGATATGTGAACATATTACTCATGTTTCCTCCCATATTTAGAGCTCCATTCAATTCAACTCAATTCGATTCAATTCAGTTCAGTTTATTTGTTAGAGATAAAGACAGAAAGAAATCAAGAAATTACACACAATATACTCCTGTTTCCTCCCATATTTAGAGCTCCATTCAATTAAATTCAATTCAATTCAGTTTATTTGGCAGAGATAAAAACAGAAAGAAATCAATAAATTACACACAATATATGTATATATCACACCTGAGACCTCTGAGAAGCAACATATGCTTGTATCTGTCTGAATGCATTGCTTCCAAGGGAGCAGAAAGTGCATGACACATGCAGATTAATTGCAAGTGTGTGTCCAACGACCGTGGTAATACATGCTCTATACATCAAGACATTATTCAGGGCTCGACACTAGCACTTGCCCTGTTGCCCGGGGAATGTAAAAATTAATGTTGGGCAAGTAAAATGTCATGAATGGTCTAGATGGTTGCCCGACTGGGCAACTAAATTGTTGCTCGACTAGGAGAGAATAATGTATTTTCTAATGTGTAAATCTCATCTAGACTATAAGTTATGGGGCAAGTAAATTTTCTGTTCGGGCAAGTAAAATTTGAAAAGTTATGATTCTGCTTGCCCGAAGGGGCAAGTAGAAAAAAAATGTTAGTGTGGAGGCTTGCATTATTCATTAGCATGATAGTCTATTGCTCACCTCCTCGGCAGCTGCAGCTTCCCTCTCTGCTGCAGCCTCCGTCTCCTCCTCCTCTTCCTCCTCTCCGTCCAGGGCGCGGTCAAAGGCGTGGCTTGGGAAGTTGTAGATGTCCCCATACTTGGTGGAAAGAAATCATACAGAAAACATTGTATAAAAGAGAATCATTACAGCAGGAACAAGAGAGTATGCACAGAGAACAGAGCTTTGTTATTAATTTAGTGCTGAATGGAATTTAAATGTCTCGCAATTCACCATTTTGTTTGTTGTTGATAAAGCTTTAAATAGACTACAATTAGTACATGATTGCACGAACATCACTTGTGTCTTGACAAGTATTATAAAATTACAAACATGAGATTTACCATTTGTATGAAGAGTATCAATTATCACCTGACTTAGCAAATACAGTACATGCCGCTGCCAGGAAATAATTTAGGCTATTTCATGGGTCTATTTCACCCCTGCCATTCGCGTCAACGTTAAGGGGCTGTACGCATACCGTACCAGGCACTTCCGGCGCGTACCGTTACTTGTACTGTACATGCATGTCAGTACGTGACTCTCGCGGGCGAGTGCAACAGATTTTGACAGTCAGATGATAAAACAGTTATTACATTTGTTGTCGGGAAAATCACGGAATATTTCATCCCTCGGGATTTCAAATGCTATTTCGTGAAGAAAATAAGTCCCTCGACTTCGTCTCGGGACTTATTTACTCTTCCCTCAATAGCATTTAAAATCCCTCGGGATGAAATATTCCATGCTATCCCCTCCACCGCCATGTAATAACTGTATACTGTTTACTGCTAGGTACTGGAAAATTATTTCATGATTCTAAAATCATGTAAGATCATCGGCTCATCAACATTAACAAATAATTGTACACAGCAAACTGTTCTTGAGATATTAAACAATTGAACAGGCAGATGGGACATAGTTATGTCCCAAAACTTTGAAGTGTAAATGTAGACATTCATATTTTGCATATTGTCTAGAGGAATTAACAATGTTTGACTAACTGTCCCCGATTATAGACAAACCCAAAACTTTGCGGCATAGACATACAAATATTGTTATTTATACTGTACGCTTTGCATATTGTCTGGAAGAGTTAAATTTTAAAATGTTTAACCTGTTGCTAACGGGAACAGGGTGGGTAATGTACAAAGTCTATGGGGATTTCAAAATCTTGAAGGGAACGGGTTAACTTACAGTCCCTGACTTTAATCTTTCCAGCAGCTCTTTCTCGATGGCATTATCCAGCTGGGCAGCAATCAAAGCCTTCTCTTCCCTCCTTGACTCTCTCCTCTCTACTTTCCTCTGGAGAGGTACAATCTTTTTCCTGTAAAACAAAATGAATCAAATCAATTCAACATATTTCAAAGCATTTTCTTCCCTTGTTACAAACAAAATTAATACATTCAGGACATTGCAAAGCCTTCTCGTCCCTCCTCGACTCTCTCCTCTCTACTTTCCTCTGGAGCAGTACAAGCCTTTTCCTATCAAAATAAAATAAATTAAATCAATTCAACATATTTCAAAGCATTTTCTTCCCTTGTAAACAAAATTAATACATTCAGAACAGTGCAAAGCCTTCTCATCCCTCCTCGACTCTCTCCTCGCTACTTTCCTCTGGAGCAGTACAAGCTTTTTCATTTATAATAGTTAAATCATAGCATTTATACAGGGTTTTTAAGCGCAAATTATCAAAATGAAACAAAATCAATAAATTCAACACATTTCAAAGCTTTTCAAATATTAAACAAAATGAATAAATTCAGAACTGCATTTCTGTTTGCCTCTCTGATCTCTAGTATACTTTCCTCTGAAGTGGTACAAGCTTTTTCCTGTGAAACAAAAATAAATCAATTCAACACATTTCAAAGCCTTTTCTTCCCTCGTTAACAAGCTGCTCGAATTGCGGCAAAGTCACTTCATATTTGCTTTAAATTGAAATTACTAAATATTTTCCACCTATTTTTACATCATTAAAAGGTAGACAAAAATCAGGAGTTGCCAATTTGTAGAGGAAAATAATGATCAATTTTGCCTTAAAATAGCTCTCGTCCTTGATGGGTTAAATGACCACTCTAGGCAGGTTGGCTGCTACAGACAGGTGGCCGCTAAGACAGGTTTGAATGTATGCACTCATACAGACATTACCATACTGTTATTTGTAGCAGGCTGTGCAGACAATGCATAGATGGTAGGTATCAGATACTTGCCAAGACATGCATTGTCTATGTACTCCGTGCTACAAGGACATTGTGAGTACAGTATGGCGTGAAAATGGTCATTGATGTGTGTACATGGATACTTACTGACGTCTGAGGACCAGCTTGCGCATGCGAATCAGATACTGGGTGATCTTTGTGAAGCGCTGCTTGCACTTGTGCTTGATGAAGCCGGGCCAGAACTTGAGGTGCCTGTTGATCTGGACCAGGGCCTTCTCATAGTTCTTGGACAGTCGCACCTTCTCCCAGAGCTTGTCGGGAAACGCTGCCCTCTCGATGGTCTTCATGTACAGGTAACACACTCCTACGGGTACAGGAATAGGGTATAACATTGCTTGTTACATGTATGCATTTAAAAAAAATGTAACTCGTAAAGTTCTATTAAAGTGTGCAGCATCCAAATTATATTAAATGCATGAACAAACGTGTCTTTTAATTTCAATTCCTCATTTCAAGAAAAGACTATAATGTACAAACGTAGACTATTTAAAAAATATAATATTTTGAACTGACTTGACTTTTTCATTAACATCTAGGACAAATGGGTCGTACAATTGAGTTATTTTGGGGCTTAATGTCAGATAGGCCATAATGGGGCAATGGGGCATAGAATCAATCACCAATGGGTTGTCCATGTTATAAGAGAGTTGTTTTAATTAGTATGGGTCATACAAGTGCCTCAAATGCTTATATACAATTTGCACAATATAACTATCTATCATTATTTAAAATTCTATATACTTCTTAAATTGGGCTTGACGTCAAATGGGCACAGGGCCAATGAGCTATACTATAGACACCTGAGATCAATGGGTTGTTATTATTCTCGTTGTCATTTCATTTCACTCGATTACTCACCATTTTCTTCCCTGACGGTGGCATACTGGCTGTTAGCAAGGGGGCAGGAAGCCCGGTTGCACATACCAGTCAAGTTGTACTCATTTCGGCAGAACTGCTGGGTTCTCACCTTCGTGTTGACTTTGAAGGAGCAGAAAGTTGTGTTTATAATGCTCCATATAACCTGCACATAATCATCAGAAAAAATAGGGGGAATTTAAGACTAACTAGTAACAATTTTCAGACAGTAGGACTAGGACGAACAAGGTTTTTTGAGGCTAAATTTCTCAGTCCTAATAGTAGTAGACCGGTGCTAATGTAGGATGTTTGTACTCCGGGTACTCCCCTTGTTAACTCTAATCAAGCTGGGTTATTTGATCTCAGCTCAGCATTGGCATTTGATAAAAAAAACACCCTCAGACAAAAAGAAAGGTGACATGGGGAAAAGGGGGAAAAAGGAACAACAAATATAAGAATGAGAAACACAAAAATAAAAAATAAAGACAAGGAAAGTTTAAAACTTCCTAAACAAGAAAGGGACAATTTCAGAAGGTTTACCTGATAAAGATATAGGGTCAAAAGAAGAGAGAAAACAAATAAGATGGAAAATACATAATTATGAGAAAAAAGAGAACAAAAACAAGGTTGAAAATATTATTAACTGCCAGCCAAGAAAAAACGTAACAGGTCCGGTGTGGGGCTCGTTGCATGGGTAGCTAGCCTAGTATGGGTACACTTGTGAACTAGCACAATAAGCACCAAGGGCGCTAATGAAGTTTCGTACCCCCCTTTTTTTCTTTTCTTTTTTTGCATCACTTTAAACTCAACTAAATTGGTTTGTATTACTCACTGCACTTTTACCTTATCCCTCGATGGTCTGTTACAAGTACATATTTTGGTCACTATTTTTGACGACTTCAATCGATGGTTTTGGTTGCGTGGCATTCGCGGTCGCTAAAATCAAAGTTAGCAGGACTGAAACGTAATCAATCGACCAAGTGGGTGGCTATATAATTTTTTTTTCTAGTTTATTTAGAGCCACCATACATGTGTACATCCACTTGAGCTACGGATGTAACCACTACGGGGCGCGCACGCACCGCAGGAGTATGGTACTCTCTCCCACTCACACCTATGTTATATAGTAAACACAGTCAACAAGTTTGTGAGATTAACCAATTTTTTAAAAAATAAACCAAATAAACCAACTGTGGATAGGGGGAGGGTAGAATTAAACACAATTTGAAACTTACATTGAGCCTTCTGATGTCAAAAGTACTTTATTAATTCCTATTTGAGAATATCTGATCTTTAGAAATATTGCAATGGATGCTTGAAAAGCTGTACTGCCCTCTAAATACAAAAGTAGACCAGTTGTTTACATGTTTAGGTTTCTGCCCAGTCAACTTCCCAAATTCCTCCTGAAACTGCAGTAATTATACAATGGAAGCCAGGAAGAATTACACAATTTGTTTCTGTGTCTGTGACTGTGTGAATACTAAATAGATAGCATTTCAATAGATATTGTCCAGTCAATAGCTTTTGTATTGCATCCCAAAGTATTTAACAAATATTTGTGACTCTAAAGAATTCTTTACAACCAGCTTTGAACTACTTAGAAGATTAACACCATGAAGGCATGATATAATTGTTTGTTGAACAAAGCCACACATAAGACCATTATGCATCATTATGCATTACAGACATAACACACTGCCACAGCATCAAATTGATCAATGGTGTGAAAACTTATTAGTTTGTATAAATCATCTAGGGTCCTTTGTTCAAGTTCAAAGAATCTTTTAGTTCAGTATTCTATTAAAACCAAGACATATGGTCAGCGGTCTTTTCAGTTTGCTGCACCTATGCTCTGGAACAAACTTCCTTACCATATTAGACAATCTGATACAGAGCATCAATTTCGAGCTAATTTAAAGGCTTTTTTGTTTGTTAATGAATTGTAAGTTTTAATTATTTTATTTTTGCTCAAATACGCTTCTATTTCTCTCTCTTTTTTATTTATGCGCACTGAGACTTAATTGTAAGATTGCGCTTTATAAGAAAGGATTATTATTATTATTAAAACATCTAGTTTTTCTTGGACAATGAGGGCAGCTTTCACTAACATGTATTTTACATGGGGTTACTGCAGCATATGCAGTTAACCCCTTGACTTGTAGGGGTGACTCTCTCCACTCGCAAGTTACCGCTAGCTAGCTAGCTGCTGGTGAAGTCCCGCTAACTTCGATTTTAGCGACCGCGTCACCGCAAAGTGCGAAGTCGAATGCGACGCATCCAAAACCATTGATTAAAGTCGTCAAAAATAGCTTAAATTGTGACCAAAATATAAAAACAGACCATCGAGCCTCGAAGGATAAGGAAAAAGTGCAGTGAGTAATACGAACAAATTTAGTTCAGTTTAAAGACAACAAAGTGATTAAAAAAAAGTTTTAAAAAGGGGTACAAAACTGCATGCTGCAATTAGCGCCGCACCAAGAATGCTCACTAGTCACACTAACTTAATTTGTCACCAATCGATCGCATACAGTCAACTAGCTTCAACTTGATCTTGTCGTCATGCTAGTCAAAAAATTGAAAAAGCAGCCAGCGCACGACAGCACAGCCACAGGACGGGACCGGCCGGACGGCACACGTCACGCGCAAAACATTGTAGACATACAAATATGAGTGAAATGCTGAAAATGTATTACGACACATGCTTGAGTGATAATAAAACAGTTCAGTCATTCAGCGAATTATACAAGCCAATTTCCTGACTTTATTCAACTTTCAAGACGTGGAGTACGAAATTGCATTAGCACCCCACTTACCCTACACAGTTTTCAACACATGGGACTTAATTTAAGCGAATAGATCAAACAAACAGCTCTCATTCACATGCCTTCATACTGAATTTCAACTAATTTTAACACTGAGTTCATTAATTGTTGTTATATAAGTCATAATACGTAAAATAAATCAACTTACATCGTCGTGCTGCATGATTGTAACAAGAAATATGGCCACACAATACGATAATCAGTAAAAAATTAACCACACGTTGCTTTGGGCTGAAGTTAGTAGCAAATATTAATGTGGTTAACCGTCAACCTTTTTTGTTACTGTGTAAAGTCTACACGGCAAACTCATCATGGTCTAGTGCATTCATAGTGCACTGCGTTATTGGTCGCTGAGTTCAGGTACCTGGCTAGCTAGCTGAACAAAATAATTGGAAAAAAGCTAAAAACATAAGTAACAACAACAACAACGTGGTCGGTGTTCCTGCGTATGTGTTACAGTTGTTGTCGATTAAAATGTCTCTGATAGAAGGAAACATCTTACTCGCATGCATTTTTGCTGCTGTTGCTATTATTGCAGCTGGGATTCTTCTATTCACAAGAAAGACGAAGTCAGGTATGTTTGCAATTGTACGCAATATATAAGATTCCGTATGGTCTCTTCTTAACATAATTACAATAGTCCCACGTGATAAAAAATGTGTTGGGAATTCCACAATAATATGTTTTGTTTTATTCATTTTATATCTATGATTTAAAAAAAACTGTGTAAATATTTATTTTGATAAATGGCATAATCGTGTATTAGGCCCCACCACTGCTATACTGTATACATATAACCTAACCATAACCCTAACTAAACCCTAACCCTAACCCTAACCCACACAACACTACATTGTAATGCTGCGCTATACGGGAACAATGTGGGACAGTACCAAAAAAGTTTGTCAAAATTTCACACAAAATTCTTATCTTAAATTCAACAAAATCAATCATGACTGGCCCAAAAAATGATACAAGTGTTATATGAACTTACCAAAATGGTCCAAATTATTCTTCAAATGTCAAAAAAAATGGAAAATCTGCAGTTTTGGAAAATAAAAAGACTGAGAAAATCTCAGTCGTGATCCCTCTCGAAAGTGTTGCTGCTATCTGGATGACTGTCATGTATTTCCCGCAAGCTTCCCACACCACACGTGTTACCGTATCCGAATTCTGACACGGCGTATCCGAATTCTGATACGGCGTATCCGAAATCGGATACGGCGGGCATGCTTGCAGATCGCGAGTTGGCTTGTTTTGGACAATAATAAGCGGCCTCCGCATGGTGCGGGCGGGCTTTCTTTGTTTACGATGGGACATCGAGCAGGAAGAGAAAGAAATGGAACTTATATGACGATTTTTGTAAGTATGACTTATCATTTTGAAAATGAAATTTTGTACAATAAATCATAAAATCAGCTTCAATCTAGGTATGCAATTTTTTACTTTAGATATGCTGTTCTTTTCTCTCTGTTTGTAGTTCAAATTGTGTCCCGTAGATTTTTACCACTGTGAGCAGTAAATGGTCCTATCAGGACCATTTACAATACATTGTAGATGTGGTGGGGCCTAATACACGATATTGCCTGATAAATTTATATTTTGTATACGAGAATCATTGGTTCATTGTATAATTCAATATTTGATTTGGTTAGTTTGTTTAAAATACCTTCTTAGACTTTGACCTTGTCCTTGACCTTGAGCAAGTTGAGGCTTGACATTGAAATTGTATGTTGAGCTTGATTGATGTTGATAATTGTTTCTGATCCGTGTTTTGATGAATAGCCAACTGTCATGGAATATACAGGTTAACTAGCATTTATTCATTAAAATATGTGATGATAGTTAACATGTTCATATTAGAGAACCCGGGAACTTCTTGAAATGAGCGAAAACAAACTTTTATAGATATATTTTCTGAACTATATATATTTCATATATTCCCGCGGATAGTTATTTTCGATTGAATGGTGTCATGGTGTTTGTTGTACCTCTTCGATAGAGTGTGTCAATGAAAAAATCACGTGGTGAAGAGATGTCTTCCATTTGCGTGCGATGCGACTTGAGCTTCGCACCGCTTCGCATCGAGAACAAAAAGGCACCCATTCAGAATTACCGAACCTGAAAGTCATACAATGTGACCGTAAGTTTGGATGCGTCTAATTTGGTGTCTCCAGTGATAGAAAACACGATATAGCCCGTTTTGGTAGAGAATGCCCACTATCCTTCAGTTTCCCAGCCCCTAGACTAGTTTTATATTAATCAGAACTAGAAAAACATTGGAAGCACCACCCGCAGAAATACTGCCCATACCAACGCGAATCCAATGAAGTAAAGAGGGGCACATAAGCTGAAGCTTCAAGCCTCAACACCAAAGTAAACCAAAGTAAGTAATCACTGAAATATGTCATACCTGCATGACCATGGATGGGTAAATAGGGGAAAGGAAATTATGTACATGTCATGTAGTTTCACTTTTCAATCTCCACTATTTCTAACACCAATAAAGAAGAAGAGAGTGAACCCAGACGACCTCGTCCAAGACCGAGGGAAGATGCTGTTCCTCCAGGGCGACCCGGGAGGAGGAGGAACGTGAGGGAACGCATGCAGCAGGCCAGGCAAGATGAGGATCCTGAGGACATAGGTAAAGTCGGTGCTCAAAATTAGTGCTCAAAATCTGGCCCGGGCCGGGGCCTCTAAAAGTTAGCTGTGGGCCACCAACCTAAGTTTCAAAATGCTAAATTCCACTGGTCAGCCTAACTCATCATTGTCAATATGCTAGAATGACATCAAACCCCAAAGAATGTAGCAGAGCAAGCATACCTACGGCAATCATTCAGCCGTAAAGGATTACTTGACCATATCTAGAAATCAGTGGAACTGGGCCTGGGTCATTGTCAAGCTCTTGCCCCCAGTAATTTATGTTTTTTTGATCTTGGACTAAATTCTTGATACTTAATTTCCCTAGCCCAAACTAGCAAACAAATAATTTTAATATTATTTTTGTATGTTTTTCTTAGTTTGTGGCCACTAGATTTAGGTTTTGGGCAATTAGGATTTGAACAATCTTGTTTATACTTGCCCGACAGGGCCACAAAGCATCTAGCTTTGCATTATGATCTCTTCTTCAAGGTGATGAACAATCTACTTTATATCTCAATTTGTTTTCTTATACAGAAGAGTATCTGGAGGAAGAGGATGATGAGAGAGACCACAGAGATGAGGATGGCAAGAAGATTGGAGTCAAGAAGGCCAAGAAACTGGAGATGAAGGCAGAGAGACAGAGAGAGCGTGAGGTAATGCACACTTTGTTTTGCTATATGTTTTTTTGTTTTGTTTTGCTTTAGTTTGTTTTGGATTGTTTTTTTCACTTTGGTTGTTTTGGATTTTTTTCATTTTGCTTTAGTCTGCTTTTTTGTGTTTTATTTTGCTCTGTTTTGTTGGTGTGTCTTCCTTTTCTTTTCTTTTTTTTCTTTTTTTTTTTTGGGGGGGGGTCTTTTTCTTTATTTTGATTTGGTTTGTGTTTTGCTTTGTTTTTTTATTTTGCTTTATTTTGTTTGTTTTTGTTTTGTTTTTGCTGTTTTTTTGCTGTGTTTTATTTTTATTTTTTACTTTCTTCATTCTGGGTTTCAACAAAATGCAAAAGATAGAAACTGTAACATGAATTATAAACCTTATTATTTGATCAATATTATACAGAGTAAATTTAGTAGGCTTATGGGAGATTCTGAAATAAACAAACTAATAATTCTTACTTTTTTCCTTCTAGAAAACGATGAAATGCAGTTAACTGCTTTTATTAGCAAATTGATTAGAGTTGATAATACCCTCAAACTTAACCTGTTCCCTAAAAGAATTGCAATCCCCATAGATTTAATACAAGGACCTACCAGGTAATGCTGTTATCCGATCCGGATCCGATCCGAGATCCCGGCGGTAATGGCTTCCGAGCCGATTCCGAGACGGATCCGAGAAATATTTTTTCTCGGTAGAAAATATCGGAAGATTTTGCCGACCCATTTTCTCCAGTGATAATTGAACATGTGTATGTTTGACAGTCCATTAAGTAGTGTAATTTAAATAAGAAATGGGGAAATCAATATTGTTTACTTTATGAGTGGTTATTTTGGAGAAATTCTTGGTTCGTCAGTTCGTTTTGCAGTCGAAAATTGAACAGGATGCGCGAAATTGCTAGTCATTTGAACGATGTTGTGGACGGATGTGCAATCAAAGTTACGCCGATACTCGAGGGGAGACGTCTGTTGGATGTCTGTATGATCGAGCTAATAAGCCAGTGCATTCAAAATGTGGCTCTGAATACGTTTTATTGTCATTTGCACATTTAAAAATGTTCTGATATTCTACTTACATGATTTCTTGGCGTTTGATAGCTGGGCGGAAACAAAAATATGCCCCTAAACAATGAAAACAATTGCGCAAAATATCGATAAAAAATTACTACACCGCTCCCGTTTGCTTGTATAATTGCGTGTGCAGATATAGATCCGCCGCCGGGAATTCCCCAATTTTCGGCGGATGGATCTCGCGTAAGAAAAAACGTTCACCATAACACACGCAAAGTAATACGACCAAATTAACACCTAATAACTTGTTGCATGTGCATGCAAGCTATAGCTAGCTAACTCATTGGAGTTCTCTCGAGGCCTAGCCGTCCGTAATCCGATTTTTTTCTTTGGAAATATATCGATAATTCAGCAGTTTTGTCTTTGATTTGGGGGGTTATTTTGTATTCTGTTCGGCTTTCAGATGCCATGTTATCATGTAAGTAGATTACCAGAATTGTGTGGTTCCCTAAAAGGGTAATTTATAGCCGATTTTTGAGGGCAGTGGCCCGGCAGTGGCTCACAAGCGCGGTTTTCCACGCGATTGGCGGGTTGAGTTTCTGTGAAACGTGTGGTGCGATGCCGAACAAACCATCGAAAAAATACTTTTCTTGCGAAACTCTGAATAATCTGAATATTATTTTTCCGTAAAAATTGATATGTACATGCCTCGAAACGTCATTATTATTAATATTTTTGCCATATAAAACAAGAAAGATGAGTCTACAACGCTGCATTTTTTCAGAGCAAATTGCAATATTTTTTTCCTCCGAGATCCGATCCGATCCGAGATCTCGTTAGCGATATAGAATTCTAACGATCCGAGAACGGGCCGGGATTTTTTGTTTACCTAACAGCATTACTACCAGGTTCCCTTAGGTAATGGATACATTTTTCCACACACAATCATGACTCTTTAAAATTGTTCTAGCGTGTGTATTTCATTATTTAGCACATGTCTTCAAGTATGGAATATTTGTTTATAATTTGATATTTCATTATAATCATATTGTAGATCCAATTTTTAATTGCCAAATTATATTCAGCCTAAATAAAAAAAAAATTGCAAAGGTACAACGCACATTTGCCTAATTGGAGTAAATATTAAAATGTTAAGTGGGACAACAATCATTTAGTAGTAGTTCCTTTAACCCATTGCTTACGGGAACCGGGTAGGCTATCTACAAAATCTATGGGGATTGTATAATCTCGTAGTGAACGGGTTAATTTGACAGATGAATGCATGCCAATGCTATTCTCATTGCTGTGCACACTGTATACTGCACAGAGCACGATTTTTGTGCAATGACATAGCTTGGACCATAATTTGTTGCACTTCCCATGTTCATAATTGATTTTCAATGTTTAAACATTTCCTTTTGTTTGAATGGAATCCACAGATGATGCTACAAGAGAGAGAAGAGGAGAAAGAACGGAGAGCTGCGATGGATGAACAGAGGAAGAAAGTGGAAGAAAAAGAAGAGGAGTTGGAAAAACAAAAGGTGAGAATATTGGTTGTTCTTCCCATTGTACCTATTAAAGATGGTGAATAAAAGTAGTATCTAGAGAGGCTAGCTTTCAATCCTAGCAGGATCTTCGTCAGGGCAACAATTAACAATTGAATAAAGATGGTATTAGATTTGTGAATCACATGCGCAGTGCCATCTTGCCAGCGTCTTGCTCACAATGCAAAATACACATTTGCTCAGTGTTATGCAATGTGGACAAACATGCCCAGTTACGAATGTTTGGATAGTTTCGGACCAACCTGTACTTCCCCATACATGAGAAGGAACTCTGGCCAGGTCATAACAAGGGTGTGATGTATTTATATCATGTAGTCAACCATCAGTACCATTACTTATATGTACAACGCCCTCTATCTATAATGTAACACCAGCTATTATGTAACACGCCTACTGCGGCACCTTCACTTTCGCTAATGAATAAACTGACACTCCTAATCTGAAACTTGACTGAGTCAGACGTGCCTCCTTTGTTCTGGTTAATTCGAACTTCACATGGTGTCAGAAGTGGTGTCAGGAGTCAAATATTTTTTGCAACATGGCAGGACTAAGACCACCAGGACCCCTAAGCTTTGAGGGGAATGTTGCCAAAAATTGGAAAGATTGGCTGAGAGCCTATGAATTTTATGAGACAGCAACGGAACTTGCGTCGAAAGGAGAACCGGTCCGCTATGCCACATTTCTCCACGTGGCGGGAGCCACAGCACAGCAGATAGCTGAGACGTTCAGCTTAACGTCGACCGAGACCGGACACGTAAGCGCCTTGAAAGCAAAATTCGCAAAATATTGCCAGCCGAGACAGAATCTGTCTGTTAATAGATATACGTTTAACAAACGGGACCAACGAGTTAGTGAGAGCTTCGGAGTGTACATCACGGAGTTAAAAGCTCTCATCAGGGACTGTGAATTTGACGACCTGGAGGAAGAACTTTTGAGAGATAGGATTGTGTGTGGCATTCATAGCCAAGTGCTACGGGAAAAGCTGCTGCAAGTCGATGATTTAGATTTGCAGAAATGCATGACGATATGCAATATAGCCGAGAGCAGCTCTCATCAGATGGCCCAGCTCCAAGCCCCTCAGAGAAGCACAACTGCGCAAATGGACTTTGTGCGACAACGACCACCACATCCGAAACGACAGCCGGCACGAGAGAAACCAGCGAGGCCGAGCCCCGACACATGCACAAACTGCACGTATGTGCACAATACGGACTTTTGTCCTGCGACGAACGAACGGTGTAGAGAGTGCGGCGAGAGAGGACACTTCTCACGATCTTCCCGATGCCGTGGACGACAGAACCAGGGGTACCAGTATCGAGATCAGTACCAGCATCAAGAGCAACGAAGGCAGAGACACGAACGACGGGACAACCGACACGTGAGGGGAGTCGACGCAGATGACGACTCGCCAACCCAGGACCTCGACGAGCACAGCGACCGCGACGATGACGCGTCGTACTACGATGACTTGTTCGTCATCGACATCGACAGTGTGGACACGAAATCGAAAGGTGCGAATGAATGGACGCAGACCTGCACAATTGATGGCGTTCGGGTGAACTTTAGATTAGACACGGGAGCGCAAGTGAACATTCTGCCGGAATCAATTTTTAAGGACACTAATCTACCCTTGGAAAAGACAAATGTGACATTAAGATCTTACTCTGGACATGTAATGAAACCGATAGGACAAGCAAGCAGTGAAGTCGTTCTCGGTAAGTGTACATACTTTTTGTCATTTCAAGTGGTTGGTGGGAGTGTGAAACCTTTGTTGGGTGTGCAAGCATGTGAAATGATGCAATTGCTGACGCGTAGAGAGTTTGTGGATGATGTTGCGAGCGCCAATGCGAAGCAAACTAGCGCTGCGGCGAATCAAAATAGGCAAGCTATCCCATCCGCATTGCCCCACCCCCCAAGCCCAAGCGCGCGAAAATGCCCCCCAGCAGACCATGCCGTGTCTGACCATGCTCCCCGGAGCCAAAGCCCGCGAAACGGTAGAAACCATGATAACGCAATCACAAGCGAGTCGGATGCGATCGAGGCGAACAAAGACCTTTTTACAGGTCTAAGTCGATTATGTAATCACGAGTATGACATCTCATTACGCAGGGATGTAGTCCCTGTGAAATGCCCCCCTAGGACGATACCACATGTGTTGCGCGATAAGGTGCGAGAGGAATTAGACCGCATGGAGTCTCTTATTCCCACCCCGGAAACGCTCCTTCGACCACACAGCGTGCCCCCCATGCAAGGCTATCTCAAAGCGAGACAGAGTAAACAACAGGGATACTTTGATGCACGTGCACGCCCCAACCCCCTTCCCCCGCTGCGACAAGAGCAGGAAGTGGTATTTCGCAAAGATGACACGTGGCGAACTGGTCATGTAGCTAGAGCATCCCTATCCCCATGTAGTTACGTCATCAAAACCGAGCAAGGCGAATATAGGCGCAATCGAAAGGATATCAGACCAATGCCTGCCACGCCAGCTCGCGATAGTTTCGCTGACCAAGCGAACGCCCCGCATCATCCACAACGCTCACGATCGCAGCATTACGAAAGCACCACACTATCCCTACCAACAACCACACGAAGTGGCAGAGTATCAAAACCGCCGGACTGACTGCCCCTGTAATAAGAACATACGTTTGCCTGACATAAGAATGTTTATGATGTCTAGCAATTTATGTACATTCTGATTTACACATGATGTGATAAACATTTCAGTATTCAACTCATCATTTACTCAACCTAGATATAATAACTGTTGAAATAAAATTATGATAATTTATCCAATTTAGGTTCTCACAAACAAGAAAAACGCATGTCGTTCGACATACAAATGATATTATTTTATTACGTTACGGTTGTCATGATTGTAACAATATTTCTTTCTGAACTCTCATTATATTTGCATTTAAGTGTAATAATTACACATCCAGATAACTTGGTAAATGTACCACTAAACTATTCATGCAATAATTATGTATCATAATTGTCTTCTTATACTTATTTCCATACTGTAAATAATTTGATTATGTTATGATCATGAAGTATGATATAAACTTCGCTTGACTACGAAGAGTATATATTTATATAATGTTAAGTAAACAGAATACTTAAAAGATCGTAAAAAAAAAAAAAAAAAAAAAAAAAAAAAAAAAAAAAAAGAAAGAAAGAAAAGAAAAGTAAACAAGAAATGGGAAGTGGAAAGAGAACCACAATCATAATGAATTTGTATATTTTGTTGTAACATAGAAGTAGTAAGAGAAACAAGTTGTTTTAAAAACTAAGCACACACATTTATTGCATACACATGTATAACCAATTTGATCATTATTTGCGGCTTACTTTTGGCATTATTATCACGATTTATATTTGGTATTTTGCGATCATTGGTTTGTGAAAATTGTCCATTCATGAATAAGTAATATAAAAACAGTCTTAGATATCATAAAACTCTAAGATATTCATTTTGATTAGTATAATATAAAACCTTTCCGTTTATGAACATTGAATGACCTTTTGGAGTAATATTTAAATTGCGACATTTATATTTGACTTTGTAATATTTGAATCTCCATTGTTTAAGTTTAAAGGGGAAGATGTGATGTATTTATATCATGTAGTCAACCATCAGTACCATTACTTATATGTACAACGCCCTCTATCTATAATGTAACACCAGCTATTATGTAACACGCCTACTGCGGCACCTTCACTTTCGCTAATGAATAAACTGACACTCCTAATCTGAAACTTGACTGAGTCAGACGTGCCTCCTTTGTTCTGGTTAATTCGAACTTCACAAGGGTTATCTTCTTGCTAGGCATTCAGGATTTATAGAATGGGGAACATTTAGTGCTAAACATGCACAGCTACCAGAGAAGAAGCCCCTAGCTTCCACTATACTCTCTATACTTGAAGCTGAAAAAAACTTTTTCTTGACATAACTTTTTAAAATGTTCTAGTTATTCGATTTTACAAGAATCCAGCTCCTTTCATTGTTTTCTTTGGCATTTGAGAGATATTTGCAATATAATGATGTTTTTTTTTCCTCATAAAGATTGATTTGCACAATCTTTCCATCAATATTTAATTCCATTTTTTCTTTATTTTGAGAAGAAGCAGATAGACTGAAGAAGGAAGAGCATGAGAAACAAGAAAATGTTGAACCTGTTCCCTACCAGATTTTTGCAATTTCCCCCTTTAATAGAGTGAATACAGGACCCAGTAGGTTCCCATAGGCAATGGGTTAATAAAATAAATTAAGTGATGTTTTACACATTTATTTACATATTTTTCCTCAAAAACTTTTAATTTGCACAATATTTCAATGAGTATTTCCCTTCTATCATTTTTATTTAACGTAGGAAGAAGAGGAGAGACTCAAGAAGGAAGAGCAAGAGAAACGAGACCACGAGGAATACTTGAAGCTGAAGGAAAGTTTTGTGGTCGAAGAAGAAGGCCACACCCAGGTGCTCTCAGAAAATGAGGTAATGAAGCGTGTACATTGTATGCTTTGCCCCAAATTCATTATGTTGTATTATAATTAAATTATACCTTTTTTCTGCAATTCATATAATACTTTAAGCTGAAAGAAGGTCTTGTGGTTGAAGAAGAAGGACACACCCAGGTACTGTCAGAAAATGAGGTCCTGTGAATTGTTAGCGCTGTCTTTACATTATAATTTTGTATGAAAAATATGTTTTGTTGCCTTTAATGTATAATGCCAAATGAACAAAACTGAAAGAAACTTGTGTGGTTGAAGAAGAAGGTAAAACCCAGGTGCTCTCAGAAAATGAGGTAATGAAGCATGTGAATTGTTAGCTCTGTCTCAACATTATTATTTTTATGAAAGATATATGTTTTGATGCCTTCAATGTATAATGCCAAATTAACAAAGTTGATATACTCACTGAACTTTATGTAACATTCTGTTTTTCTCAATGACTTATGAGGGATACAAATTATTTTGGGGCCATCATTTAATAGACTGGTTTACTTACATTTTCAAACATTATCCTGTTAACAATGTTTGTTCCTAGCAACCTGAAAACTAGCCAATGGTTTACCCAACATAGCAACACCTAATGTATCATGGTGGGTTCCAAGTATTGACTTTTACATTTCATAAGAACAGGTTAAATGAATAGCCCATCTCCAGGGCCCTTATTCATAGCACCACATCAGCTTATTTTCAATCTAAGGCTAGTTTTTGGATGATAGGGTTAAAGGGGAAATTTGACAAACCAAAACCTGTCCCATGCTTTTGTTGTTAATACGAATACAACAAGGTATGAGGGAACCGCTAGAATTCCAATTGGATTTTGAGGATTTGGACAATGTTACTAGATCCCTTTAAGTGCCATATTACATTTTATGTAATCTTCTTATAACTAGTGTTATTATTAAATTGTATTATCTTTGTTAATGTTTCAGTCACAATCGTTGTTGGAAGAGTTCATCAATTACATCAAGGATATGAAGGTGGTGCTACTGGAAGATCTAGGAGCTCAGTTCAACATTAGAACCCAGGTGAGACTTAAACGCTGGAATTCTCATGAGCGGGTTAAATTAAGCCCGTGCTAAATGTCAGAATTTCAGTTTTGTCTGTGTTTTGTATCATTATATTGTTAATAGCACCCCCATGTGGTGACCTTTGGAAATGTTGGTGATTGTATTTTTAGAGCTCAACTTGATTTACATGTGTGCCAAATAGGAAAGAAATTGGAGAGGGGAGGTGGGTAGCCGCCAAAAACACTTGGGCTTTATAGGGTTAATGAGCGCTTGTTTCTTATAAATGCACACTCATCCTACACCAACACACACACAAAGCCTATGCCAAACCCACTGCGTGTGATGCTTATAATATTATGCTAAACTGGCAGGAAGAAAGTGTGACAAAAACGGGTCAATTATCATCTTTTAAAGGTTCATTTACCTTTTTATGAGGATGATATATGGACTCACCCTTGGGGGGAACCTCGAGAACCCCTGCTGCTAAAAAAATGAGTGTAGAATGTGCATAGTAAAATTAGAACAAATAAAGAAGAAAAAACCTGAGGGAAACTGGTGGCAAAATGTCTTTCCATAAACAAATTTTAATATTAATTTAACCCACTGATGACATAAAACAACACGATTTAGCCCAGGTTAAATTTAACCCGGCTAAATTTTCCGGCCAAACTATTTTTACATGGATGATTCTCAGTGACACCATTGAAGGGATCTAGCAAGTATGTTGATACTATGCAAAAGCTGATGAAGGGTTTCAAATAAAATGTGTATTTCTGTAATCTGATATATGTCCACAGAGTGATGTGTGAAAATTGAAATGAATGTTGTATGACTGAAATGAGTGAAAATGTGAAGTGTTATTTGCTAATGAATTGCCAAGTTTTGTACACAGTTGTAATGATCCCTTGAAATGTATTCAAATGGAATCATTAATATCTCAATAGAATAGAGAAATTGTGAAAATCCGAGCTGGGTTCTAACTTCAACCGCAAATGAAAGAACCACAAGAAATGCAAGTGAGTTTAGTCAATTCAGACAAAGATACTACAGTAGTCACCTTTGAAATAATTTAAATCAGCTTGGGGTGATTTCGGGCCACAAAAGACCAAAGTGAGGGCTCCGCTTTACATTTTCAGGTGAGCGCTGCACTTAAAATGAAGTTGAATACCCAGCTTCAAGTTGTGAGCAATAAGTAGCATATATTCAGTGCTCGAAATTAGCATAGGCCCGCTGGCCCGGGGCCACTAAAAATTTGCTTCGGGCCACCAAATTTCATTGATCCTAAATTCTACTGGCCCGTTCGGGCAAGCAAATGTAACAAAATTTGTAAATGTTTTTCTTTGTTTGGGGCCACATATAGGTTTCGGGCCACTAGAAGTTGAAAAATCTTGTTTTTAATTGCCCGACTGGGCCACAAGGCAAAAATGTTAATTTCGAGCATTGATATATTGCAAGCATCTTCATCTTGTCTGTAGTATGAAAATACACAGCGCTGCTGGATTGTAGGACTGCTGGGGGTGTTTCACAAACTTTCAAAGTTGAAATTAACTCTTAAGTTGGACCTAACGATTATGGAAAGCCATTAGTTTCTTTACAAAATTGTTGGAACAGTTCTTTTTAAAGGTATACATTTTGATTGAAATCAGTGATATTTCTCATTATCAAAGAGCCTTGAAGTTATTGATATAAATTTATGTTGAAAGTTTCAAATACTTGTATTTTTTTTTGCTTTTGAATATGTTTTATTCCAAGGCTACAAATGACTTTCCATAATTGTTAGGTTCAACTTAGAGTTAAGTTCAACTTACAATCTTTTTGAAACACCCCCTGGACTTCAAAAGAAGAAGAATATAGACTCTTTTTTCACAGACAATTAATCCATTCCCTACTAGATTTTGCCATCCCCATAGAGTTAATACAGGGCTCACCAGGTTCCTGAATGCAATGGGTTAACCTGTTCCCTACTAGATTTTGCCATCCCCATAGAGTTAATACAGGGCTCACCAGGTTTCCATAGGTAATGGGTTAAAGTTGTCACTGTTCTATGGATGACGGGTTTTGTATTCTGCGTGTACCTAAAGTGTGAAGCTGGATGTTGTTTAATTCAGCTTTCACATCTGAATGAGCATGTCCCTTCCACGTGTTCTCATTTCAGTGGTTTTGTAGCTTGCTCTCACGTCTGGGTTTGCAATATATTACAACTCAATTCTTTACATTCATTTACATACCTATAGCTCCCTCTCTTGGCAATAAATTATGCAAGAAATTACTCAAGAAACTCTTTCGAAAATGTTTGTACTAATTCAACAGACCTTGATCCCGACGCTAAACAACTGGCCCAAGGGCAGTTGAATTTTCTGTGCTTAAAAATAATTGTTATGGATTTCATGTTCTGCCCAGCTTGTATAGTCTTATTATGCCAAGGGTTGCTCTATATTTTTTGTGGTTGTGAGGGTTGTTTGGTCCATCTATGCATGCATGTCTTGTAATGATTTATGGCCAAATAGGGATACATTGATAGGATGAAATGTTTTATTTTATTATGATTGGTTATATTTTTTCTTTATACTTTTGTAAGAAGTGTCTAATTTCAACTTTTGATTGGTTACTAATGCTTTATTTTGTATGCCTCCGCCAACGAAGTGGCCGGAGGCATTATGTTTTCGGGTTGTCCGTCCGTACGTCCGTCCGTCCCGTTTTCGTTCTCGCGATATCTCAAGAACCTGTCAACAGATCAATTTCAAACTTGGTATGAGTGTACATATGGGGGTGACAATGATCTGATTAGATTTTAGGGGTCATGAGGTCAAAGGTCAAGGTCACAGGACTCAATATATATGCAAATATGCCTCGTTCTCGCGATATCTCAAGAACCGGTTGACGGATCAATTTCAAACTTTGTATGAGTGTACATATTGGGGTGACAATGATCTGATTAGATTTTGAGGTGTATGAGGTCAAATGTCAAGGTCACATGACTGATATATGTGCAAAAATGTCTTGTTCTTGCGATATCTCAAGAACCGGTTGACAGATCAATTTCAAACTTGGTATGAGGGTACACATGGGGTGGCAATGATCAGATTAGATTTGAGGGGTCATGAGGTCAAAGGTCAAGGTCACAGGACTCAATATATATGCAAAAATGGCTTGTAATGGCAAAATTTAAAGAACTGAATGTCAGATTTCAATCAAACTTGGTACTTGAATGTATCATAAAGAGTCAACGTAGCCATAAGATATTGGGATCATGAGGTTGAGGTCAAGGTCACAGGATGCATACATGCAAAAAGCTTGTAATGGCAAAATCTAAGATCCATCTAGTTTAATAATGTCTGATTTCACCCTTTACATAGAATATATGCTGATTTTCTTATTGGAAATGTTGGATACGTGAAGCATGATCTTAATCATTCAATTACCCATAACTCATAACGAATCAATCAAAAGTTAATTTTAAATCAATATTCATGACATTTTTGAAAGACACACCATCTTTTGGTAAGTCATGAGAGAATACTTTACACCGCAGTGTTAATATCCTTATAAATGTTTTCTCTCTCTCAAATCTTAAAAATGTGATACAAAATTACAGAAAAGGTTTTAAAGTTATTATGCTACATCTTAAAGATATACTACTTGATTATTAGTTCTTTCTTAAATGTTGTATTTTGCTTGATTTTGAGTCCATGTGAAAGTACAGTTATTAAGGACTTATAAATGTTAATTATTCCTCTCTAAGTGCTCGCATACTTTGACATTTTAATTACAAATGTTAAAGATCTTTCTACAGATTCTGATATGTACCCATACCCAGCGAGAGACAGGTACATGGGTAGCTGCTATACAAAACTATGTGCAAGCACTGCCCGCTAGACAGGTTTATGGTTGTACTCATAATGGGTTCATTGTGCCCTACAATTCCAGCTTGTAACGCTTGCACATGGCTGTACGTAGCCGGAATCTTGTCATTCGTCAATCAGTTTTGATGACCTTTAATTACTTATTAACTGTATACAATTTATCCTGCACCCAAACTCACATTATGACAATGTAAGGAATTTGCACAAATGCTGAAAAAGGAAATAGAAAAAACATTACAAATGAGCATGATTCCATGAATAATTATCTCTAATTTGCATATTATTGCAAAATTTGTTAATTTCATGATAGATTCTTGTAGAATACAGAAAGTATGCGCATGCAAAATTTGGTCCTGATCTAAGGGGTGTCAGGGGGGACTTTTAGACCCTCCCCAAGTCATGGGGAGGTTTAAAAAAAAGCTGAATCTTTGGGGGTAGAAAGGGTTTCCCCCTTAAAATTGATGGGAACTAGAAATACCCTAGATATGATAGTAGAAGAGATGGTAATTTAAGTTACACACACAAACACATACAGTATACACGCACACCCACACACACACATGCATACACACACACTCACACACACACACACACACACACGCGCGCACACACACACACACACACACACACACGCACACATACATACACACTCCCTTCAGTTGACCTGCCAATGCCACTAGAGTTGCAATGACTTCACTACAGGTCTGAAAACATAGCTTGCAGGGGGAATATCTCAACGAGCAATCTAACTCAAATTTACATAAACATGTCAGTTCAAATGACCTTTTTTTTCCCAGTTATTTTTTCCCAGTTATTTTTTCCCTAAAGAACTTAAGTTGTTAGTAAGATGTGTAATCCTAGAAACACAGATTTTATCTTCAGAGATCGTCTGCAAGAGATGCAGTATGACGTATTTGTTATTTAGATTTTTATGCTGGCTCAGTGAATATTTTTGAAAACATTTATGGAATAAAAATGGAACATTATATCTTATACCATGTTATTTTCAATTCTTTGTTGTAATTTGAGAGTTGTTTTTTGTCTTCTTCTTTTACACCAAGTCACTAGGAACATTTAAGAATATTTGGATCATCTAACTTGTGTTTAAATATTTTGATTATTTCTAAAAATGATAACCAGTCACAAAAAACAGGTGATTATGGCTAACTTATATTCTGTGTTCTTTTACCTTTTCTAATGAATGTGTAGTGAAAATTATTTACTGTTTGTAAATGACCGGTTTGGGTGAAACCCGTTCATGATTTTTTAGGTTGCAGTCTTGCAGAAAACCATTTTTGTTCCCATCAAAGAAGAAATATTACTAGTATTTTCTAAATGTACATGCAAAAAACCAGCTAGAAACGATATTAAAACAGTTACTGTAAACGTGGTAATGTTCGCGGTGCATTAATTTTCGCAGATTTCCCGCTGAAGTCCGCGTCCGCGAATATTACAACCCGCGAATATAAATGCGTGATTTGCAATAGGTGTGAATACTTGCTTGGCCCCTAAATTAAAAAGCCGCAAATGTGTTTTTGTGTCGCTCAGCGCGAAATATTAATCGCGCAAAAATAGCAACATTTACAGTACCTCATTTAGATGTGTTTTCTACAATCTTGTAATTGTTGTAAACCCCCCCCCCCCCCCCTCAACAAACGCACACAAATAAATGTAAATTGTAGCAGAAATGCCTATAAATTAAAGTGTCATTGATACGGTTCAATCTTTGTTCTAGATATGAAGTAACCATTCCATATGTAGGCTACTGAATTTTGTTGTTGATTCTGTTAACCTATCAACTCAACGCTGGAAGACTATATATATGAAGAATTGGGGTGAATGAATAATGAGTTTTCAAAATTTGATTAAAGTTAGTCACCTATTCATTTCTGATGTTCATGCTTATTGGTATCTAGACAGTTCTCAACCAATCATTCAAATGAGTGTATGATTAGGGAAGAGTTTGTCAATTTGGTCATTTATATATTTTCTTGCATTCATTGCATCATTATTGATAGATTTTTTGAAATACAGTAGAGAAACCAAACATTTGTGATAAATAATGTAAAAATATGATGAAACAAAATGTAATGGACATTCTTTTACTTGGGAGCATGAACACTGGAACAATTACTCTTCCTATTCCTCTCTATATTTTAAATATTTATGGGCATTGAGACTTACTTTTAATACTGCACTATGATATGAGTATGAATTATTATTATAATATTATTGACCACTGCTCCAGTTAAACTCTAAATATGTTTCTTCTATCTCAAAGTATTATAGAAAAATTATCAATTGCATGACTCAGTTTCACCCATAATCATTAGTGACTGAACCTCCTGGGTCAGTATTATTCTTGTAAGGAAAGGTCAGTTCAATTTGTTTTATCCGATAACTGCACAGACATTTATTGTAGTAGCTCTTATTTCAACCTTTAATATCAAGGTCCAGCACTATTAAAGTGCAGTCATTTGAGGCCAGGTAATTTGTGTAGGCCTGTAATACCCACAATCCACTGCATCAGGATTGTTCCTTCCAGATTTATTTTTAGTTTAGACTGAGATTATGTTCTGCGAAATTGTTGAGCTGTTAAATAATGCATCATACAGTAGATTTAAAAGGATCTAGTGACTTTTTCTGAATCAACCAAATGCTCTTGTTCCTCTAGTGGTTCTTCCATGCCTGTTTTTTCATTCCTCTTACTAATTTAGAAGTATGAAACCAGCTTTTTTTATGCCTCCGCCAACGAAGTGGCCGAAGGCATTATGTTTTCGGGTTGTCCGTCCGTCCGTACGTACGTCCGTCCGTCCGTACGTACGTCTGTACGTACGTCCGTACGTACGTCCCGTTTTCGTTCTCGCGATATCTCAAGAACCGGTTGACTGATCAATTTCAAACTTGGTATGAGGGTACATATTGGGGTGACAATGATCTGATTAGATTTTAGGGGTCATGAGGTCAAAGGTCAAGGTCACAGGACTCGATATATATGCAAAAATGCCTCGTTCTCGCGATATCTCAAGAACCGGTTGACGGATCAACTTCAAACTTGGCTTGAATGTACATATTGGGGTGACAATGATCTGGTTAGATTTTGGTGTTCATGAGTTCAAAGGTCAAGGTCACAGCACTCAATATATGTGCAAAAATTCCTTGTTCTCGCGATATCTCAAGAACCGGTTAACAGATCATTTTCAAACTTGGTATGAGTGTACATATTGGGGTGGCAATGATCTGGTTAGATTTTGGGTTCATGAGGTCAAAGGTCAAGGTCACAGGACTCAATATATGTGCAAAAATGCCTCGTTCTCGTGATATCTCAAGAACCGGTTGACGGATCAATTTCAAACTTGGTATGAGTGTACACATCGGGGTAGCAATGATCAGATTATATTTTGGGGGTCATGAGGTCAAAGGTCAAGGTCACAGGACTCAATATATGCAAAAATGGCTTGTAATGGCAACATTTCAATCACTGAATGTCAGATTTCAATCAAACTTGGTACCTGAATGTTTCTTAGGGAGCAAATGTAGCCATCAAAGTTTGGGGTCATATGGTCAAGGTCACAGGACTCAAAATATATGAAAAATAAACAAAAATTAATTCAGTGCACATTAATTTGGGCTTGATATTGAAATCGCGTGATAGCGGAGGCATAATTTTCGACTGCGCGCAGTTGAAGATCCATCTAGTTTTTTTTTTTAAACATGTGAATTACTGCATTTTGTTGTTTTTGTCTTTATATTAAACTTGTGGGAGACGAAGCCTGGATTATGTCGATTCGGGGGTCTGTGGAAAATGTTTGTTTATAAATATGCGTGTACCTAGATATTATTATCGTGAATGCGGTTGAGTTGCAAAAGGGCAAGTGACTTTCAGAAAGGTCATTTGAAAACAGTGGCGTAGCCCTGGCAGGGCATGTGCCCCCCCCCCAAAAAAAAATAAAATAAAAATAAGGAAACAAAATAAAGAAATACAGACAGTGTGCCCCCCCCCCCCCCCCCCCCCGTTTATTTGTGTGCTTCTTCAATAAGTCCGACCACGCTACGCCACTGTGTGAAAGCATTTGAACTGACAGATTATGTAAGCTTTGTACTGAGATGAATGTAATACCAGAGGAGGCTTACCGAATAATGACTCTCTTTGATGCATATTATATATTGTAAATGCATAAAAGCATTTTTGGGGCTCAGCATTAAATCTTACCTTGCCCCTACCTGAATCCTAAAATCCCATGTGCAGCCGATAATTTCAATGTGTGCTGCTTTGAGTAGTCAAAATGCTGAACAAAAATAGACTTAATGTTAACTTATTCCCTACTAGATTTTGCATTCCCCACTAGATTTTGCATTCCCCTTGGACCTACCAGGTTTAGCTATGTGTATGAAAGACAGCCTACATGAGGGTTCCGTTGTAATGCATGAAATGCATTCCATGCGTCATGCAAAGATTGTATTGTTTGTTCCTATAATACAGAGGTGGCCCAGAAAAACAACAGAATGGCATACTTCCAATGACATTGGAACAAAACGACTTGTTACACTAGATAGGGAATCTTAGTACAGTGAAACCTCATTATAACGAGCACCTTGAGCCCATTGAATTTCCTTGTTATATCAGATATATTGTTATATCAGGGCTTAAAAATAATAACATACATAGAACCTGGACCTGTGACATTACTTCGCTATATCAGATACCTCGTTAGAACAGAGCTTGATATTAAGGGGGCCCCACTGTACCAAGAAAAATGATACCAAGATCAGCAATTTTAGTTGGATAATATTTGTTCTGGAATGAGTATTTTGGCGCGATGTTGGGTTTATTTTTTTCCTCTTCAAATGTTAATAAGTATTGCTGGAATATTGCATCTCTCACCTGCCACAAATTGATGGTAAAGAATTCTTAATAACAATAATAATAATAATAATAATAATAATAGATATTTATAGAGCGCAAATTGCAATAAGCCGCTAAGCACTATTATTACCCCGGTCAACGGATACTCACTTCAATCATTCCAATGCGTGTTTATCACTGCTTGAGTAACTTTGTTGGCATGTTCAAAAACTGATGAATGGTTGATAAAAATTTGTATTTCTGTGATCTGATATGTCCACTGAGTGGTGTGTGAAAATTTCACAGTAAATGAATTTCATATGACCGAGTAATGAGCAAAAATGCAAAGTGGTATTTGATATTCACTGCACTTATTTTGTACACAGTTATAATTTTCCAGTAGATAATTTAAATTCTGAACACTTCAGTCATAAATATTTGTATAACGAAAGAGATAGTCAGAAAACCGAAACCTGCTCTAAACTTCTACTGGTATTAATGATTACGATGAGGTATTTGAGAACCGCTAGAGTTCTAGGTAAGTTTTGTCAATTTTTGTATGTTACTATACTTCGCACAAAAAGTTCCGCAATCGAGGTTTGCGCATTAATAACTTTTATATTAGGTTATTACCATTGATAAATTTGGTATCATTGGAAAGCGTGAATTCTCCCCTTTACATTGATATAACATTTGCTATGAGTATTTCATCATGGAATGTGCATTGCATCCAAATGTAGGGCAAAGTCAAAAGTGAAATGTTGCAAAATGCACTGATTCTGTCAACAAAGGGCCTTCCTTTTGTTTGAAGATTAAAATGTGGCTTGAATGCCTATTACGTTATTACCATTCATAAATTTGGTATCATTGGAAAGCGTGAATCCTCCTCTTTACATTGATATAACATTTGCTATGGATATTTTATCATGGAATGTGCATTACATCCGAATGTAGGGCAAAGTAAAACATGAAATGTTGCAAAATGCACTGATTTTGTGCCTTTCTTTTGTTTGAAGATTAAAACATGGCTTGAGTGCATGACCACCTCACCCCCATTCAAGCCAAGGAAGGCACTCTGTTGACAAAATCAGTGCATTTTGCAACATTTCACTTTTGACTTTGCCCTACATTTGGATGCAATGCACATTCCATGATAAAATATTCATAGCAATTGTTATATCAATGTAAAGAGGAGGATTCACGCTTTCCAATGATACCAAATTTATGAATGGTAATAGCGTAATAAAAAAGTTATTAATGTGCAAACCTCGATTGCGGAACTTTTTGTGCGAGGTATAGATCCCTTTAATACTATAGATGGCAGGACATCAACTACCTTGCTGAAGGCTGTTTAATTCTGATTTCTTATTGTTTTGTCTTAACTAAAATTTGTAGGAAGCGATCAACCGAGTTCAAGAACTGCAAGAGCAAGGGAGGCTAACTGGGGTCATTGATGACAGAGGCAAGTTCATCTACATATCTGAAAAGGAGCTGGAAGCAGTCGCTAAGTTCATCCGGCAGAGGGGCAGGGTTTCCATAGCAGAGCTGGCTGAAGCGAGCAACCAATTGATATCGCTCAATCCGGAAAATGAAGATGTCTACCAGAGCAAGCTTTTGAGTCAGGCATCGTAGTTTAAGAAAAATAATAATAATGATAATATCATATTTATAACGTGCATATCACAGAAGTATATATGCGCCCTAACTCCTTGAGTGCCAGGCTCGCATTTTTGCGAGTTACAATAAACACAAATGCCATAGAACATTATAATACCTGGCATGTTAAGAGTTAACAAGAAAGTAACAGGAAAGTTCAGCATGCAATATAATGTATCAATATGTAACTTTGAATAACAATACCCAACTATTATAGGTCTTCTACAAAAGGGTACTTTTCCTTTCGTTGACTTGAATACAAGAGATGCGAATGAAATATGTTGTGGGCCTTATCATTCTTATGACGTATTCATTTATTTCATTTCTTTCTCTAGTATATATGCCTTTTTCCTTAACCCATTGACTACGGGAACCAAGTGGGTTGTGTACAAAGTCTATGGAGATTTCAGAATCTGGTAGTGAAAGGGTTAATATGTTTCCAGCGATTCTAGCTATTCCAAGTAGCTGTAGTAAAATATAGATTAGTTTCAGAAGAAAGTCCATTTTTAAATGTATTTGTTCGTATAAATTGTGTACGTTCATGTACCAGTATGTCTTAGTTTTCTTTTATTCCCTTTTTATATCCCTCTTTAATAATAATAATAATAATGATAATAATATTGTTAAGATTTATGTAGCGCCTAATATAAATCATCTCTAAGCACTTTACATTATTGCATTTTATTTTGTATAAGGAGATACGGTATGTAATGTTCACATGTATCATTCATTGTATATATGTACGTCATAGATCTGTTTAAATGTATTCCTATATATTCACAAATTATTATGGGGTGTTGCCGTTGGTTCCCTTTAAAATTATACTGGCAACCCTTGGGCTGTCTTATCTAGAACCTTCCGCATCTTTTGTGATTAGTGTTTAATAGAAGACCACACTTGATGAGGGTCAAGTACGGAAGTCCATACAACACCATCCCTATTGACCTTAGCCAGGAGCTATGTATTTGATTCCCAGTTTGCAGTTTTCCTGCGCCTTAGTAGAGTGGAACCTCGTTATAAAGAGCTCCGATATAACAACAACTCTATTAACAAGGTCATTTTCCAAATTTCCTTGTTCAAGCTCTTGATAAAAATATTTTGTTGTTGTTTTTGCTTTTTACCCTGCTGTTAGAAGGTAATTTGTATGGTCACAAAGTCTTTGTAACAATGAGGTTCCTCGGTTGGCCCTCCTTGGCCCCGTTGCAGAAAGAGATACAATCAATTGTAAGTTACAATTAATTGTAAGTCAGAACATTTGCGCATTTCAACAGTTCAGATTTGCGCATTAAGTCACATGATCTGACTTACAATTAATTGCAATTGATTGTACAATTGATTGTAAGTCTTTCTGCAACTTGTATTATTATGTATTTCTTTGTATAAAAAAAAAAGTCCCCTTATGTTTCCTATTGTTTTTCAAATTATTTGGGGGCATGTGCCCCCCCCCCCCTCCCCCTGTCGCTACGCCACTGATATCACCTAATATCACCTTTAAGTACTTTACACTATCATGGGAAACAATGCACTCTAGCACACATTGCATGCACCATCTCCACTCCCTGAGGAGCATTCCTTCCAATCAGCTCATGGGCATTGAGAAGATCATTCATATAAAAGGCTTTCACTTCCTACCCGGCCCCCATTTATACACCTTTGAAGAGAGCAGCAATAGTGGATTAATTATCTTGCTGAAGGACAAACACTGTGGGCATACACTGGTTTTCAAACTCGGGTTCACACTAATTGTAAAGTATTTGCTATACCAATCTTGCACCCACACATCCACCCACACAATTTTTCAGTGTGCTGCTTTAAGAGGGTTGAAAATGAAAACATCATAATCCTTGATTATTTTCCATATTTCCATTGCAAGTGAGTATACTGTTCATCTGACCTACATTATATTCTTTTCATTGAACCTGTATCATTTACTGTAGAGTCGTTGCAAAACTTGTATTTATTACAAGCAGTGTATTGTTTGCCATTGTATTTGACAAAATTTCTTTGATCAGTTTCTGAATTTGTGTACCTGTAATAAGATCCATCCTTGCTGGTTTTCACATGAGGATACACTTACAGGGTGTATAATTTTTCCTTCTGATTTTCTCCCTAAAATTGTCTTCCTTGAAAATGGTGAGATGCTGTAAAGTAGATAAGAAAAAGATTTTTTTTTTTTACATTTCTGATTGTAAATGGTAGGACATAAAAAATTGTCACATGGTGGTTCTTCTTCTTTTTGTTTTACTTCAATTTTATTTATCATTGAATGGAATAAGGATGAAAAAGGCCTGATTTTTAAGAATTGTTATCATTATTCCATATTCCTCAGCTGAAATGATTAAGTTGAAGTTCATGTTATTTTCGAAATCCCCAATGCATGTGAATCCATGCATAATTAATACATTTGTGTAACCACATGCACATTTTCACGGCATAAATCAATATTTTCATAATAATTTCATATTGTCGTGAACTTTTATATCTGCGAGGGCGTTTTTTTAAGGGCTATGATTTTTCTTTATTAGATTTGCATTCTTGTTTCATATTTTCCTAACCACTGTACGTACTCTGCCCTGGAAAATTTGTATTTTTATGCCAGTAATCTCCGGTCCATAATGAGCAGGATTCGTGTAGCTGGTGACTTCATGTATATCATTGAGGTATGGATTATTTCTTATTTTATTTTATATTTTATTTTTAGAATATTCCAATGACTTTTTGAAGCTGCAAGCATGTCTGGGGGAATAATAATTTCATGTTTTATCTTTCATTGTTCCATATTTCCCAATCAATCTATTTTCGCTGTCGCTGGAACGTTCATTTTGTTCTATTAATCCCAAAATGAGGCAATTGTTGATTAATGTGATATGCATTTTCCTAAATAAGGTATATCAATCCGGTAATGACTTTTGTAGCTGTAAGGGTGACTGCAGGGGAATAATAATTTGATTTCATTGTTCGTGTATATTTCTGTTCTTAGGGCTGGTATTAAATTCAAGTCAGTAAGACATTTAGGCAATAGCAAGAAATGTACTTAGCCCACATTGGATTGCAATCTATTGATTAACTGGTAATTTGTGCAAAATGGCAATGTTACAATTTCTTTACAATTGTATTTATTTTGTATACTTTGTTTCGTTGTTTTAATTCTCAAAGGTAACAGTCTAAAAGATGATTTCAATGCGAGATAAGTGTACATTTCCTAGCCTAGCGAATCCACAAGTAAATTCCTCATTTAATTCAAGTACTGAACTGAATTAATATGGGCTCAAATATACTGCAACTTTATATTGACCAATGTCTGTTCTGTACAGCTGACTGTTGTAAAGTTGTTATTAAGAACTTTGTATGAGGAAGATTATTTTTCTGGTGACCAAATTGAATTCTTTTAATTGTATTGTTCTTGCACCATCTACAGGTGGAACCTAGTTATAAAGAACTCTGATATAACAAAACCCTCTTATAACAAGGTATCTTTATTATTTACACTTATAATAACAAGATAACTGATATATCAAGGGAATTTCCATGGCCTTAAGCTCCTCAGTTTAATGGGGTTCCAATATAATATCAAAATGCCATATTATTTTCTCGTCGATGCACTGACTTTTATTGAGGCTATATTTGGGGGACGATTTTTATTTGTGCATTTTCATTTGTCTTTAACATGTGCTTCCACTTTCAATTTGTATAGTGGCTTTATTTCAACATTGAAATGTGATTTTAAAATGTTAAAATTAATACAAAATATGTAGCATTACAATAGTTATTCCATTTTTGTTCGACTATAAAAGACAAAAATGTTGAATACTTTAAATAAATTAAAGTAACAGCTCAATGTTGTATACCAGCGGTTTTTGTTGTAATTGTTTGTCCATTCTTTGGCGTGTTCAGACCCTGTAATTCTGTAAATTATCTTCCCTATACCTTTTCTTGTCATACTTACTAAATCCTCTTTTTTTTTTTAGAAATGAGCATTTCCAATGTGTTCCTTTCTGTTTTTCATATAAGTCTCCGTTGCCTCGTCACATTCTCCAATAAGGCAAAAATTATTAATTAAGTTCGGCAAATAACCTTGCAATAAGACACGGAGATTGTTGCTATGAGCAGTGCTAGAAAGGTCGCATTTGCATACAGGCGATTCTTTCCAGGGGTGGGGGGGGGGGGGGGGGGGGGGGGGGGCGAGGTCTTTTGCCCGAATCCGAATCCCATCTTACCCGTTTTTCACCCGACAAGCAAAAGCAAATACAAATTTTAAAATGATATACTTTTTAATGATTTTGCCCAAATATGACGTGCTTTTGTCCGAATGTGATATGAGTTTTCCCGAATATGACATGCTTTTGCCCGAATATGATAGATTGATCAGTTTGCCCAAATATGACATGCTTTTGCCCGAATATGATCAGTTTCCCCAAATATGACATCCTTTTGCCCAAATATGATCAGTTTGCCCAAATATGATCAGTTTGCCCAAATATGACATGATTTTGCCCGAACGTGATGAGTTTGCCCGAATATGACATGCTTTTGCTCGAATGTGATATTAGTTTGCCCGAATATGACATGATTTTGCCCGATTATGATGAGTTTGCCCATATATGACATGCTTTTGCCTGAATATCATTATGAGTTTGCCCAAAGTTGACATGCTTTTGCCCGAATGTGATGAGTTTGCCCGTATATGACATGCTTTTGCTCGAATATTATATGAGTTTGCCCGAATATGAATTGTTTTCCAAAACTGGAAGGGAGGCAGCAGCCCCCCTAGCACCCCCCACCCCCTAGCACCCTCTCCCCCTAGCACCCCCTCCCCCTAGCACCCCCACCCCCGCCCCGTATGCTTATGAAAAGGCGGTAAATCCCGTATATTTTAGAGGAGAGCGCGCATTTTGTCCGACTTTTTTTCACACGCATTTTGAAAAACGAAATTAGAATGCTCCATTTGTTTTGTTATGTTACTTACCTTGAGATTTGTATTTTAAGCTGCCTAGCTACTTACTGCATATTAATGCATATCAATTTCATATATATTTAGTTCTTCGTGATTATAAGTAACAGACACATCGATCGTAATGCCAAATCAGCAACAAAAATATACATCACAAAGTACACGAAAAACATGGCTTTGAGTTGTAATGGATTTTGTGTCACATAATGCCAAATTATATCGGATACCGTACGTCAAAATCATCCTTAATCAAATCGATCATCCACGATTTTTAAAGAATAAAATACATAATAATGTTGGCACATTGCATGATCCGTTACTTTCCGTCTAGGGCAGTAATAGATTTTCCCTTGTTCTTTTGGTAATTATGCTAAATTTGTGAAACTGCTAGTATACGTTAAAAGGGATAGTTGAGTTTTGGTAAAGAGAGTACAGTTTTGGTCAAACTGAATGTTAGTAACCAAACATGCACCATTACATTTAATTACAAACTAATACTTATAACTCCACCATGATCGAAATGAATAACAAATTACAAACGACTAAGTAAAAAGCCTGTTATCATTTAAAAAGAGCCGTTAAAACTCAAGAGGGCGCTCTCTAAAAACTAATTGGTTTCAATAATTTTAAATAAAATATTGTGCATGTGATGTTTTGTTGAAATAGTGATTAGATAGAATAATAATCAAAAACTAGTTAAAGGCCTCTTTTGTACATTTTTGAAAAGAGGAAGCATTTAAAAAAAATAACGGCCGGTTCAAATTATCGGGCCCCCACATTTATTACAAATGGTTATGTTCATGAATATTTCAGCCATTTCTTAACAGATTTTGATCAAATAAAGTTTATTCTGGCATTAAAAGTGTATGCTCTTTCAAATTTGACAATCAGTTTTTCATTATACAGTATCACAAACAAATTATTTTGTGTAACGCCCTCTATACCAAACTCAACTAGCCCTTTAATCTTTGATCACCCTTGTTTTGACATTGTGAATCTCGCATCTAAAGGAATATACTTCAGCAAAGGTATTTAATCGAGAGATTTGTCTTACGAAGCACGATTCGCATTTAATTCCCAACACAATGTTGCTAATGTAGTTACATTTGGAAATTATGTTAATTCATATTTTGACTTGCCGGAATGGACATCCATGATAAAAATGTATTATTCAGGTTTTTTTCGTTTGGGGCCACCTTTATTCAGGTTTCGAGTCACTAAAAGTTGAGAAATCTTGATTTTATGTATACTTGCCCAGCTGGACCACAAGGGAATAAAAGAGTTAATTTCTAGCATTTATATACCTCTGCGCAATACGGTATGGTAGGAATTATAGGTTTACATAATTACGAGATCGCTTTTTGAAATTATCGGATTGCAACAAAATGGCTTTGCATCAGGATTGTATTCATTAGTTGGTGTCACACTGGGTAGGGGCAAATCATCTAGATAATTGAATTATCTAGATAATGTGTAGCATGTCTGTCACCTGTATGTTACATACGTAGGTGAATTATCTTGATAACTATTATCTATAATTATGTATATAATTCCACTATAGGTGACTAGGAATACTTCTTTCGAGGCCATATGCGTGATAATGAAATGATACGGCAAGTAAAGGACTTGTCGGTATCGTTAACATGGTTAAAGGGATCAAGTAGTCTTGTCTTAATTATCGACCAAACTCACTTCCATGTTTAGTGGTTCTTTCATGCCTGATTATTTTCCTCTTGGTCTTGCTAATAGTAATAGAAGTGGGAAAACAGATTTGTTTATTCTTCAAAATGCTCTCTTTGTTATTGATAAATTGATTTGAACAAAAATCCCAGGGATAATTTCAACTGTGTACAAACTTTATTGTGGCAATGATTTAGCAAAATAATAGCAATTTTGCATTTTCGCTCATTACTCGGCCAAACATCCCATATAACATTCATTTATTGGCATTTATTTTACCATGTAATTTCCACACATCACATCAGTGGACATATCAAATCACAGAAATACACATTTTATAAACATTTTGCAAGTTTTTTGCACATGTCAACAAAGTTACAAGATCCCTTTAACATCAATAGTTTTAGTCGCTAAAAGGATTTTTTAAATGTTGTTTCCCTTTAAAAGGTTACACGTGACACAACCTATCGATCACACTGTCCTAGTATCGCCTGCTGACATATCAGATCACATAAATGCACATTTCATCCCCATTTCATCATCCCTTCGTCAGTATATTATGCTGACATATACCAACTAGATCCCTTTAAACGTTGGCCAAGGTCCAATATAAACGACATACATATTTATATATATATAACAACCTTCTAAAGTTCATGGGTAGATGACCTAAACATTGAAGAAGAAAAAAACAAAACGTCGTTATCCATATTCCGGAATGCACCAGGCACTGCATTTCCTAAAGCCTTATATAATTATATTTGAGGGGGAAAAAACGTCGCTATTCATACTCCTAGATGCATGGTACACTGTAATTGTCGCATATATAGATATATTTAAAGGTAGCTCGGATTCGTCAGATGCGCAGTGCCATATTGCGAACGCCTTGCGCACGGTGCGTAATACACACTGGCTCAGTGTTAAGCGGTGCGCATAAACTATAACCTAGTTCAAAATGGTGATCCGCGCCTGGTAATCTTTAAGAAGCAAGAGGGGATTTGGGGACCCCCTCTTCCCTGGATCATTCCCTTTGGGAGGAGAAGAAGAATAACATCATTATTCTGTTGTTTTGTTTCTCTCTCTCTCTTTTGGTACAGGTGAGGTTGTCTCATCCTTATTATACAAAACCTTGCTTCCCAACCATGTACCCCAAGATCTGGGTCTAGTGCGACTGTGCGACCACACCCCGCCACTTAAATTCATTTATGTAGGATACACTCGGAAGTGTGCAGGTATAATGTACACAATCAAACCTTTCTGCTGACATGCAGGTGACCTCTATTGACCGGTTCCATAACCTTCTTTTTTCTCTGCAAAGAGTTCTGTGTCCCGAAAGTAAAAAATTAACCTGACATTTATACGCCCTCACTCGGGCATAGCGCAGCGGACGACCGCGGTCTAACATGATTGTTGGGGATATTCATAATTATTATGATAAAACGGTCCAGAATCTTGCCTAATCCTGGCAGAGACCGAGACCGATGTAAGCGATGACCGAGACCGATGTAAGCGATGACCGAGACCGATGTAAGCGATGACCGAGACCGATGTAAGTGATGACCGAGACCGATGTAAGCGATGACCGAGACCGATGTAAGTGATGACCGAGACCGATGTAAGCGATGACCGAGACCGATGTAAGCGATGACCGAGACCGATGTAAGTGATGACCGAGACCGATACAAAGTGAACCTGTCACGGCGCACCACTGAAACAGTGGTATTACTTATACCGTGCGCAAGATGTTCTCAAGATGGCACCGCGCCTCTGATATACGAATTAGATCTACCTTTAATTGGCAACTACTATCTACTGGAGATATGAATATGGTTCATAAGGCGATTTTTGTCATATCATATTTTACATTGGAATACAATATTGACTGTTTACCATGTTTACTTTAGCTAATATAGCTTTATTTGAATGTTATTAAGGGAGACACTTTAATTATGTCCCATTCATTACCATAGCCATGTTATTGAAAAGTTAATTTGACATACCCTACATGTCTCTATGCCCTCAAGGTGCGGGGGCGGGGAGCAATATGGTACTTCTTCTCGAGATAATCTGTCCATTATTAGACCAATAACGCTTATTCAAATTAATTTTAGAAAATAGTCATCCTTCCAAAGCGAAGGCGGGCTCTTCAATTTGTAATCGTAAGAGTTTCTCAAGGTCACAGTCATGGTTATGCACGCAACACACACTCGTGATCAAATACTTGTGACATCATTAATGTACTTTTGTTTAATTTTAACATATTCAGAGAGGCTACAATACATGTTAACAGCTATACGTTTATCTTTATCGTTCAAGTTAATACCATCTTGTTAGGATGATCGATGCGTTTCCTTTCATTTGAGCTGCGGATGGCGTACTGCATTACAGGATAATATGCGAAGACTACAGTAATACTTCCGCTCTTAAAGGGTACCACTACCCAAAAATGATATTCTTACAAATTAAAGGTAACATCTTTAGTATTCCATTCCATCAATAAGTTCTCCAAAATATGTTTCCAGAAAAAAATATATAATTGGAAATCACCATTCTAAAGCATGCATTCATGCGGTCTGAATTGCGAAGACTTATGGGCGGTTAAGAAAGCAATACAAAAATAAAGGAGAAATGTTTTATACAAATAAAGAAATACATTCATTGAGTGTTCCTGAATAATTCGCCCCACCTCCTATCAGTCCAATCACGCCACTGACAACAGTGGATGATAGTGGATTTTAAATAACACTATTTCCATTACATAAACCACTATTCATAGCACAAACATTATGCTGACAGAAGCGTATAGGTGTATTTTATCAGCATGTTGCATTTGTATAGAACTGAGGATTGGGATGTGGCGGGGGGGGGGGGGGGGGGGGGTTAGGACGGTGCTAGAAAGGTTTAATACGGGTGGGGCAAAGACAGATTTCAATGGAGAGCGGATGGGGAGGGGGAGGAGGGGGATTTCTAAACTTCAATGGTGTTATGCGTGATCATTTACGTACAGGCGCGGTGGAGCACTGTAATTAACGAGCGTTCGAATATCGCCAAGTAAACATCATTTGCATAAAATCAACAACTGTTTACCGGCCAATGCAAAAAAGGTAAACAAATAAAGAAAGCGAAATCGTCTCAAGTATGATGAATAGCTGCAATCGAAGCTACTAAATAGATAACCTGATAGAACTAAAAGACACTCATAATATGACAAGAGTGATTGATGCATCGAAAATGCGAAATTTTAAGGATACTTTTTACGATAAAAACGAAAAAAATGAGACAGGAACTCACCCTGTAATTCACTATTTTTCCGAGAGCGGCAAAAAATCACTGAATAACCATTGAACGGAAATTTAATGACCTCAATCCTCATGAAATATCGATTGTCATCGTAACTGGATAGGGTAGAGTCAGAAAAAAACGTACCTCAATGTCCGAGTCTCGTTGAAAAAAATGCCTGGGCGACTGTGATAACCAGTCCCTCACGTTCAAAGTTGTGTATATTTCTAAATCTCTTGCATGCGCTCGTTACATAGACAATGGGCGATCTGCTGCACTGTCGGGTCAGCTGATTTGCCAGAATGGTGGATGACCGATATCAATTGTGTACATGATCAGGCGCATGCGCAGTAGAGTACGCTGACTACACATTTTTAAATTAATGCTCTTGAAACAATACTTATAACTCTAAAAGTACAACATCGGCCAAGCGGAAACTTCACCCATAAATAGATTCAATCCTCATTATTATACATACTAAGTCTCTACTTTAGGAATTGCTGGATAGGGCAGAGTCAGAAAAAAATAGACAGCTTGTTTATCAATGGGTAAAATTCAAAACACACTAAAATCTCAAATAATATTCGATAGATTTTCATATTTTTCCACACACACTGAGTTCATAATAAATTTAGTTAGTATAAAAAGTTTCAGACCGGTAATTGCAGTAAAAAGGGCACAACACGGATTTCAAGATTTTGCATTTTTGAAACCACGTTTTTGGATTCACTTAAAAGTCCGTTGGAAATTCAAATAGCGCGGGCCGATAATGATATGCAAATCCGGGTGCTCCACCGGGCCTGCGTAGGAGAGTGTTGCTCTCATGCATAATTTATTTTACTACGCCCCTGGAGGAGGGGGGTTACTGCATAAATCCAATAAAATATGATAGCAAGAATAAACCTCATATACCGTGGGCTAGCCGACTTCACAAGTGGCAGCATTTATGAGTAGGTCTAGCCAATATACGTGACCGTGTACATGTATATGTTTTAGAGCTTCGTGCCAAAAGGCGCTAACTCTATTTTCAATATAAATTGACTTCAAGACAGTGATCCATAAACTTTGCCGGAGTCAACCAAAATCACTTGGAGCTTTCACATTGGCTTGTAGTAACAGAAGAATGAAATGGGCTTTTATTTTCAAATTGCTTCCTCATCATGGAGATATCTGTGATTGAATTGAAAAACGTTCCAGAACGCTTTTCGATTTTATTGTAAAATTCAATGGGCGGTAGGTGAAAAACAAAAAAGTATGAGTAAACAGTGTTCCTTTTCTTTGAAACTTTCACACATCATTCAGAAGAGTCCTCCGATGATATTGGTATATGATCATGATGATTGAAATCTAAAATAATTATCACTTTTCAAATAAATCTTATGAAGTTAATGGATCGCTTTTGTTTGCTTTTTTAAAATCCAGGCCAGCCGCTTCAGTGCTTTGGCTCTGATCTCCCAGAGGGACCATGCATTTAATAACGATATTAAGACAACGTACGCAGTCAAAAAATACTATGGGGCATTCCATCATCATATTCCCATAGGCATACAATACATGTAGATACAAAAGGCGGAGAATATAATACACGCGAATTTCTTCAAAGTTGATGAAATGGATTAAGCGCCTTTAGGAACCAGGCTCTCCATGCGCTCTTTATACCAGACAGTACAATTAGTTTGCATGCAAACATTTCGCGTGAATGTTCAAGAGGGTTCAAGAGCCATTGACCGACATCGTGCATAATGTTCAGATAGGTATTACCTTACGGCTACTAAAATGTAACCAAGTATCGCTGCCTCTCAATATACACTCAATTTTCCTGTCTCAAATATGTGTGGAGACCAATCATTAGTGTAATAGGGTAGTCCCACTGCAGTGTTTCTCTTTTCGTTCCTATCCGACCAAATATGGCGAGTTTCTGGCAAAATTTGGGAAAATTCAAGAAACATTTGAAGTTCCATCCGTGTCCCATCCGACCAAAGATTATGCCCCCAGCATTTGCCTAGTTCCCTTCCATAAGATTCGCCCAGTCGTTTAAAGGGGCCCTGCAAACCAAATGCATGTTGACATCTGTTCATCTGTATTAGTGTACACATTCAATATTTGTAAACGGTTTGACCTAAATATGTTTTGTATATTTTTAAACATTTTATCATTTATTTTTCTTCATGTTGCTAAGCCCCACCTCCTAAAAAACCTTCCAGAGTAAATTCTATTGTTGACCTGTTGTGACATCATCTGTCAATCACTGGTCAGCTACCATGAGATTAACAAAAGATGAAAGTACAAAAAGAACATCCACACAAAAACATGCCCTGCATATCTCCACGCAATAGCTTAGACAGTGCTTTTCTTCTGACATAGCAACAGCTATTGAAATTAAAGGCGTGTGAGTTGGTATTCTATTCAACCGTGTGATGCTATTGTGATTAGGCACTCAGCTTGGGTGAAGGTAACTTCTTTGTAACTGAGTAGTGAATGGCTGATGATGTCACAACAGGTCAACAATATAATTCTACTCTGGAGAGGTTTTCAGAAGTGGGGGCTTCACAATATGGAGAAAAATAATTAGTAAAATGTTTTAAAATAAACAAAATATGTTTGGGTCAAATGGTTTACAAATAGTTGATGTGCACACTAATAGAGATGAACAGAAGATAGCATGTCTTTAGTTTGCCGGGCCACTTTAAGTTGCGATCCGTTTCACGTAAAGCCCTCCGCACCCAGAGCCGACTCGACCCGATCCGACTGGTTTCCAGTCAGGCTAGAGTCGGTTCGCTCAGTCGTAGCCGATTCAACAACATGTTGAATCGGCCTCGAATGTTCTCCGACTGGCTCTTGGCCGGCAAAACAGGAGGCCCGAGGCAACGTATACTGAGCTGAACCGACTGAAAACCAGTCGGATCATGTCAAGTCGGCTCTGTGTGCGGAGGGCTTTTTAAGTGTGTTCCGATGTCTGCTCGTTTCAAGCGAAACAGATCCGAAACTAGTATCCTACTAGTCCATTCATGTCAGCATTCTGCTAGTACCTTCCGTATAGGAAACGGAAGGATATATACGTTATAGTGGGACTATGGCCTTAAGTGACACGGGGGAGAACGATAGCAGTATTTGATGATAATAGAGTAGCCCCAGTCATTCCAGGGTAGCCTACCATTATAGCATTACAATTCACGACAATGAAGAATAGTATCTACATGTAGTATAGTAACGTGGGGCCAGGGGCATAGTTATAATGATATAGTAATAGTTATTGAAAAAATGTAATTATAATGATAAATTGTATGATAGTTTTCGATAATTGCGATTAAACCTGCTGCAAAAAACAATGAAAACAATAAGAAAATGTGTGATACTTAAAAACGTACCTTGATAGGAAAGGTATTTAAAAGATAATATTTTGTTTTATATGTTACCTTTATCTTCAACCTATCAACAATGGCGTTTATCGGCTTTTGCATATTAACTATTCTTTTATTCAATATCACCTTACAGCTAAACAGGTAAGAGGAAGAGGAAGAGGAAGATGTGGTGTATAGCCGAATTTAATCAAACTTTTTTAAATGTATTTATTTATTTTGTTTATTTATTTTATTATTATTATTATTATAATTTTTTATTTTGTATTATATATTTATTTATTATTATTATTTTATTATTATCATTATTATTATTTTTATTTTTTATTATTATTATTATTTGTATTACTATTATTATTTTATTTTTTTTATATATTTTTTTTTTTTTTTTTGGGGGGGGCAGCTAAAATACCTACCAGGGGCAGCTTTTGTCGACATGACGTTATACATACATATTTTTTTTCTCCCAACGAAGGGGGGGGGGGGGGGTGAGAGAAGTAAAACTTCAGATATATACAGTGCATAACCCTCACCACTCCCGCATTTCCTGGCGACCCTATCTCCTTCATACATCTACGCATTTTCACAATTTTATGCCAACTATGCCAAGTTGAACTGAACTAATCTCTGGGGAGTATGCCCATTGCGTTTGTCCTTCAGCAAGTCAATTTATCCACAATTGCTGCTCTCTACCCAGGTGTATAAATGGGGACCCGGTAGGAGGTAAAAGCATTTATGTGAACGTTCTTCTCAATGTCATTGAGCCGCTTGGAAGGAATGCTCCCTAGGGAGTGGAGATGGTGCACACAATGTGTGCTGGTTTGCATTGTATCCTGTGACCGGGGTAATCATATCATTGTAAAGCGCTTAGAGATGATTATCAATCATAATTATTAGGCGCTATATAAATCGAGTATATTATTATTATTAGTATTGCATAAAGAGTTGTGTTTCTGCGCAAGTCCCAACAAATAAATGCAACACTTGTTTAAACGTAAGCACCCACTGGTGACTCGATTTCCGAAAATATCATATCTGGAGAATTTTTTTTTTTGGGGGGGGGGGGGTTGGCCTGCAGCCCAAAGGCTTCCTCAGATACGCCAGTGGCTGGCTATATTGTTAAAAAGTACTAGTAGTCCGATTAATTTTGAGCACTCCCAAATTACCATTTATAATGAGCTTTGTATATAAGTACCGTATACTATGTATTTAGAATTAAAGTTACTATTATTAATACAAATAACAATTTAAATAAGTATACTTATCAGAGATCACGAGTTCATAACCGGTCATATCATACCTTGACGAGGCATATTACGTTTTAATCCGTATTGGTGTTACAGTTATGTTCTACATGAACGTTTAT